>KQ998100.1:0-300893 GCA_001598015.1 Dorcoceras hygrometricum | reverse complement strand
GGGGCGATCGGCGTCACAGGCCTCGCATATGCGCACGGCCATCGCGACTGGAGCGCCGGTGCGATCGCCTATGATGATGCGATCGAGAGCGATCACGGCGGAGTGCGATCTTGTTTGTACACGTTGAGACACGCCGGCGCCGGCAATGGCAGTGGGCCACGCTGCTGATCGTCATTGTGTGCGTGCTGTGTTTCGTGTGGCTGGCCCTGCTGCCCCTGCCGCGACGGATCGCCGTGCTGCAGGAATGGGGCACGGTGCCGGCCAGCATCTTCAACGCGCACGAACCGTTGTGGCCGCAACTGACCGATCCTTCGTTGTTGCGCCTGTTCACCGCGCTGTTCATCCACGTCACCTGGCTGCACCTGCTCAGCAACCTGCTGTTCCTGGTGATCTTCGGCTTGCCCGGTGAGCGTGTGCTGGGTTCGCTGCGCTTCCTACTGCTGTTCGTGATCGGCGGTATCGTGGCGAACCTGATCGGGGCGCTGTCGCTGGCCGGCGTGCGCTTGCCGATCATCGGTTGCAGCGGCGCGGTGTCGGCGGTGGTCGGGACCTACGTGGCGTTGTTTCCGCGCGCGCGGCTGGGCCTGGTATTGCCGCTGGGCCTGTATCTGGAATTCGTACGCGTGCCGGCTTTCCTGCTGATCGGCATCTGGGTGCTGCTGCAGCTGCTTTTCAGTTATGCCGGCCCCAGCTATGGCGCCTACGTGTGGTGGGCGCATATCGGCGGTTTCGTGTTCGGCCTGGTGTTCGCCCTGTTCTCGCGCGACGCGATCGCGAGGCGCCTGCGGCACTGATTCTTGGAGCCTGTCCACGATCCCCGCAATGGCGCAGGCCATGCGCATGCGGAGATCGTGGACAGGCCCTCAGCGGTGGCGGGCGCTGTGCGACAGTCCGTGATGATGGGCGAAGCTGTGCAGTAGCCCGCGTGCGACCGGCGTCGCCGCCACTTCGTGAAAGCTGCGCTGCGGATCGAATCCCTCGCGGCGCATATCGGCCCGTTTGCGGCGGATGTAGGCGCGCATCACGTCGGCGCTGAATTCCGGATGGAACTGCGTGCTGAGCGCATGTGGGCCGTAGCGCAGCAGCTGGTGCGGATCGCGCGCCGAGCGCGCCAGCACCGTGGTGCCGGGCGGGGCCTCCAGCACGCTCTGTTCGTGCGTGGTATGCGCGCGAAAGCTGGCCGGCAGCCGGGCGGCCAACGGGTCCTGCGCGGCGACGGCGAGTTTTTCGATCGGCTGCGTGCCGATCTCGCGGCCGCCGGGGAGGTAGTCGACGCGGCCGCCCAGCGCATGCGCCATCAACTGGTGGCCGAAACAGACGCCGAACAGCGGCAGCTCCGTATCCATCGCGTCGCGGATCCAGCCGGCCGTGCGCTCGCTCCAGGCGGCGCGTTCGGTGACCATCGCCGCCGAGCCGGTGATGATTGCGCCGGCCACGGCGCCTGGCGCGGGCAGGGCATCGCCGGCGGCGACGTCGACGACCTGCAGGCGCGACAACGGCAACTGCGCACCAAGCCGGAACCAGTGGGGAAAATCGCCGTGGCGGGCACGGATGGCATCCGGCGCGCGGCCGGTGCGGATGATCAGGACGGGCTTCATGCGTTGCCGGACTGCCGGGGTTGGATGGGATCGTCGGGGGTCTCGATCGGCGGAAGCACGGCGAGCACTTCCTGTACCGTGGTAAGCCCCCGCGCCACCTGCTCGGCGGCGGAAATACGCAGTGGCCGCATGCCCTCGGACAGCGCGGCCTGGCCGAAGTTGCCCAACTCCAGCTGCGCCGCGATCAGCCCGCGCAGCCGCGACGAGATCGGCATCATCTCGTAGATGCCGGTGCGGCCCATGAAGCCGGTATTGCGGCATTCCAGGCAGCCGACCGGCGCGCACACCTTACCGGGTACCGGCAGCGGCCAGCCGTGGGTGAGCGCGTGCCACTCGTGCGGATCCTGCGCGGTTTCACGCTTGCAGTAGGGGCACAGGGTGCGCACCAGTCGCTGCGCGACCACGCCGGTGAGCGTGGACTGGATCAGGTAGTGCGGCACGCCGAGATCGAGCAGGCGCGTCACCGCGCTGGGTGCGTCGTTGGTGTGCAGGGTGGAGAGCACCAGATGGCCGGTGAGCGAGGCCTGCACCGCCATCTGCGCCGTTTCGAGGTCGCGGATCTCGCCTACCATGATGATGTCGGGGTCCTGCCTGAGCAGGGTGCGCACGCCGGCGGCGAAATCGAGATCGATCGAGGCCTGCACCTGCATCTGGTTGAACTCGGGCGAGACCATCTCGATCGGGTCTTCCACCGTGCACACGTTCATCGCTGGCGTGGCCAGATGCTTGAGCGTGGAATACAGCGTGGTGGTCTTGCCCGAGCCGGTGGGGCCGGTGACCAGCACGATGCCGTGCGGCCGTTCCACCATGTGCCGCCACTGTGTCGTCTCGCCCGCGGAAAAGCCGAGCTGGGCGAAGTCCTTCACCACCAGGTCGGGGTCGAAGATACGCAGCACCATCTTCTCGCCGAACGCGGTGGGCATGCTGGAGACGCGCAGTTCCACCTCACGCCCGGTCGACGAACGGGTCTTGATGCGGCCGTCCTGCGGGCGACGCTTCTCGGCCACGTCCATGCGCGCGAGGATCTTGATGCGCGCGGTCACCGCGCTCATCACCGGCGGCGGCAGCTCGAACACCTTGTGCATCACGCCGTCGATGCGGAAGCGCATCTGGCCGGCCTCGCGGCGCGGCTCCAGGTGAATGTCCGAGGCGCGCTGCTCGAACGCGTACTGCAGCAGCCAGTCGACGATGTGCACCACGTGGCGGTCGTCGGCGCCCACCTCGCCGCTCTTGCCCAGCTCCACCAACTGCTCGAAGTTGAGAATCGCCGAGGTGTCGTAGCCGCCGTTGTTCTTCGCGTCTTGCGCCAGCTGGATCGAGCGCTGGACGCCGTAGAACTCCTGCAGATAACGGTTGATGTCGATCGGACTCGACACCACGCGGTGCACGTCCCGCCGCAGCATGTGCGAGAGGTCGGTGGCCCAGGCCGCGTCGAACGGTTCGGCGGTGGCGAAGGTCACCTCGCCGCTCGCGGCGGCCACCGGCAGGATGCGGTGGCGCTGCGCATAAGCGTGGCTCACCACCTGGGTGACCGCGGCCACGTTGATCTTCATCGGGTCGATCTTGAGGTAGGGCAGGCCGGCGTGCCCGGCCAGCCATTCGACCAGGCCCTCCAGGCTCAATGGACGGCCCGGCTCGCGCTGGTTCGGCAGCTTGGCATTGGCGATCAGCACCAGCGGATGCAGCTCTACCGCGCTGCGACCCGAGCGCGAGCCCATGCGCACCTGCTTGGCGTCTTCGGCCGTCACGTAGCCGTCGACCACCAGTGCGGCAAGCAGCTCGTCCAGTTCCAGCCGGCCGCGACGACCGAGCAGGCTTGCGATTTGCGGTGATGCGGCCATCCTCACGACTCCCCCGAGGGCGCGGTACAACGGCGGAAAACCGCACTGCGGCTATACTAACGCGCTTTGTCCACGGTCACGGAAAGCCATGTCCGCACGTACCTTCCAGGATGTGATCCAGACCCTCAACCGCTATTGGGCGGCGCAGGGTTGCGTGCTGCTGCAGCCGCTCGACACCGAGGTCGGCGCCGGCACCTTCCATCCGGCCACCTTCCTGCGTTCGCTGGGTCCCGAGCCCTGGGCCGCCGCCTACGTGCAGCCTTCGCGCCGCCCCACCGATGGCCGCTATGGCGAGAACCCGAATCGCCTGCAGCATTACTACCAGTACCAGGTGGTGATGAAGCCGAATCCGGAGAACATCCTGGATCTCTACATCGGCTCGCTGAAGGAACTTGGCCTGGATCCGCTGGTGCACGACCTGCGCTTCGTCGAGGACAACTGGGAATCGCCCACGCTGGGCGCCTGGGGCCTGGGCTGGGAGGTCTGGCTGAACGGCATGGAGGTGACCCAGTTCACCTACTTCCAGCAGGCCGGCGGCCTGGAATGCCGCCCGGTGACCGGCGAGATCACCTACGGTCTGGAACGCCTGGCGATGTACCTGCAGAACGTGGACAACGTCTACGACCTGGTGTGGACCGAAGGCCCGCACGGCAAGGTCACCTATGGCGACGTGTTCCACCAGAACGAGGTGGAGCAGAGCACCTACAACTTCGAGCACGCGAACGTGCCGGAATTGTTCCGCTGGTTCGATGTGTGCGAAGCCGCCGCCAACCAGCTGGTCGCGGCGAACCTGCCGCTGCCGGCCTACGAGCAGGTGATGAAGGCCAGTCACACTTTCAACCTGCTCGATGCGCGCCGCGCGATCAGCGTCACCGAGCGCCAGCGCTACATCCTGCGCGTGCGCACGCTGGCGCGCAGCGTTGCCGAGACCTATGTGGCGCAGCGCGAAAAGCTCGGCTTCCCGGGCCTGAAGAAGAACACCAAGGAGCAGGCCGCATGAGCGCCGCCAAGTCGCTGCTGATCGAACTGGGCACCGAGGAGCTGCCGCCGAAGGCGCTCGACGAATTGTCCGCCGCGTTCGCGCGCGGCATCTGCGAGGGGCTGGCGAAGCGCGGCATCGGGGCCGCGCTGGACGAGGCGAAGGCCTGGTGTTCGCCCCGGCGCCTGGCCGTCCATGTGCCGCGCGTCGCCGCGGTGCAGCCGGAGCAGGCGGTGGAGCGCCGTGGCCCGGCGGTCAACGCCGCGCTCGATGCGCAGGGCCAGCCGTCCAAGGCGCTCGCGGGCTTCGCGCAGTCCTGCGGCGTCACTGTGGAGCAGCTGGAAAAGCTGGAGACCGACAAGGGCGCGTGGTTCGTGTTCCGCATGGTGAAGCCGGGCCAGACGCTGGCGGCGTTGCTGCCGGAGATCGTGGACGAGGCGCTCAGGAGCTTGCCGATTCCGCGCCCGATGCGCTGGGCCGACCACGAGTACGCCTTCGTGCGTCCCGCGCACTGGCTGGTCATGCTGCACGGTGCGGACGTCGTCGACGGCGAGGTGCTGGGCCTGCGGAGCGGCCGGCAGTCCCGCGGCCACCGTTTCATGCACCCGCAACCGGTGCACGTGGCCGATGCCGACGGCTGGCTGGATGCCATGCGCAGCGCCAAGGTGCTGGCCGATCCGGCCGAGCGGCGCGCGCGCATCCGCGACGAAGTGGCGCGTGCGGCGAAGGAAACCGGCGGCGTGCCGCGGCTGGACGATGCCCTGCTCGACGAGATCGCCAACCTTACCGAGTGGCCGGCGGCGATCGCCTGCAGCTTCGAGCGCGGCTTCCTCGCCGTGCCGCAGGAAGCGCTGGTCACCACCATGGAGGCCAACCAGAAGTTCGTGCCGGTGTTCGATGCGGATGGCAGGCTCACCGAGCATTTCATCGGCATCGCCAACCTCGAATCGAGGCAGCCCGCCGAGGTCCGCAAGGGCTACGAGCGCGTGATCCGCCCGCGTTTCGCGGACGCGAAATTCTTCTGGGACGAGGATCTGAAGACGCCGCTGACGAGTTACCAGGAACAACTCAAGGCGGTCACCTACCAGCAGGCGCTGGGCAGCCTGTGGGACAAGAGCGTGCGCGTGGCCGAACTGGCGCGCGTCGTCGCCAACCGTGTCGGCGTCGATGCCGGAGCCGCCACCCGCGCCGCCTCGCTTTCCAAGTGCGATCTGCTCACCCGCATGGTGGGCGAATTCCCCGAACTGCAGGGCGTGATGGGGCGCTATTACGCCAGCCACGACGGCGAACCGGCCGAAGTAGCCGTGGCGCTGGACAGCTACTACCAGCCGCGCTTCGCGCGCGACGGCATCGCTGCCGACAAACTGGGCCAGGTGCTGGCCGTGGCCGAACGCCTCGATACCCTGGCCGGCATCTTCGCCGTGGGCATGAAGCCCAGCAGCAACAAGGATCCGTTCGCCCTGCGCCGCGCCGCGCTGGGCCTGGCACGCACCCTGATCGAGGGGCGGCTGGAGCTGGATCTGCGCGCCGTGTTCGTCGAGGCGCTGGAGCTGCTGCCCGAGGCCGCCTTCGTGGCCGGGGCAAAGCCCGGCAAGGACGGCAAGCCGCCGATGGTCGACGTCGGCAGCCGGCGTGCGGTCCTGGCGGTCGAGCTGGTCGATTTCGTGCTGGATCGCCTGCGCGGCTATTACGCGGAGCAGGGCTGCCCCGCCGAGGCCTACGAGGCCGTGCTCGCAGTGCAGCCGGACACGTTGCCCGATTTCGACCGTCGCCTGCACGCCGTGGTCGCATTCGGCCGGTTGCCGGAAGCGGCCAGCCTGGCCGCCGCGAACAAGCGTGTGGCGAACATCCTGCGCAAGCAGGCCGAGGAGGGCGGCGAATCACCGGCGCCGGCGCACGATGTCGATCCGGCCCATTTCGAAGACGACGCCGAGCGTGGCCTGGCGGCTGCGCTTGAAGCGGCGACCGGGGAGACGTCCGAGGCGCTGCGGCGCGGCGATTACGCCAGCGTGCTGAAACGGCTCGCGCAGCTGCAGGCGCCGGTGGACGCGTTCTTCGAGCAGGTGCTGGTGAATGCCGAGGACCCGGCGGTGCGCCGCAACCGCCTTGCCCTGCTGGGCCGGCTCAAATCGGCGTTCGGTGCGGTCGCCGACATCGCGCTGCTACGCAGCTGATTCCCGCGATCATTCCCGTCGCGGGAATCAGACGTGCGGCCAGGCGATGGCCGCGCACCTCCGGAAACAAAAACGCGGCGCTCCGGGTGCGCCGCGTTTTTGTCTGGATTGCGTTCGCGCGGATTCAGGCGACTTCGCGCGACTTGGCCTGGCGGATGCGCTCGGCCAGCTGGCGGTTGAACTTCAGCATCGCGGTGGCGTCCACGCTGGAGCCGTCGGTGCCCAGGATCTCGTACAGGTTGGTGAGCATGTCGGTGTTCTCGGCCAGCGTCAGCGGGCTGTTCGCCAATTCCAGCTCCGACTGCAGGATCTGCATGGCGGTATTCAGCCGGCGCGGGTCGACCGAGTTGTCGGTGACCGCGGCCAGGCGCTGGGCATGGCCGATGCGGCCGCGCGCGCGGTGGGGCGAGACGGTTTCGGAGCTGTACTGCGAGTCGTCCGCGTTCGTGGTGCTCGGGTCGATTTGCAGGGCGCCCTCGCCGGCCACCAGCCAGACCAGGGAGATGCCCAGCGTGCGGGCCAGGGTGACGCAGCGGGCGCGGGAGGGGTCGGTGTGACCGTCGCGCCAGCTGCGCACCACGCCCTCGGAGAAACCGCACATGCGCGCGATTTCGGTGGCGCTGCCGACTCGCTGGATCAACAGCTTGATGCGGTCGGCGAAGGTCGACTGGAGCGGGTCGTGCGGAATTTTCTGCGTGCTCATGGCGGTGGACCGTAGGTGGGTGGGGAGGGCTTCGCAAGATTGCGCGTTTCCGTGTAGGTAACGCGTGACACGATGGTGAAGTTGACATCGAATGGCGGTGTTTCTTGCGATTCCTTCGAGATTGTTCCGATATTGTCTCGCCAAGACACGGCCGGAAGACGAGATTTTGCAGCGAAAATGATAAGCCTCGGCAAGAAGTCCCACCTGGCGCCCGCCTTGCGGCCGTTTCGCATGCGTTCACGCAAAAAATGCGGACGGGCCGGCTTGACTTTCCCGCTGGGGCGCTTTTTGGGCTATGCTCGGGATTTCCCCCGCGATGAAATCCGCGGCGTTACCGCGCCTCGTGGTTTCCGTGCCCGATCCAACTCAGTAACGAGGCTTACCCCCATGCGCAAGATGGTTTTGTCGGTGATGTCGATGGCCGTGCTGGCCCTGGCCGGCTGCGGTTCGTCGACGTCGTCGCAGACGGAGGAAGGCGCCGCGAGCGCCAGTTCGACAGCGGCCGCCACGGCCAGTTCCGTCAGTGGCACCATCAAGGTGCGCGGCCCGATCCAGCCGTCGCCGAACGCGCAGCTGGTGATCAACCTCGTCGACGTATCGTCCAGCCAGGGCGGTGCGGCCCCTGTCGCCAGCAAGACGGTAGCCTCGGGCGCCACTTTCCCTTATTCGTTCGAGCTGAGCTTCAAGCCGGGCGAGATCAACCCGGCCGACCTGTACGTGGTGAAGGCCATCCTCACCGACGGTGCGCGCCATTACGCCATGCCGATCCAGGCGCCGGTACTGACCAAGGGCAACACGAACCAGGCCACGATCGAGCTGGTGGCCGAACAGACCCCGGCCGAGAAGGACCTCGCCGACTTCAACACGCTGGTCAAGCAGATCGGCGGCATGAAGGTGAGCAGCGGCACCAAGCTGGAGCCGAATGCCTCGCGCGGCTGGCAGGTGTTCCGCCAGAACGGCGAGGTGAAGGTGATCCGCGAGCTGGTGGATTACGGTGACAAGGGCTTCACCAGCACCGACTACGCCTACAAGAACGGCTCGCCGTGGGTGGCGGTGCAGCAGAAGAAGGCAAACAAGGACGCCAAGCCCAGCTCGATCGAGCGCGCCAGCTGGACCGAGAACGGCATGCTGGTGATGCATGAGCAGCAGACCGGCGACAAGACCGGCGATCTGGACTCGGACGATGCCGCCAGCCTGCGGCAGCAGGCGCTTGCTATCTACGGCCTCGCCGGCGGCAACAAGAAGAAGTAATCGCCCGCCGGGTGATGCCGGCAAAAAGGCCGTCCGCGATGCGGACGGCCTTTTTTTGCGTCGTCCCTGGCCGCGGGAGTCGGGCGGGCAGCCTTCCATGGCTGCATTCTTCAGTGCGGTCGCCAGCCGGTGCAGGCGCGCTGGGCGTGCGGTCAGAAGGCGTACTTCATCCCCAGGTTGACGCTGTTGTATTTCTGGCTGTCGTCGCTGAAATGGCCGTTGTAGCTCACCCAGCCGCTGAGCTGCTGGTTGAACTGCGCGGACAGGCCGAGGTCGGCGGAGCCCCAGTTCTTGTCGGGCGTGAAGCCCGGCAGTGCGAAACTGCCGTTCATGCTGTTGAGGCCGGCGGTGATGTCGCGCGCGTCCGCCTTGCTGTCGTTGTTCCAGCCGATATCGGCGTAGGGCGTCAGCACGGTGTTGCCGGCCTGCCAGTTGCCCTGCACGCGCCAGCCCAGCGTGCCGATCAGCGCGTTGCGCTGCTGGCGGCCGAACCACATGGCGGTGCTGTCGTTGCCGTCCTCGCTGTAGCCGTCGATCTTGATCGTCTCCCATTCGAGGTTGGCGTACGGGCCGGTGCGCAGGCTGCCGAAGTCGAACCACCAGCCGCCGGTGAGGCCGCCGCCCAGGTGCGAGCCGTCGGCCTTGCCGGTCTCGCCGCGCATGGCGGCGCCGATCTGGATGCGGCGGTCGATGTCGCTGAAGTCGGCCTGGCCGAAATTCAGATAGCCGCCCACGTAGCCGCCGCCCTGCTGGTAGGTGAGGTAGCCAAGGCCGCTGATGTCCTGCAGCTGGTAGCCGCCGCCGCCGGCGAAATCGGCGTTGCTCTGGCCCACGCCCAGCGCGACGCCGGCGGAGAGGTTGTCATTGATGCGCACGTCGGCGCCGAGGGTGAGGTTGACGTCGTTGCTGGTGGTCTTCGGCGAATTGCTCTGTGCGTCGTAGCTCTGGTGCGCATAGTTCACGTTGACGAAGGCACGGGTACCGCTGCCGTTGCTGTCGGCCAGCATCTGGTTGCGGATCGCGCCGGTCTGCGCGGTGGTGCTGGCCAGCGCCGTCTCGCCCAGCAGCGAAATCTGGCCGGGCGCGTTGAGCTCGGACAACACCACCTGCGACAGCATTTCGTGCGCCGCCGTGGTCGGATGCACGCCGTCGGCAAACAGGTAGCTCTTGTCGGTGCCCGCCGCGTAGGTATAGGGCAGGCCCGAGCCCTGCGGGCCGCACTGCACCGAACTGGAGCCGGTGCCGCAGGCTGGCGTGGTGACGTTGCTGAAGCCGTAGAGCGACGGATTGGCGATCACCTCGTTGATCAGCGCGTAGGTGTTGACCGGGATGATGCCCTTGCCCAGCTGACCCAGGCCGGTGTTGAGCGTGCCGTTGAAGATCACGCTGAGGTCGGTCAATTGCTCCGCCGCCGTGGCGCCTTCGCCGGCACCCTCGGGCGTCAAGCCGATATTGGGCAGATTGAACACCAGCAGGTTCTTGACCCCGGCGGCCTGCAGCTGCCCGATCAATTTCACCTCCTGCTGGGCGGCCGTGGTGATCGCGGCCTGGGCCTGGTCGGCGGTCATCAGCGAGGAGACGCCGGCGGCGGCCTCGACCTGTTGCGTGACGGCAGCGGTCACCTGCTGGGTGATCGTGGGCGTCAGCGCCTGGATCTGTGCGGCGCTGTAGCCGGCGTTCTGCAGCTGCGCGACCTGCGCGGCCACGTTCTGCTGGATCAGCTGCTGCGCGGTGGCGGCGGCGCCGGCCGAGGTGGCGGCCGAGAAGATGTCGTTCGCGCCGCCCCAGATCGAATACAGGGCATGTGGATCGACGCTGCCCGCCGCGAGATAGGCGCTCACCTGATCGGTGATCGTCGGCACCGTCGAGGGCGTGCCGGGGGAATTGGTCAGCACGCCGGCGCCGCCCCAAGCGTAATCCGTGCCGCCCGCAAGCGACGGCCCCAGCGTATAGCCCAGGCTGCCGGCAAGATCCTGCACGGCCACGTGGCCCGGATTGGTGGTGAATTCCAGCGGCGGCTGGAGCGAGGGATCGCTCGCCAGCGAAATGTTGCCGGCGTCGCTCAGGCTGTCGCCGAACACGACGACCTTGCTGAAATCGGTGGCGCTGGCGGCCGTGCTGAACAGCAGGGCGGCGGCGATGGCGCCGACCAGGTGGCGGGTGCGAAGCATGCGGATACTCCTCGGCCGGGATGGCCTTGTTAGCTGAGCGTTACGTTACGGTATTCCATACGGAAGCGCATGCTGCAGCGCATCGCCGCGGCATGCGTGGTCCGCAGAGGGGCTACTCAGCGTTTCATGGCGCGGTTCAGCGCGTCGGCGAAGGCGCTGTTGGCGGGAGCCGGCGCGGCCTTGGGCAGGTTGCCCGGGCGCGCGCCGCGGCCGTCGCGCTGGCCGGGTCGGGCGTCGCCGCCCGCCGGCTTGCCGCGTGCCTGGCCCGGTTCGTCGTCGAGCCGCATCGACAGGCCGATGCGCTGGCGCGGAAGATCCACCTCCATCACCTTCACCTTGACGATGTCGCCGGCCTTCACCGCGTCGCGCGGATCCTTCACGAAGTTGTGCGACAGCGCCGAGACGTGCACGAGGCCGTCCTGGTGCACGCCGATGTCGACGAACGCGCCGAACGCGGCGACGTTGGTGACGCGGCCTTCGAGGATCATGCCGGGGCGCAGGTCCTTCACGTCCTCCACGCCCTCGGCGAAGCTGGGCGCCACGAACTCGGGGCGCGGATCGCGGCCGGGCTTCTCCAGTTCCTTGAGGATGTCGCGCACGGTGGGCAGGCCGAACTGTTCGTCGGTGTACTGCTCGGGCTTGAGGCCGCGCAGGAAGCCGGCGTCGCCGATGATGTTGCGCACCTCGCGGCCGCACTGGGCGATGATGCGTTCTACCACCGGATAGGCTTCAGGGTGCACCGCGCTGGCGTCCAGCGGGTTGTCGCCGCTGGGCACGCGCAGGAAGCCGGCGCACTGCTCGAACGCCTTGTCGCCCAGGCGTGGCACCTTGAGCAGCGCCTTGCGGTTGGCGAACGGACCGTTGGCGTCGCGATGCTTCACCACGTTCTCGGCCACGCTGGCGGAAAGGCCGGCCACGCGCGAGAGCAACGCGGCGGAAGCGGTGTTCACGTCCACGCCCACCGCATTCACGCAGTCCTCGACCCTGGCGTCCAGCGCGCGCGCCAGCTTCACCTGGTTCACGTCGTGCTGGTACTGGCCCACGCCGATCGCCTTGGGCTCGATCTTCACCAGCTCGGCCAGCGGGTCCTGCAGGCGGCGCGCGATGGAGACGGCGCCGCGCAGGCTGACGTCGAGCTCGGGGAATTCCTTCGCGGCGGTTTCCGAAGCGGAGTACACCGAGGCGCCGGCCTCGCTCACCACGATCTTCGACAGCTTGTGCCCGGGATGGGTTTTCGCCAGGCCCTTGATCAGTTCGCCGGCCAGCTTGTCGGTCTCGCGCGAGGCGGTGCCGTTGCCGATCGCGAGCAGGTCCACATTGTGTTTCTGGCACAGGCGCGCCAGCGCGGCCAGCGATTCGTTCCACTGCCGACGCGGCTCGTGCGGGTAGATGGTGTCGGTGGCAAGCAGCTTGCCGGTGGGGTCGACCACCGCCACCTTGCAGCCGGTGCGGATGCCGGGGTCGAGGCCCAGCACGGTCTTGGCGCCGGCGGGCGCGGCCAGCATCAGGTCCTTGAGGTTGTCGCCGAACACGCGGATCGCCTCGTCCTCGGCGCCTTCGCGCACCCGGCCAAACAAGTCCAGCGTGAGGTGCAGGTGCAGCTTCACGCGCCAGGTCAGGCGCACGGTCTCGCGCAGCCAGGCGTCGGCGGCGCGGCCACGGTCGTGGATGCCGGCGCGCGCGGCCACGCGGCCCTCGCCTTCGGCATGGCCCTGCTCGGCATCCAGAGCGGGTTGCAGGTCGAGTTCGATGATGCCCTCGTTGCGCGCGCGCATCAGCGCCAGCAGGCGGTGCGAGGGAATCTTGCCGATGGCTTCGACGTGGTCGAAGTAGTCGCGGAACTTGGCGCCCTCGCTCTCCTTGCCTTCCACCACCTTGGCGCGGATCTGGCCCTTCTCCCACAACCAGTCGCGCAACTCGCCCACGAGATGCGCGTCCTCGGCGATGGACTCCATCAGGATCGCGCGGGCCCCGTCCAGAGCGGCGCGCACGTCCGGCACGCCCTTCTCCGCATCGACAAACTGCCCGGCAAGGGTCTCGGGCGACTGCATGGGGTCCTCGCGCAGGCCGGCGGCCAGCGGTTGCAGCCCCGCTTCGCGGGCGATCTGCGCCTTGGTGCGGCGCTTGGGCTTGTACGGAAGATAGAGGTCTTCGAGTGTGGCCTTGGTCTCGGCGGCGAGGATGTCGGCTTTCAGCGCATCGCCGAGCTTGCCCTGTTCCTCGATGCTGGCCAGGATCGCGGCGCGGCGCTCCTCCAGCTCGCGCAGGTAACGCAGGCGCTCTTCCAGCAGGCGCAACTGGGTATCGTCCAGCCCGCCGGTGACTTCCTTGCGGTAGCGCGCGATGAACGGCACGGTGGCGCCGCCGTCTAGCAGCTCGACCGCCGCGCGCACCTGTTCGGTCTTGGCGGCAATGTCCTGGGCAATGCGTTGTTCGATGCTGAGCATGGGCGGATCGGATTCCTTGCGATGGAACGGGCCGGCCGCTTCGACCGGGCCGCCGATGATAGCAAGCAGGCGGCGCGACCCACCCCGGCAGAAAACCGCCGGCACGATGTCGGCATCGTGCCGGCGATGGCCCGCCGCGCCGTCGCCAGGGCTGGCGTCGAAAAGAAAACGGCGCCGGAGTTCTCTCCGGCGCCGCGCATGGATCCCGACCGGCGAATCAGGCGCTGAACGAGCCGCTCGCCGATTTTGCCGGCGTGTTCTTGAATTCGCTGGCGCGCCCGTTCAACACCAGCGTATCCGCGATCAGATCGTGCAGGCCCTGCTTGCGGCGGGTGAAGGCCACCATCAAGAAGCCGATGCATACGATCAGCACGCTCAGGTATTTGGCGAAGAAGCGCCCGGTGGCGCGCAGGAAGCTGATGCGCGCGCCCTGCAGGTTGGTGACGCGGATGCCGAGGGCCAGCTTGCCCACGGTAGCCTGCCAGGCCGAGCTTTCGCAGAACGCGAAGTACAGCCAGGTCAATACCGTGGTCACCAGGTTGTAGAGCCACATGTCGTGGTAAAGCTGCAGGTAGGCCTCCAGCGGCGGCGTGCCGCCGAGGATCGCCTGCTTGGTTGCCTCTTCGGCCGCCGGGGCGCCGAAGAACGTGCCTATCACCTTGAAAACGATGGTGAGCAGGATCAGGTCGAGAATGTAGGCGGCCACGCGCTTCCAGAAACCGGCATAGTCCTCCAGCGCCGCGGCGGTGGTCTGCGGCAGCTGTTGCATCGGCGCGGGCGGCGCCGGACGGGAGCCGTCGGTGGCAGGGGGCGCGCTGCGCACTTCGTCCGGAAACAGCGCCGACAGCGGTTGCCAGTCGGCCAGTCCTTCGTGCCATGCGAGGTCGCTGCCGCCGAGCTGGCCGCTGCGCAGCCATTGCCGCACGTCTTCTTCCTGGTAGGGGCCGTGGCGTTCGCCGTCCCGTCCGATCCATATTTCCATCGTGCACACTCCTCGCGCTGGTGAATGCGGGCATCATGCCACGGGCGTACGGCGGCGGAGCGCGCCGGATGGCACGGCCGCTCAGGCCGCGTGGCGCTTCAGGTGCACCAGCAGCAAGGAGATCGCGGCAGGGGTGACGCCGCTGATGCGTGCAGCCTGGCCGAGCGTGGCCGGCTGGCTGCGCTTGAGCTTCAGCAGCACTTCGGCGGAGAGGCCGCGCACGGTGTCGTAGTCGAAGCCGGCGGGAATCGCGGTTTGCTCGTGGCGGCGCTGGCGCTCGATTTCGTCGCGCTGGCGTTCCAGGTAACCGGCGTACTTGGCTTGCACTTCGACCTGTGCGGCCACGTCCTCGCGCTCCACCGCGGGACCGAGTCCGGGCACGGCGGCGAGCGTCGCGTACCCAAGTTCCGGGCGGCGCAGCAGGTCCAGCGCGTTCGTTTCGCGGCTCAGCGCGAAACCGAGGTGGCGTTCGATCGCCGCGCCCAGGACGTTGGTCGGCGCGGCCCACAAGGCGCCGAGGCGCTGCGTTTCGCGCGCCACCGCCTCGCGCTTGGTGCGCAGCGCGTCGTAGCGCAGCTGCGGCACCACGCCCAGCTCGAAACCCTGCTCGGTGAGGCGCAGGTCGGCGTTGTCCTCGCGCAGGTGCAACCGGTATTCGGCGCGCGAGGTGAACATGCGGTAGGGCTCGACGGTGCCGTTGCTGGTGAGGTCGTCGAGCAGCACGCCGATGTACGCCTCGTCGCGGCGCGGGTACCATGGCGCCTTGTCCTGCGTGGACAGTGCGGCGTTGAGGCCGGCGATCAGGCCCTGCGCGCCGGCCTCCTCGTAGCCGGTGGTGCCGTTGATCTGGCCGGCGAAGTACAGGCCGGGAATCGCCTTCGTTTCCAGCCACGGGTTGAGGCCGCGCGGGTCGAAGTAGTCGTATTCGATGGCATAGCCGGGCCGCGTGATGTGCGCGTGCTCGA
The DNA here is from genome assembly GCA_001598015.1 of Dorcoceras hygrometricum. Taxonomy (NCBI): domain Eukaryota; kingdom Viridiplantae; phylum Streptophyta; class Magnoliopsida; order Lamiales; family Gesneriaceae; genus Dorcoceras; species Dorcoceras hygrometricum. The sequence continues at coordinate 285,782 of KQ998100.1, read as the reverse complement.
AGCCCTTGATCGAGCGCACCAGCGCCAGCTGCACGTCGAACGGCAGCGAGGTGGAGATGCCGTTCGGGTAGATCTCGAGGGTGTCCAGTCCTTCCGGCTCGATGAAGATCTGGTGCGAGCCCTTCTCGGCGAAACGCACCACCTTGTCCTCGATGGAGGGGCAGTAGCGCGGGCCCACGCCTTCGATCTGGCCGGTGTAGAGCGGCGAGCGGTCGAGGGCGCCGCGGATCAGCTCGTGCGTCCGTCCGGTGGTGTGGGTGATCCAGCAGCTCACTTGGCGCGGGTGCTCGTCGCGCGAGCCGAGGTAGGAGAACACCGGCGCCGGATCGTCGCCGCGCTGCTCTTCCAGCCCCGAGAAGTCGATGCTGCGCCGGTCGATGCGCGGCGGGGTGCCGGTCTTCAGCCGGTCCGCCGCCAGCGGCAGTCCGCGCAGCCGCGCCGCCAGCGTGCTGGCCGGCGGGTCGCCGGCGCGGCCGCCCGCGTACTGCGCCGGTCCGATGTGGATCTTGCCGGCCAGGAAGGTACCTGCCGTGAGCACAATCGACCCTGCGCGGAAGGAAACGCCCATTTGCGTCACCACGCCGACGGCGCGGCCGCCCTCCAGGATCAGGTCGTCCACCGCCTGCTGGAACAGGTCGAGCCCGGGCTGGCTTTCCACGATGCGGCGGATCGCGGCGCGGTACAGCGCGCGGTCGGCCTGGCAGCGGGTGGCGCGCACCGCGGGACCCTTGGAGGCGTTGAGCGTGCGCCACTGGATGCCGGCCAGGTCGGCCGCGTGCGCCATGGCGCCGCCCAGTGCGTCGATCTCCTTCACCAGGTGGCCCTTGCCGATGCCACCGATCGCCGGATTGCAACTCATCGCACCCACGGTTTCGATGCTGTGGGTGAGCAGCAGGGTGCGTGCGCCGGTGCGCGCGGCCGCCAATGCGGCCTCGGTGCCGGCGTGGCCGCCGCCGATCACGATCACGTCGTAGTGGGTGGGGTGGAGCATGGTCGGGAACGGGTCGAAATGCAGGGCGTCCATGGTAGCGCGTGGCCCGGGCGGGCGACTTGGCATGCAACCTGCATCAACCGGCAGGCACTTTCATGGGCAACGGCGGTGCGGGAACGCATGCCGGGATCGGGAGGACAGGGGCCTGATCGCGTGCCATGGGAGGAAGCAGGACGGCGCCCCTCGGGGCGCCGTCGTTTTATTTGAGCAGTACGGCCATGGGTGACTACCCGCTGCAGGGATTGACCCCCGGATACACGAAACCCCGCACACAGGCGGGGTTCGTGGTTCAGATCTGGCGCCCGGCGGTCTCAGGAACAGGGGGAATCCAGGATGACCGTAGTGCCGGGCGCCAGAAACCGTGGAGCTCGCGGTTTGGGCGTCTTTGCCGCCAGACCGTGGAGCGATATTTACCGCAGGCACGTGAACATGCGGTGACTGGAACGGGACTTTTTGCCGGTCGATGGCAATTGCTGACGCCTGGCGTCAGTTCCGCTGACTGGGTCGAACAAACAGTGTGATGGAAATCACGTTTCCAGGCCGGGAAGTGCCGCGCGCAGGGGCAACGATTTCGGGAAATCCTGCTGGTCCCGTCGCTGCCCCGCCTTCTCAGCTTTTGAGCATGTTGCCGACGATCTCGACGAGATTGCGCGAAAGCTTGTCGTGGGCGGCCAGCCCGGCGAGCGCCGCGCGGGCGGCCTCGCGGCGCTGCGGTTCCAGCCGCTGCCAACCGTTGAACGCAGTGGCGAGGCGGGCGGCGATCTGCGGATTCAGCGCGTCGAGCGCGAGCAGGCGCTCGGCGTACAAGCGGTAACCCGCGCCGTCCGGCCGGTGGAAGCCGGTGGGATTGCCGCTGGCATAGCTGCCCAGTAGGGCGCGGGCGCGGTTCGGGTTTTTCAGGGTGAAGGCGGGATCGGCCTCCAAAGCCTGCACGCGGGCCAGGGCAGCCTCGCCCGGCAACTGCGCCTGCAGGGCGAACCACTTGTCCAGCGCCAGCGGGTCATTCGCGTAGCGGGTGCGGAAGTGCGCCAGCGGTTCCGCGCTGCGCAAGGCGTCATGGCGCGCCAGCACGGCCAGCGCGCCGAGGCGGTCGGTCATGCCGGGCGCGTCGCGGTACTGCGCGGCGGCGTGGCCGCAGGCCTGTGCCGGGTCGAGCAGGGCGAGCAGTTGCAGCACGCCCTGCTTCAGGCGGCGCCGGGCCTGGCTGGCGGCATCGAGCGCAGCCGTGGTCCGTGCGGCAAGGGCGCGGTAACGCGCATCCAGCGCAGCGGGACCGATGCGCGCAGCCAGGCGCTGCTGCAGCTGCTGGCGCAGCGCGTGGATGCGCGCCGGGTCGACCGCGGACTCGCGTTCCGCCAACTCGATTTCGCCGGGCGGGGTCAGCAGGTCGGCGAGCAGGGCGTCGTCGAGGTTCCCGTCATCGAACAGCGCGGCCAGCGCATCGCACCAGGCCGCGACGGCTTCCGGACCGGTGCCGTCGCGCAACGCGTCGTAGGCGCGCAGGGCGAGCTGCTGGCCGGCTTCCCAGCGGTTGAAGCCGTCGGGGTCGTGGCCCAGCAGCAGGGCGAGTTCGGTCGGCGTGTAATCGCACTCCAGGATCACCGGTGCGGAGAAGCCGCGCAGCAGCGATGGCACCGGGCGTTCGGCCACGTCGCGGAACACGAAGCGTTGTTCGGCACGGTCGAGCACTACCACCCGTTCGGTTTCGCCGTCGGCCGTCTGGCCGTCCATATGCAGCGGCAACATGCGGCCGTCGGCGCCGAACAGGGCCAGCTTCACCGGGATCGGCAGCGGCTGTTTGTGCGCCTGCCGCTGGTCGGGCGGCGTGTGCTGCCGCAGCGTGAGCGTGTATTCGCGGCGCCCGGCGTCGTAGGCGCCGTGCGCCTGCAGCCGCGGTGTGCCGGCCTGGCCGTACCAGGCGAGATAAGGCGTGAGGTCGATGCCGTTCGCCTCGCCCAGTGCGGCGAGGAAATCCTCGATGGTGGCGGCGCGGCCGTCGTTGCGCGCGAAGTACAGGTCGGTGCCGCGGCGGAAGCCTTCCTTGCCCAGCCGCCCCGCCAGCATGCGCACCAGCTCGGCACCCTTCTCGTACACGGTGGCGGTGTAGAAGTTGTTGATCTCGCGGTACTCGGCGGGACGCACCGGATGGGCCAGCGGGCCGGCGTCCTCGGGGAACTGCGCTCGGCGCAGCAGCGCGACGTCCTCGATGCGCTTCAGCGGCGCCGAGTTCATGTCGGCCGAGAAGCTCTGCTCGCGGAACACGGTGAAGCCTTCCTTGAGACTCAACTGGAACCAGTCGCGGCAGGTGACGCGGTTGCCGCTCCAGTTGTGGAAGTACTCGTGCGCGATCACCGCTTCCACGCGGCGGTACTCGTCGTCGGTGCTGGAGTCGGGGTCGGCCAGCAGGCACTTCGCGTTGAAGATGTTGAGGCCCTTGTTCTCCATCGCACCCATGTTGAAGTCGTGGGTGGCGACGACATGGAACACGTCGAGGTCGTAGTTGCGGCCGTAGACCTGCTCGTCCCAGCGCATCGAGCGTTCGAGCGCATCCATGGCGTAGTGGCAACGCTCGATCGCGTCGGCCTCGGCCCAGATCTTCAGCTGTACGTCGCGGCCGTCGGCGTTGCGGTAATCGCGCTCGATCTTCTCCAGCTGGCCCGCGACCAGGGCGAACAGGTAACTGGGCTTGGGATGCGGGTCGACGAAGCGCGCCCAGTGGCGGCCATCTTCCAGCTCGCCGGCGCCGTCGGGGTTGCCGCCGGCCAGCAGTACCGGGAAGCGCGCGCGGTCGGCACACAGAGTCACGGTGTAGCTGGCCTGCACGTCGGGGCGGTCGGGGAAATATGTGATGTGGCGGAAGCCTTGCGCCTCGCACTGGGTCAGCAGGAAGCCGGTCCCGTGCGGGCCGGAAAGGTACAGCCCTTCCAGCGCGGTGTTCGCGGCGGGGTGCACGCGCACACGGGTCTCCAGCACGCTGCCGTCGCGGACGCCGTCCACTTCGAGGCTGCCTTCGACCGGGCGGTACGCCGTGCCCGGCAGCGGCTGGCCGTCCAGCGCGATCGCCAGCAATTCGAGGTTTTCGCCGTCGAGGCGCAGCGGCGCGTCCTGCGCGGGGTCGCGGCGCAGCAGCAGCTTCGCCGCCACCTCGGTGGCATCGATGCCCAGTTCGAACACCAACTCCACCCGTTCCACCCGCCAGGCCGGCGGCCGGTAGTCGGCGAGGCGGATCGGCAGGCTGGCGGGATCGGGACGGGCGTTCATACGGGCGGCACATCGTGGCAAGGGGACGGATCAGGCTAACATGCGGGGTCTTTCCCCCGCCTTCAACCGGAGTTCCCGATGACACGCTTCCAGGCCACCGAGGCCATGCTGGGCGCGCAGCCCGTGGTGCAATTGGAGGATCTCGCGGGCGGCCGCCGCGTGCGCATCGCGCGCTGCGGCGCCGCGCTGCTGAATTTCGAGGCGAACGAAGGCGGCGCGTGGCACGACTATGCCGACGGCTACCGCAGCGACGCCGAGATCGTTGCGCACTCCGGTTCGCGCTTCGCGATCATGGTGCCGTTCGGCGGCCGCATCGCCGACGCGCGCTACAGCTTCGACGGCCAGGCGCAGGACCTGCAGCCCGGGGCGGTCGGCGATGCGCGCGCCATCCGCCACGGCTTCGTGCGCGGCACCACGTTCGAACTGGCCGCGCTGGCCGCCGACGAGCGGCAGGCGCAGGTGACTCTGGGCACCACGGCGATCCGCCCGCAGCCCGGCTATCCGCATGCGATCGATCTTGTGGTGACCTTCACGCTGGACGCCGCGGGCCTGGCGCTGGAGGTGGCGATGCGCAACGTCGGCGACAGCGTGGCACCGTGCTTCTTCGGCTGGCATCCGTATTTCCGGCTGGCCGACGCCACGGTGGACGGCTGGGAGCTGACGATTCCCGCCGAGACGCTGGTGCGCACCGGCGCCGACCTGATCGCGCTGCCGGGCGCGGCCGCCTACGTGGCGCTGGACGACGCGCCCGCGCTGGATTTCCGCGAGCCGCGCGCGATCGGCGACTGCATCATCGACCAGGGCTATACCGACCTGCAGGCCGATGCGGACGGCCGCATCCGCACGCACTTGCGCGACCCGGCCAGCAACCGCGCCCTGGTGGTGTGGCAGGAGCGCGGCATGATGCACGCTTTCACTTCCGACACGATCAGCCGCGACGCACGCCGCGCGGTCGCGCTGGAACCGATGGAGTGCATGGCGAACGCGTTCAACCGGCCCGAATGCGCGGACACGATCCGGCTGTTGCCGGGTGAGGAGCGGCGCTACCGCTGCGGCGTGGAAATCGCGACGGCATGAATACGTTGCCCGGCCTCGACGCCGTCCGCGACGCCGCCGCGCGCATCGCGCCGCACGCCACGGTGACGCCGGTGCTGCGCAGCGCGGTGCTGGATGCGCTGGCCGGCGCCGCGCTGCATTTCAAGTGCGAGAACCTGCAGCGCGGCGGCGCGTTCAAGTTCCGTGGCGCCTGCAACGCAGTGTGGTCGCTTGCTGATGAGGAGGCCGCGCGCGGCGTGGTCACGCACTCGTCCGGCAACCACGGCAACGCATTGGCGCTGGCCGCCGCCACCCGCGGCATCCAGGCCCACGTGGTGGTGCCCGAGGGGGCGGTGCAGGCCAAGCTCGACGCGATCGCGCGCGCCGGCGGCACGCTGCACCGCTGCGCGCCCAGCCAGGCGGCACGCGAGGCGATGTGCGCCGAGGTGCAGGCGCGGACCGGCGCGGCATTGGTGCACCCCTATGCCGATGCGCGGGTGATGGCGGGGCAGGGCACGATCGCACTGGAACTGCTGCGGCAGGCACCGGAACTGGATGCGCTGATCACGCCGGTCGGCGGCGGCGGCCTGGCGGCGGGCGTGGCGATCGCCGCGCGTGCGCTCAAGCCAGGGCTGGCGCTGTTCGGTGCCGAACCCGCCGGCGCCGACGATGCGGCGCGTTCGCTGGAGGCGGGCCAGCGCGTCACCAGCGTGGTGCCGGACACGGTCTGCGATGGCCTGCGCGCGCTGGTGGGCGAACCCAACCTCGACGCATTGCGCACGCACCGCGTGGAGGTGGTTACGGTGAGCGACGCGGAAACCGTGGCCGCGATGCGCCTGTTGTGGGGCGAGCTGAAGCAGGTGGTGGAAGTGTCCAGCGCCACCGTGCTGGCGGCGATACTCAAGCGACCGCAGCGCTTCGCCGGCAAGCGCGTGGGCGTGGTGCTCACCGGCGGCAACGTCGATCTCGACGCGCTGCCGTGGTGAGCCTGCTCAGAGCCTGTTTACGATCTCCGCGCAGCTCGCGTTGCCTTGCTGCCGCCTGACGGCTACAGCAAGGCAACCCCAGCACCTGTCACTTTCGGGGCCGGGTCTGTTTGCCCGCATCCCGGCGTCATCACCCGGTCGTGGACGGACGTCCACTTCCTCGTTCTTCCTTGGCCCGCGCGCAAACAGCTCCCGGCGCGGGCCACGCAGAGATCGTAAACAGGCTCTCAGGCTCTCGCGGATTCCGCAGTAACGACGTCGTTCGCTGCCGCGGCGGTCGCCGGTGCGGCGCTGCCGCCCGGGAGATGGTGCGCCAGCGCATGCAGGTCGAGCTGGTCGACCGGGATCGGGCGCAGGCTTGCCGGATCGAACGCCACCTCGCCCGGCTTCCAGCCTTCCAGCCGGCGCACCGTGTTGAGGAAGCGCTTCGTCGAAGCCCAGTGCAGGCCCAGCAGGCCGTAGTCGTTGTCCGCGTCCACCACCGGATCGCCCACGCCGGTGGGGCGCACCGGCTCGCCGTACAGCGCGGTGCCGAAGATCACGTCCCAGATCGAGAACACCTGGCCGAAATTGCAGTTGTGCAGCCCGGGGCGTTCGGGATCGACCAGCATGTGGTGCAGGCGGTGGAACTTCGGGTCGACGAACAGCCGCTCGAACAGCCGTCCAAACCCGAGCCGGGTGTTGGTGTGCGAGAGATTCTGCACCAGCTCGCCGAGCAGCATCAGCCAGGCGAATTCGTCCGGGTCCACGCCCATCACCAGGCCCACCACGGCGAGGATCATCGACTGGATGAAACCGTCGATCAGGTTGCCGCGGTCGTTGGTCCAGCAGCTCATCTGCCGCGTGCTGTGGTGCATGCTGTGCAGCGCCCACCACCACGGCAGTGCGTGCTGGGTGCGGTGCATCCAGTAGTACACGAAGTCGTACACCACGTAGTACACGCCGAACAGCACGTAGGGATGGCCGTTGAACCATGGCGCCAAGGTCGTCAGCGCCAGCGGCGAGCCGGTGCTGGAGGTGGCCGCGTCGGCGCCGCCGAACAGGTGGCTGAACGGCATCAGGATCAGATAGGTGAACAACGGGAAGATGCCCAGCAGCATCATCATCGTGTAGTTGCGGTCCACCAGGGTGAGCTTGCGGTCGTCCCACTTTTCCGCGGGGAAGAAGGTTTCCAGCGGGCGGAAGATGAAGCCGATGATGCTGATCTGCAGCGCCGCGATCAGCAGCGAAGCGGCGATGTCGCGCGGATCGCCGGACAGCTTGCCCAGATGCAGCAGGTCGAGCGCGGGCGCCACGGCATGGCTGCTCAGCCAGTCGACGAGGTGGGACCACAGTTGGAGCAGGGAAGGCATTGGCGTATCGGCGGGGGACGGCGGTGCCCATGATACCGCCGTGCTTCGGCATCGCGCTGAACGCGCGGCGCGCGAACTTGCGATGCAGGAGCGCGCCCTGTGCGCGAAGGCTCCTGGCCTCGATCAAGCACCAGAGCCTTCGCGCGCAGGGTGCGCTCCTACCGGCGCCGCAGGCGCACGCCGCTCACCGCGCACAGGCCCAGCAGCACGAAACCGATGCCCACCCATTCCATCAGGCGTGGCTGTTCGTCGAGGATCAGCCACGCCAGCAGCACGCTGACGATGGGCACGCCCAGGCTGCCCACGCTGGCGATCGTGGTGGGCAGCCGGCGCAGCACGATCGACCACAGCCACCAGGCGAGGCTGGAAGCCATCAGCACGCTGTAGGCGAGGCCGGCCACGAAGGCGCCGCTCCAGACGATGCTACGCTGCGGCACCGCCAGGGCCACGATGCCCAGCGCCACGCCGCCGGCCAGCATCTGCCACGCGGTGAGGCCGAGCGCGGAGACGGCGCGTTGCCGGAACAGCCGCTTGCTCAGCACCGTGCCGCCGGCCCAGGCCACGCCCCCGGCGATCGACAGCATCGTGCTCTGGGCGTTGCCCAGGCCGCGCCACGGTTCGATGATGCAGACGAGGCCCAGCGCCGCCAGGGCCAACCCCAGCCAGTGCCCTCCCGCGGGTCGTTCGCGCAGGATCAGCCAGGCCAGCAATACCGCCCAGAACGGCATGGTGTAGGCCAGCAGCGCCACGTGGCCCGCGCCGCCGCTCACCAGCGCCCATTGCTCCAGTCCCTGGAACGCCGCGGTCTGGCACAGGCCGATCAGGATCGTGGGCAGGAGCGGCGGCGGCTTCAGCGACTGCCGCGCCAGCAGCATCGCCGTGAACAGCACCGCCGCGCCCAGCAGATAGCGCAGCGCGGCGAAGTCGAACGGTCCCGCATAGGTGAGCACCTGTTTCATCACCACCCAGCTGTAGGCCCACAGCAGGATCGTGGCGAGCAGCGCCAGCACGGCGCCGCGTTGGGGAGGGGGTGTCGCGGGCATCGGCGATTTGCGTGCGGGAAAGGCGCGAGTGTATTGCCTCCGCAAGCTGGCAGGCGTTCACTGTCGGTCCCGCGCCGAGCGCGCCAAGCCGGAACCGCCGCATGCACCGTTGCCACTGGGCCAGCGCCGACGATGCGCTGATGTGCGCCTACCACGACACCGAATGGGGCGTGCCGCTGCACGACGACAACGCCTTGTTCGAGTTCCTGTGCCTGGAAGGCGCGCAGGCGGGCTTGTCCTGGCGTACCGTGCTGGCCAAGCGCGACAACTACCGCAAGGCCTTCCATGGCTTCGAGATCGCCCGCGTGGCGGCGATGAAGGACCGCGAGCTGGAGAGCTTGCTGCTCGACCCCGGCATCATCCGCAACCGGCTCAAGGTCACGGCGACGCGCGACAACGCCATCGCCGCGCAGCAGGTGATCGCCGAATGCGGCAGCCTCGGTGCCTACCTGTGGTCATTCGTGGACGGCAAGCCGCTGCGCAACCGCTGGAAGGATCGGAGCGAGGTGCCTGCGAGCACGCCGCTCTCCGATCGCATGAGCAAGGAGCTGAAGAAGCGCGGCTTCCGCTTCGTGGGCACCACCATCTGCTACTCGCTGATGCAGGCCACCGGCATGATCAACGACCACCTGACCGGCTGTTTCCGGCACAAGGAATGCGCGGGCATGCACTGAGCGCCTGTTTACGATCTCTGCGTGGCCCGCGCCGGGAGCTGTTTGCGCGCAGGCCAAGGAAGAACGAAGGCGCGCGGGGAGAGTCCATGGATGGACTCGGCTCTGAGGAGCGAGGAGTGGACGTCCGTCCACGACCGAGTGATGACGCCGGGATGCGGGCAAACAGACCTGGCCCCGGAAGTGACAGGTGCTGGGGTTGCCTTGCTGTGGCCGCCATGCGGCAGCGCGCGGCTTGACCTGCCGGCCAGGCAGGCAGGCGCTGCGCCACGCGCTACCACCTGGCGGCCACAGCAAGCCAACGCGAGCTACGCGGAGATCGTAAACAGGCTCTGAGCGCCGGCCCGCGCTGGCGGGCTACTTCCCCGCAGCCATCATCCGCTCGCGCCGCGCGCGGAACTCGCTGTCCTTCGACCACTCGGGCCAGGTGTCGCCATCGGCGAGCTGGCGGCCCACGCCGTACAGCGCCTGCAGGTCCTCGGCGATGCCGCGGAAATCCCAGTGCGGGTCGTACACGTCCTTGGTGGTGTGGTAGCGGTGCGCGGTGTAGTCGGCCAGCGCCGCATTGCCCGCCGCGGTGCCGCCGTGCACCAGGTCGTTGCCGGTGAGCGTGTCCATCGCCGGCACGCCGGCCTTGGCGAAGCTGAAGTGGTCGGAGCGGAAGTAGAAGCCGTTCTCGGGCGTGGTCTCCGGCGTGGCCACGCGGCCCTGCTTCGCCAGCACGCCCTTGAGGATGTCCTCCAACTGCGACTGGCCGTAGCCCACCACGATCATGTTCTTGGTGGGGCCGACGATGTCCAGTGCATCCATGTTGATGTCGGCCACGGTCTTGTCCAGCGGGAACACCGGGTGCGTCACGTAGTATTGCGAACCGAGCAGGCCGGCTTCCTCCAGCGTCACCGCGGCGAACAACACCGAGCGCGCCGGTTTCGGCTGCTGCTGCGCGAATGCGCCGGCGAGGGTGAGCAGGCCGGCGATGCCGGTGCCGTTGTCGATCGCGCCGTTGTAAATCTGGTGGCCCTTCAGCTTGGGGTCGCGGCCGAAGTGGTCCCAGTGCGCGCTGTAGACGACGGCTTCGTCAGGCCGCGTGCTGCCTTTGAGTAGGCCCAGCACGTTGCGGGTGACGCCGTGCGTGATGGTGCTGTCCAGCGTGATCGAGGCCCTGGCCGGCAGCGTTACCGGCTTGAAGCCGCGTTGCGCGGCGGATGCCTTCAGCTTGTCGAAGTCGAGGCCGGCCCTGGCGAACAGTTCGCGTGCGGCATCGGTGGTGAGCCAGCCTGCCACCGGCAGGCGCGGTGCGGGGTCCTCGCTGGCCGGCAGGCTGAGCTGCGGGCCTTCCCCGCTGTTCACCAGCACCGTCCACGGATAGCCCGCCGCGCCGGTCTCGTGCACGATGAAGCAGGCGGCGGCGCCTTTGCGCGCGGCCTCTTCATATTTGTAGGTCCAGCGGCCGTAGTAGGTCATCGTGCGGCCCTTGAACAGCTTCGGATCGCCGCTGGCGTAGCCGGGGTCGTTGACCAGCACGACCACCGTCTTGCCCTTCACGTCGAGCCCGGCGTAGTCGTCCCAGTGCCACTCCGGCGCGTCGATGCCGTAGCCCACGAACACGATGTCCGAGTTCTTCAGGCTTATCTGCGGCTTCGCCTGCAGCGTACCCGCCAGCATCTGCGTGCGGTTGGCGAAATGCTGCACGCCGCCGCCCTCGGCCACGTCCAGCGTGACACCCTTGTTGTCCAGCCGGGTGGAGACGTAGGGGACGTCCTGGAACCAGGAGCCGTGGTTGCCGGGCTCCAGGCCCAGCTTCTTGAACTGTTCGACGATGTAGGCGGTGGCGCGCTGTCCGCCTGGCGTGCCGGGCTTGCGGCCTTCCATCGCATCCGAGGAGATCGCCTTTTCGTAGCCGGCGAAGCGGGCAGGCGTGATCGCGGGCGAGAACAGGCCGGTACCGGAACCGGTGGCGGCCGGACCGTCGGCCCAGGCGGGTGCCGCGGCGAACACGGCGAGCAAGGCGAAGAGGGCAGTGCGATGCATGGCGGTTTCCCCACGGAGGCGCGGCGGCCCAGTCTAGATCGCTGGTGCGGAGCCGCGCCAGCCGGGATCGTTCCACCGCATCGCGGGCACGGTTCGTCGCGGCATGCTGGCATGTCCGCCATGGTGACGTGTGCAATGGAATCGCCCACCCACTGCAACGGAGTCCCCATGAAGAAAGCCGGACTGTTCGCATGGCCACTGCTGGCCGCTTTCGCCGTCGCGGCCCACGCCGCCGCCCCGGCGGCGCCGGACGCGCACGCGCAGATCGAGCAGGTGGTCGCCAGGTTCCAGGCGGCGCTGGTCGCCAAGGACAAGGCCGGCCTGGAAAACCTGTTCATGCCCGAGGGAGGCGCCTGGTTCGAGGTGCTGGGCGACGATGCCTACCGCCAGCTCAGCGCGAAACATCCACAGGTGCAACGCTTCCACAGCAGCAGCTACAGGCCCTTCATAAACTTCGTCGTCGGCAGCAAACTCCGCATGGAAGAGAAGTTCTCCAACGTGCGCATCGAGACCGACGGCGCGATCGCCTCGGTGTATTTCGACTTCCTGTTCCTCGCCGACGGCAAGCTCAACAACCGCGGTCATGAGGCCTGGCAGCTGGTGAACACCGGCGCGGGATGGAAGATCAGCGCGATGGCGTATTCCAGCGAGCCGACGAACCTGCGCTAGAGTGGCGCGGCGGCAGGTGGTCTGCCTGCCGCCGCTCCCGGGAACCCTTGCGCATGATCCTCGCCGTGCCGCCCGCCGTCCGCCGCGGCGCCGATGTCCCGTTCTGGCTGCCACTGCTGGCGGGCCTGCCGCTGGTGCTGTGCATGGCAGTGATGGCACTGCCGGAGCTGGGTCATGGCCGTGCGGTGGATTTTCGCGCGCTGTACGCAGTCACCTACCTGTTGTGGATCGTGCCGATGGCGGCCGCGCAGCGCTGGCTGCGGCGGCGCGGCGTGTCGTGGCTGCTGGCGATTCCGGCCTTGCTGCTGCTGAGTTACCTGATGTCGCTGGCCAACAACGCGCTGGGCGAGTTGCTGGCGGTCCGTCTCGGCGCACTGCCGCGCTTCCAGTGGACGTTGTTGTTCGGCGGACTGGACGGCTGCTGGCTGGCGCTGATCGCGTTCGGCGCCGTGCACGCGGTGGTGGACCATTACGCGGCGTTGCAGGCCGAACGCGAACGCGTGCGCGAGATCGCGGCGCAGGCGCGCGACGCCGAGCTGCGCGCACTGCGCTACCAGCTGCAGCCGCATTTCCTGTTCAACACGCTCAACGCGATCTCCACCCTGGTGGCCGAGTACCGCAATCCGGAAGCGAACCGCATGCTGGCCCGGCTCGGGGATCTGCTGCGCGCCACGCTGGACAGTGGCGAGGCGCACGAGGTGACCATGGCCGAGGAGCTGGCACTGGCCGGTCATTACCTCGACATCGAGAAGGTGCGCCTGGGCGAACGGCTGCTGCTGGACCTGCGCATCGGCCCCGATGTGCTGCAGTCGGCGGTGCCGCCGCTGTTGCTGCAGCCGTTGCTGGAGAACGCGATACGCCACGGTATCGCGCCGCGTCTCGAACCGGGCCGCGTGGCGCTGGCGGTCGAGCGCGACGGTGCGGTGCTGCGCTTGTCGCTGCGCAACGATGGTGTGCCCGCCGTACCCGATACGACGAATGACGAGGCGCGTCCGGCCGCTGTCGGACTGCGCAACGTTCGCGAGCGGTTGGCGCGGCTCTATGGCGATGCGCAGCGCTTCGATTTCGCGCTGGCCGTCGACGGCAGCTGTGCGATCGACATCGCCTTGCCCTGTCGCGCCATCGCGGCCCCCGCGCCGGAGTCCGCATGACGCTGCGCGTGCTGGTGGTGGACGACGAGCCGCTGGCACGCGGCGGAGTGCGCGCGCGGCTGGCGGCGCAGCCGGGCATGAGCGTGATCGGCGAGTGCGCCGACGGCGAGGCGGCGCTGGCCGCGATGCGCACGCAGCGTCCGGATCTGGTGTTCATCGACGTGCAGATGCCGGGCATCAACGGTCTGGATGCGCTCGAACGCCTGTCGCCGGCGGAACGGCCGCTGGCGATCCTGCTCACCGCGCACGCGCAGTTCGCGCTGCGCGCCTTCGCCGTGCATGCGCTCGATTACCTGCTCAAACCGATCGACGACGAGCGCTTCGCCGATGCGCTGGATCGCGCACGGCAGGTGCTGGCGCTGCGTCGGTGCGATTCCGCCATGCCTTCGGCGGCGCCGGCCTGGGCCAGTCGCTTCGAAGTGCGGCTGGGCCAGCGCGTGCGGCTGGTGGACGCGGCCCAGATCGACTGGATCGAGGCGCAGGGCGACTACGCCGGTCTGCATGCGGGCGGCTGCATGCACCTGCTGCGCGAGCCGCTGCATCGGCTCGCCGCGCGGCTGGACCCGGCACAGTTCGCGCGCATCCATCGCTCGACCATCGTGCGGCTGGACCGTGTGGCCGAACTGCAGGCACTGTCCAACCGCGACAGCCTGCTGCGCCTGCGCGATGGCACGCCGCTGCGCGCCAGCCGCACTTACGTGGATGCGCTGCGTGCCGCGCTGCTGGCGGTGGGCACCGCCGCCTGAGCAGCGATCCTGCAGCGACGGCTTGCATACGTATTCAAGGGGACGGCGCGACGCTGGCATGGCGAGAATCGGAGTCTTGCAGGCGACAGCCGTTGGGGAGTACGCGATGAGCGCAGTAGGCAGCGTGGTGGACACGAGTGGACAGCGCGCGACGGCACGGGTGGTGCTGATCGCGGCGGCAGCGGCGCTGGGTGGTTTCCTGTTCGGCATGGATACCGCCGTGATCAACGGTGCAGTGGATGCGGTGCGCGCGGGCTTCGGGCTCAACGCGGGGCAGATCGGCTTCGCGGTGTCCTGCGCGCTGCTGGGTTCGGCGGTGGGCGCGTGGTACGCGGGTCCGCTGGCGGATCGCTATGGCCGCGTGCGCAGCATGCAGGTGGCGGCGGCGCTGCTGGCGGTGAGCGCGCTGGGCTCGGGCCTGGTGCACGGGGTGTGGGATCTGGTGCTGTGGCGGCTGGTCGGCGGCACCGGCGTGGGCATGGCCTCGGTGATCGCGCCTGCCTACATCGCCGAGGTGTCGCCGGCGGCGATCCGCGGCCGGCTGGGTTCGATGCAGCAACTGGCGATCGTGCTCGGCATCTTCGCCGCCCTGCTCAGCGATGCCTGGCTGGCCGGCGCGGCAGGCGGCGCGGAGAAAACCTTGTGGCTGGGGCTGGAAGCGTGGCGCTGGATGTTCCTCGCCGCGGTGGTGCCTGCGCTGGTCTACGGCACGCTGGTGCTGGGCGTGCCGGAGTCGCCGCGCTACCTGGTGGCACGCGGCCGGCTGGCCGAGGCAAAGGCGGTGCTGCGCGAGGTGCTGGGCCTGGGCGACGAGGCGGCGCTGGACAGCAGCCTACACACGGAGCGCCGCCCGCGTCTGCGCGACCTGCGCGGCCAGTGCGCGGGCCTGCTGCCGGTGGTGTGGATCGGCATCGCGCTGTCGGTGTTCCAGCAGTTCGTGGGCATCAACGTGATCTTCTATTACTCGTCCACCCTGTGGCATTCGGTGGGCTTCAGCGAGACCGATGCCTTCAGCATCACCGTGGCCACTTCGGTGGTGAACGTGCTGGTGACCCTGGTGGCGATCGCGCTGGTGGACCGGATCGGCCGCAAGCCGTTGCTGGCGATCGGCTCGGCGGGCATGGCGGTCACCCTGGCGCTGATGGCGTGGTGCTTTTCGCAGGCCAACGGCAGCGGCGCCACGCTGGCCTTGCCGCATGGCGTGGGTCTGCTGGCGCTGGTGGCGGCGAACGCCTACGTGGTGTGCTTCGGCGTGAGCTGGGGCCCGGTGGTGTGGGTGCTGCTGGGCGAAATGTTTCCCAACAGCATCCGCGCGATCGCGCTGGCGGTGGCCGCGGCGGCACAGTGGCTGGCCAACTTCGCGATCACCAGCAGCTTCCCCGCGCTGGCCGAACTGGGCCTGCCGTTCGCCTACGGCCTGTACGCGGCCTTCGCGCTGCTGTCGTTCCTGTTCGTGCTGTACGCGGTGCGCGAGACACGGGGAATGGAGCTGGAAGAAATGCGGGCGTAAGGCCTTGCGCGCCGCGACACGGTAGGATGCGGAAACGGGCGGCGCGGCGCCGCCCGCACCACGCACCAGGTCGCGGATGAAGGGAAAGGCCACATCGTTCGACATCGCCCACCTCGCCGGGGTCTCGCAGTCCACGGTGTCGCGGGCGCTGCGCGGCAGCCCGCTGGTCAGCGAGGAGACCCGGCGGCGCATCCAGTCGGCCGCCGACCAGCTCAACTACAAGGTGGACAAGAACGCCTCCAACCTGCGCCGCCAGCACACCGGCACGCTGGCGCTGCTGCTGTTCGAGGACCCCACCGCGGACGACTCGCACATCAACCCGTTCTTCCTGTCGATGCTGGGCTCGATCACCCGCGCCAGCGCGCAGCAGGGTTATGACCTCTTGATCTCGTTCCAGCAGTTCTCGCGCGACTGGCACGCCGACTTCGCCGGCTGCCAGAAGGCCGACGGCCTGATCCTGCTCGGCTATGGCGACTACCAGTCGCACCGCGACAAGCTGGAGAAGCTGGTGGCGCAGGGCACCCGCTTCGTGCGCTGGGGTGCGGTGCTGCCGGGCCAGCCCGGCGTGTCGATCGGCTGCGACAACTTCGAGGGTGGCCGCGCCGCCACCGCGCACCTGATCGAACAGGGTTGCCGGCGCATCGCCTTCCTCGGCGACGCCACGCCGCACTACCCGGAATTCCACGAGCGCTACCGCGGCTATGCCGCGGCGTTGCGCGAAGCCGGCCTGGCGGTGGACGACGCACTGCGCGCCGATGCCGAGACCACCGAGCGCGCCGGCTACGAGGCGGCCGAGGTGCTGCTGGAGCGCGGCGTGACGTTCGATGCCGTGTTCGCCGCCAGCGACCTGATCGCCATCGGCGCCCTGCGCGCCCTGGCCGAACGCGGCCTCGCGGTACCGCAGGACGTGGCGCTGGCCGGCTTCGACGACATCCCGATGGCCAGCTTCGTCAATCCCGCGTTGACCACCGTGCGCCAGGACACCGGCAAGGCCGGCGAGGTGCTGGTCGACGAGCTGCTGCGGCTGATCCGCGGCGAGGGCGGCGAGAGCGCGATGCTTCCGGCGGAACTGAAGGTGCGGCGGTCGAGCCTGCGCGTCGGGTGATCGATCGCCCGGGGGCGCGGTTCACGGCGCGGCCCCGGGCGCGGGCAGCGGCGCGATGTGCAGCGCGCCGACACTGGCCTGGTTGAGCGGACCGCGGTCGCCGCCGTCGCCGCCGGTGTAGTGCGCGTTGTGCGCCAGATAGCTCATGTTGAAGCCATCCTCCAGCGCGAACGTGCAGCGCGCGCCGGCGCCGGCGCTGAAACTGGCGGTGGTGGACAGCTGCTCGCCGGTGCTGTGCGGCATCACCATCGGCACGCTCTGCGCGGGGCTGCCATCGCAGCGGATCGCCAGCCGCTTCACCGCGGCGGTGACGCCGGTGTCGGTCGGTCCGTGGTCGTTGCGGTAGCTCAGCGCCACCTGGTAGCGGCCGCCGGCTGGCGCGGTCCAGGCCCGCGGCCATGCGCCATCGAGCTGGGTGGACGGGCCGACGCAGCGCGGCGGGCTTTGCAGCGATTCGAGGCCGCCGCTGCCCGATTGCGTGACGCTGAAGCATTGCAGCGCGTCCGTGGCCGGGAGCGCGAGCGTAGCGGCTATCGCGCCCACGCGCCGGCCATTGAGATAGAGCACGCCGGGTGCGGCGGTACGCACCTGCCAGTCCGCGCCGTCGCGCGTCACCTGCGGTGCGGCCGGCGCCGGCGGCGCGAACGGCGGTACCGTGCTGCGCAGCGCCAGCACGGGCACCTTGACCGCCTTCAGCTGCACCACGCTGTCGCTGCCGCGCTGGGTGACGTGGTCGGCCACCAGCAGGTTGCCGTCCAGTTTCCGCGGACGTTGCAGGGTGATGCGCCGGCCGGGCAGGTCGAGGCTGATCGTGTTCCCGCGGCCGAACAGCATCGGCACCAGCATGACCGGCAACTTGGGCTCGATGCGGCCGTCGTCGCCGAGGCCGAACACACCCTCGCGCACCATTGCGAGGTAGCCGGCCACCGACCACAGCTGGCGCGGCGAATCCACCACCGGGCCGCTGAGCTTGCCGTCGTCCACGTGGGTGGCCTCGGTGGTGAGTTCGTAATTCTCCATGTTGGAGCCGGCCAGCGCGGCGCCGCGCATCAGCGAGGTGATCTCGAACGCGATGTGCGCGGGGTCGTCCAGCTTGCGCGCGGCGCGCAGCGCATAGGCGCTGACGAAGGGCCAGATCGCACGATTGTGGTAGATCGGCTGGTCGATGCGCTCAGGCCAGATCACCGGGCTGCCGGCAGGCCACACCGGGTAGTTCGCCAGCGCCTGCCGCGCGCGCTGGTCGTCGGCCACGCCGCTGGTGATCGCCAGCGCGATGCCCAGCAGGTCGTAGCTGTCGTAGGGCGCGCCGTCGCCGCCGAGGTAGCTCATGTACATGCCGCGGTCGGCGCGCCAGAAGCGCTCGTTGATCGCGGCCTTCAAGGCATCGGCCTGGGCCTGGTATTCCGCGGCGCGCGCATCGTGGCGCTCGCCGGCCATGCGCGCGGCCAGCGCCAGCGCCTGGTAGTGCAGCACGTTGGTGGACAGCGCGTAGGACTGCGCGATCGGCACCACGTCGTCCGCCATCCACGCCGGATAGCTCTGTTCGCGCCAGTCGAGGAAGGAAGTCTCGCCGCGGTACAGGCCCATCGTGGCGTCGTAGGCGTATGCGCGATCCTGCGCCAGCGTGGCGGTGAGCGCCTGCCAGGTGGTGTCGGCAAAAGCCGGGTC
Source organism: Dorcoceras hygrometricum (assembly GCA_001598015.1). Lineage (NCBI taxonomy): Eukaryota > Viridiplantae > Streptophyta > Magnoliopsida > Lamiales > Gesneriaceae > Dorcoceras > Dorcoceras hygrometricum. The sequence goes on along the minus strand of KQ998100.1, from coordinate 267,563 downwards.
GTCCAGCAGGTGGCGCGCGGCGAGGAACCATGCCACGCGGTCGGTGCTCACCGGCCAGCTGCCGCCCGAGCCGGTGTCCTGCATCACGAACGGGCCCTTCGGCGTGCCGGGCACGCGCGAGTCGGAGAGCTTGAACAGCAGACCGTTGCGCGCCCGCGTGGCGTCGAGGCGCCACAGGCCGAGATCCACCGCGTAGGAGAGATCGCGCGTCCACACGTAATGCCATTTGTCGCCGGTCTCGAAGCAGGTGCAGGGGATCGGCCGGCCATGGTCGTAGGCCCCGTCGTGGATCGAGCTGACCGAATCCTGGCGCAGGTCGTCCTGCGCCATCGCGTACAGGCCGTCGAACAGCGGGCTGGCGGTCCGCACGGCCCAGGGCGGCGCGGGGATCGCGCGCTTGTCGTGCGCCGCCTGCAGCAGGAAACCGCCGCCCGGCTGCACCTCGATGCTGGCGGTGCGGCCGCGCCACTGCAGGTTGTCGTGCCACAACGGGCCATGCGCGCCGGCGGTCAGTGCCAGCATCAGGCTGCCGAAGATGCTCATGTCGATGTCCCCTCGATCCGGTGTACGAGCGTCGTCGTCATGTGTCTGCCCGCGGCCTGTTGTCCGCAGCTTCCTTCGAGCGCGGCGGTATCGTGTCTCACTGTACCGCCTGTGCGCCGTGCGGCAAACCAGTGAAAACGTCATGCCCGAACGTCGGGACACTATTTGGAGCCGCGTAGCCCAGATAAGGCAGGCCGTACCATTGCTCGATGCTGCGCAGGGTGGAGTAGTGGTTGTAGGGTTGGTCCGACACGGTGCCCGGTTTTATGAAAGGCGACAACATGACTGCACCGATGCGGCCGCCTCCCGGACCCCAGCGTCCCGGCAACGGGCCTCCCGGTAGTGGCTGTTCGCCGCAGCATGCGCGGTTGTCGGTGCCTTCATCGAAGGTGATGATGAGCAGGCCATTCTTGCGGAATGCAGGAGAGGCGGTGATGCGCGGCACCCACGTGCGCAGGAACTGATCCGCCGATACCAGTCCGCCGGGCTCGCCATCCATGCATGGCGCGTCGTGGCCGTCGTGGCAGAGGTTCGGGGTGATGAAGGAAAAATTGGGTGTGGTCGCTTCTTTCTGCAGATCCGCTGACAGCTCGGTCAGCGGCACCACGTGCGCATTGCAATAGGCCTGCCGGTCGATGATGGAATGGAAGTACACGAACGGGTCGTGCTTGTCGGCGTAACGGTCTTTCAGCGTTTCGCCGTTGTTGGGGTCGTGTCCGCCAACGACGGCATGTCCGCAGTATCTGGATTCGCGCGCCGGATCGTTGCCCATGTCTTCCATGTAGCCCTTCCAGGAAAGGCGGACGGCACTCATCTGGTCGCCAAGCGTCTTTACTTGTGCGGGATAGACGCAGCCATGGCCGGCGAGCTGGCCGTTCGCGTCGAGCTTGCCGGTGGTCGGTACAAACTCTATGTATGCGTCGCAGTCGATTTGCGTGTTCGGGTTGGGCGCCTGGCCGCTGATCAACGAGATGTAGTTGTCCAGACTGCTGTGGCCGGTGGCGTAGTACTGCTCCAGCAACGCCCCCTGCTTCGGCAACTCGTGCGCGAGGTACGGCGCCGGCGATTTTGCGCCGAATGTCACATCGAAGGGCTCGTTTTCGAGCACGATCAGAAATACATGCCGAACCGGTATCGTCGATGCGGACATCGCTTTGGCTTGCACCGGGGATGCGAAACTGGCCAGGGCCAGGAGCGCGAGCGACGCGAAGAAGGGCCAAGTGTGATATCGGGGTTTCATCGGATGTTTTCCTCACGGACAGTGGGGGAACGGGGTTTTCCCTGGGTGAGCACGATGGTTTGAGCTTTGGCTGCTGCGACGCGCACCCAGGTGGTCTCACCGTAACGGTCGTGACCGTGCGCCCAACCTTCACCCGTGGCATGGGCAAGGGCATCTAGGCTGGCGGCTTCGCGCAATGGCTGGCCGTTGGCGGTCGCGATCGTGGTACTGCCTCCGTGGATTTTCAGCAGGTAGAAGCGCAATGCCGGCCGGTAGGTGCCGGTGCCGGCCGTAATATCCACGTGTATGGCGCCACCTGTCCTCTGCACGCCCAACCCCTGGCTGAAGTACGCGCCGTGCATGTAGTCGTAGCTTTTGCCGTCGTCGTCGTAATAGTCAAAGTGCGTGGCTTGTGCGGATGGGAACATGTCCACATCCACCGTCGTTACCGGATGCTCGCTTGTCCAGTCCATCGCCGGCTGGTTGGGGATGATCGCGCCTTCGCGGATGAATAGCGGGATATCGGACCAACGCTTCGCATCTGTCGCGACGGTGATGGTCTGGCCACCGGCGTAGACCTTGCCGGTGAACCAGTCGGTCCAGCTGCCTGCGGGCAGGTAGATGCGTTTTTCGGTCTGGCCCTGTGCGACTACGGGCGAGACCAGCAGCCAGTCGCCGAACAACCAGGACTGCACGTCGTTGCGCACTTTCACGTCGTGCGGCCAGGCGAAGGCCAGCGGTTGCACCAGGCCCACGCCCGCGGAGCTCGCGCGGTGCTGATAGCTATAGATATAGGGCAGCAGCATGTAACGCAGTCGGATCGCCCGGGTTGCCGCAGCCTCGGCCACCGGGCCGTAACGCCAAGGCTGGCGCTTCTCGTTGAGTTCGCCGTGCACCCGGAAGATCGGCGTGAACGCCCCGAACTCGATCCAGCGCGCGTAATTCTCGTCGGATGGATGGCCGTGGAAGCCGCCGCCATCCATGCCCCATTGCATCTCGCCCACATCGATCGCCGAGAGCATGCGTTCGCGCTGGCCGGCCATGCTGGCGAAGCCGGTGGGAATGTCGCCTGACCACAGGCCGTAGGCGTAGCGCTGCGCACCCAGCCAGAAATCGCGGTTGATCGACCATACGCGCAGCTTGGAATAGGCGCGCTGGCCGTCGTAGGTGGCGCGCTGCATGTTGAGGAACTGCGTGTTGCTCTTGGTGGTGTCGGCCTCGTCGTTCCAGAAACCCACGATACCGGTATCGAAGCTGTGCCTCAGGTGCGGATTGAACCACCAGGCACGCGCGGCCGGCTTGTCGAAATCGATGTCCCTCACCGGCTTGTGCGAGAAATAGTCGGGGCTGACCTTCTCGCCGGGCAACCACAGATCGTGCGAGGTGGCGTAGCGGCCTTCCACGGTGTCCACGTGCACGCGCGGCTTCATGATGCCGGTCATGTGCACGCCGAGCGCGTCCATGTCGGCCTTCAGCTTGCCGGTGGGGCCGTCGGGGAATTTCACGGGATTCCAGCTGAACTCGCCCCAGTCCTTGCCCCAGTCCTTCCAGTCGAAGTCGAAGGTGAAGGCATCCAGCGGAATGTGCTTCGCGCGATAGGTGGCGACGATCTGGCGGAACTCGTTCTCGTCGATGCCCCACTGGCTGTTGATGAAGCCGTCGGCCCACTTCGGGAACAGCTGCGCGTGGCCGCTGAGGTCGGCGAGTTCGCCGAACAGCTCGGCAGGCGTGCCGGCGAGGATGTAGTAGTCGGCGTCGGGCCGCGTGAATTTGTCGATCGCGATGCGCCCCTGCGCGAGATCGAAGTCCGCCCCGTCGCAGTCCACCAGTACGCCGTAGCCGGCGGTGCTCCACACGAAGGGCGCCCCGGGATGTCCCTGCTCGCCGGCCTTCGCTACCTGCTTGCCGTCGCGCAGCAGACCGGCGCTGGTGTCCTTCTGGAAGGCGTCGTAGCCGCCGATGCCGTACAGCGCGTCGCCGGCGGCGTGATCGAGCACGATGCGGCCCTGCGCGAGCGCGGCGAGGTCGGCCTGCCGCAACAGCGGATGGCCCTGGGCATCGCTCACGTCGAGCCTGCCGCTGGCGCGATGCCAGATGGCGATGAGGTGGTCCGAGCGCAGCGTCACCGTATCGCCGGTCTGTTGCACCTGCGGGCGGAATGGTGTCGTGCCTGCTGGCTGCGGATCCATCACCAGGCTGGCGGGAGTGGCGCCGCTCTCTGGCAGGTAATGCACGTGCAGCACGCCAGGTGCTGGCAACTGCAGGACGAGCGTGCCATCGCCCAGTATCAGTTTCAGGCCGTCGTTGCCGACGCTTCGTATTTGCGCCACGGCGGCGGCGGGCGTGGCGAGCGCACACGGGACGAGGCCCAGGCCAAGCAGCACGGTGAATGCGAGCGTGTGCAGTTTCGGTGTGGTCATCGTGTGGCTCCTTGGGGATTCATCGGGGATTTGACTGTGACTGGGGGCGAAGTTCCGTCAGCACCTCACCGCTCGCCTGGAGCGTGGGTCCGCAGGACCGAAGCCGATGGGCAGTCTTGCAAGTACTTCGACTTCGGTCCTGCGGGTCTGCATCCAGCATGGACGGGGTCTTTGGCGGCATGCCCTCGCTAACCGGAACTCAGGATCGCGCTGCCGTAGGCAGGCAGCCGCAGGTGGCCGTCGGCAATGGTGGTGCCGGGCAGGCTGTGCTTGAGCAGGGTGCGGAAACGTTGCATCGGCAGCGTCACCGTCTGCGGCCTGCCGGACAGGTTGTGCAGGACCAGCACATCACCCTGTGCATCGTCCAGTTCCCATGCCGCGACATGCTCGCCGGCGTCGCGCCAGTTGCGCAGCGCGCCTTCGCGCAGTGCGGGGACGTCGCGGCGCCACTGGATCAGCATGCGGTACCAGTTGAGCAGCGAATGCGGATCGGCCTGCTCGGCCTCCACCGACACCGCGCCGCCGTCGCCCGCGCTCCAGCCTTCCCAGGTCGGCTCGCCCGGACCGTTGCCGGTGCGATACCAGCGCATCGGTTCGCGCAGGTGTTCGTCAGGCTTCTCGCCGCGCATACCCAGTTCCTCGCCGTAGTAGACGAAAGGATGGCCAGGCAGAGTGAGTAGCATCGCGGCGGCGGTGCGCATGTGCTCGGGGTTGCCGGCCAGCTGGCTCATCACGCGCTCCTGGTCGTGGTTCGACAGGAACGGCGCGTCGTCGAAACGGCCGTGCGCGGCGGCACGGTAAGCGTCGTACTGGCGTTCCAGCGTGGCGCCGATGTCGCGGTCGCGCTCCTGCTTCGCGCTGTCGACCAGGCGCGTGGCGAGCGGGAAGTTGAACACCGCGTCCAGCGACGCCATCCACGGCGGCAGGTCGTCTGGGTTTTGCCGCGCCACCTCGCCGACCAGCCAGGCGTGCGGGTTCGACGCATCGATGCCCTGGTGGAACTCGCGCCACCACGCGAGGTTCTTCTTCAGCACGACCGGGCTGTCCATGTCGGTTTCGCTGTCGTCGTAGATGTGCTGCGCGGCGTCGAGGCGGAAACCGTCCACGCCCCTGTCCAGCCAGAAGCGGCCTATCTTGACCATCTCGGTGCGCACGGCGGGATTGTCGTAGTTGAGGTCGGGCATCTCGGCCGTGAACACGCCGAGGTAGTGGTCACCATCGGGCGACTTGTGCCAGAGCGGATCGCCCGTGGCGCTGATCTGCTTGAGGTCGGTGGCGGGTGTGGCCCATTCGTACCAGTGGCGGTATGGATTGTGGGGATCCTGCGCGGCCTTGAACCACGGCGATTGGTCGCTGGTGTGGTTGATGACCAGGTCCATTACCACCTTGATGCCGCGCTTGTGCGCTTCCCGCACCAGCCGCTCGAAGTCGGCCATCGTGCCGTACTGCGGATTGATCGCCTCGTAGTCGGTGACGTCGTAGCCGTGGTAGCTGGGCGAGGGATTGATCGGCATCAGCCAGATACCGTCCACTCCCAGCGATTTCAGGTAATCGAGCTTTGCGGTGACGCCGTTGAGGTCGCCGGTGCCGTCGCCATTGCTGTCGTACCAGCTGCGGACGAAGATCTCGTAATAGGTATCGGAGGGAGCTTGTGCCGTCGCCGGAGTGGCGGGTGAGGCGGTGGCGGCGGGAAATGCACATGTGCCACCAGCGGCAAGCAGTGTTGCGAGCAACGTGGTGGCAAGGCGACGTTGGATCATGGGCAACCCTGGTTGGAAGTGACGTGGTGGGTGACGGACTTATGCACCGATTGCCCCGAAATGTCTGGCGATGTAATCGGCATGGCTGGGCATGGCGGCCACGGCGCGCTCGACCAGGGTGCGGATGTTGCCGAGAAACTCGTCGAATTGCGCCTGGGGCATGGCGTCGGCCAGGGCATGGTAGCCCTGCGGAACGATTCCCTGGCCGATCAGCACCTGCAGCCAGCCCATCTCCGTGAACAGTTCCTCGCCCTCGCGGAAAATGTGCGCGGTGCGGCGGAACAGTTCCATCCGGTGCGCGAGGCCGGGCGGAATCTCCATGGTTGCGCGTTCGCGCCAGAACGGCGAGTCGCTACGTTCGGTGGCGTGGTAATGCAGGACGATGAAATCGCGTGTCTGCTCGTATTCGGCGCGGGTCTGGCGGTTGTATTCCTCGATCATCGTGGGCTCGAAGCACGCGTCGGGGAACAGGGTGAGCAGGCGCGCCGCCGCCGACTGCATCAGGTGGATGCTGGTCGATTCCAGTGGCTCGACGAAACCGCTGGCCAGGCCCAGCGCGATGCAGTTGCGGTTCCAGATGCGCTTGCGGATGCCGCTGTGGAAGCGCAGCTGGCGAGGCTCGCCGCACGCCGGTCCTTCAAGCTTGTCCAGCAGTGTGGCGGTGGCCTCGTCATCGCTGATGAAGCGGCTGCAATAGACGTGGCCGTTGCTGGCCTGGTGTTGCAGCGGGATGCGCCATTGCCAGCCGGCGGCCTGTGCGCTGGCCTGGGTGTACGGCCGGATCACGCCGCCGTGCTCGCTGGGCACCACCACCGCGCTGTCGCAGGGCAGCCAGTGTGCCCAGCTTTCATAGCCGGTCTTCAGTGCGCCTTCGGTGAGCAGGCCGCGGAAGCCGGAGCAGTCGATGAACAATTCACCGGCGACAGTCTCGCCGCTTTCCAGCATCACCGATTCGATGAAGCCGTCGTCGGCGCGCAACCTGACGTCCACCACCTTGCCTTCGGTGCGCACCACGCCGCGTTGTTCGGCGTGCCGGCGCAACAGCTGGCCGAAGCGCGCCGCATCGAAATGGTAGGCATAGCGCACGCCGGTGAGCGGACTGCTGCCGATCTTGTCCATGCGAGCGAAGCGGTCCTGCGCTGCGGCGCGGCCGTTGACCGAGTAGGCCCACAAGTCGGGCGCCTGCGGGTTTTCGCGCCGGCTGCGCAGCCAGTAGTGCTGGAACGGCAGCAGCCCCATGGGCAGGCCGATGTCGCTGAATGCGTGGAAGTAGCTGTCGCCGATGTGTCGCCAGTCGTTGAACTGCACCGCCAGCTTGATCGTGCCGCGGCTTTCGCGCAGCAGCTCGTCCTCGTCGATGCCGAGGAAGCGGCCGACGTGGCGGATCTGCGGGATGGTGGCCTCGCCCACGCCGACGATGCCGATGTCTGCCGATTCGATCAGCCGCACCTGGAGGTGCCGGCCCCAGGCCTGCGCCAGCAGCGCCGCGGTCATCCAGCCGGCCGTGCCGCCGCCGACGATGACTACACGTCGGATGTGCGGGTTGTCCATCGGGTTGTCCCTGCCGTTGCCATGTCGCCCTTCCCCGGAGCTCCGGGGGCGGATTTTGGATTCGACGCTCCTGTCGTGCGCCGGGGAAAAAAAGCCCCGCTGTTTTTCACGCAGCGGGGCATCGGGGGAGTCACATCAAATCGCGTGTCGCACTCACTGGAACTTGTACGACAGGCCCAGCGAGTAGGTACGGCCGTATTCTTCCCAGACGAGGACCTGGCGCGGGTCGTTGTTCTGGAAGGTGTCGTAGAGCTTGTTGGTGAGGTTGGAGCCCGTCGCGATCAGGGTCAGGCCCTTGAAGGTGCCGTGGTCGAAGGTGTAGCTCACCTGCGCATCGACGGTGCTGCCGCCCTTGATGGTCTGTGTTTGCAGCGAGCCGCTGAGGCCATATGTCTCGCCGAGGAAGGTGGAGCGGTAACTGTCACTGACGCGCGCCTCGAAGCCGCCGTGCTGGTAGTACAGCGTTCCGTCGGCCACCCACTTCGACAGGCCCGGCACGGTGATCGGTGTGGTGCCGGTGCCGTACACCATCGAGCTGGCGGTGCGATTGCCGGTGAGGATGGTGCCGAAGCCATCCAGCACCGGAGTGAACAGGCCGAACGGTAGGTTCACCGTGACTTCCGCACCCTTCACGTAGCCTCGGCCGTCGTTGATGGGGCCGGAAACCAGGCCCATCGGTGTGCCCAGTTCCGCCTGCTGCGCGGGGTTCAGGTAGTTCGGGATGAACGAGCTGAAGTCGTACAGGTAGGCCGCGTTCGGGTTGATGAAGTCGTACAGGTGCAGGAAGTAGCCCGACACCGCGATGTAGCCGCCGCCGCCGTTGCGGCAGATGTCGGAAGCCTTCGAGTCCGCGTCATTGCAGGTGTAGCCGGAGATCGGTCCGGAGAAATAGTGCTCGTAGCTGACGTTGTAGTTGTCGGCCATGCTCGGCAGCAGCTTGGCGTTGCCGCCGCTCGCGCTGAAGTACGACTGGTTCTGCTCGTAGTTGGTGGAGGACAGGTACTGGATGTTGCCGGTCACGGCCTGGCTGGCGTTCATCTGTGACATTTCCGGCTGCGCCATCGTTCGGGCCGCGCTCACGCGCAGGTCGTCGTTGTCGGTGAAGCCGAAGATCAGGTTGGCGCTGGGCAGCCAGCGCGTGTAGCTGGTGCCCCCGCTCACCGGGGTCACCGTGACCTTGCTGGCGATGTTCGAGCCACCGGCCGTCACGTAACCGCCGGTCGAGCTCTGGTCGGTGTGATCCACCTGGATGCCGACGTTGCCACGCAGGCCGACGTTGCCTAGGTTGGTGTCGATATTGAATTGCAGGTACGGGTTCAAGTCCGTCTCACGCACCTTCCAGTTCGGCGGGATCGACAGCGAGGACATGTAGGCGGGCACTTCGGTATAGGTGCCGTTGGCGATCAGCGCCAGCGGGTTGTAGCAGGGGATGGAAGCGATGCCCATCCACGCCAGCGAATTGCAGGTGCCGCTGCCGGGGAGCGCGGCCGACAACGTGGGCGAGTAGCCGTCGGTGAAGAAGCTGCCGTCCGCGCCGCCTGGGGTCAGGAAGTCCTGGGTGATGTTGTAGGTCTTGTTGCGGGTGGTGCGCGACACGCCGAACTGCATGCTGGAGAACGGGCCGCTGTCGAAATCGCGCTCCACGCTCATGCGCAGGTTGGCCAGCCAGTCCACGGTGCTCGGTGCATTGATGAAGCCCGCCTGCACCACGTTCTGGCCCGCGCCCCAGCCGTTCGGATCGGTCAGCACCATGCCGTTGGTGAGGTTCATCCCCGGCGTGATCCAGAACATGCCGTCGGGGAGCTGGCTGAAGCCGAAGGTGCCGCTGGGAGCGGGGCTGGTGCCGGTGACGCCGCCCGAGCCCAGGTAGGCGTTGTTGCCGTAGTAGTAGCCGGTGCCGGCGATGCTCTCGACGTCGTAGTCGTTGCGGGTGGCGCGCGAATAGTTGGCCTTGACGTCGGCCGACCAGTCTTCGTTGATGTGGAACTGGTTGTCCCAGTCGAAGTTGTATACGCGGGCGGTGGTGCGGTTGTAGTAGTTCTCGATGATCGGGTTGACGTTGTTGTACGCACCGCTCTGCACATAGCCCGTGGGCAGATGGCTGTCACCCACCACATTGCCCACCACCGGCGTGGGGACCGGCGACAGGGCGGTGCTGCCGTACCACATCGGCAGTTCCACGCCGTTGCTGTCTAGCGTTTCCTTGTAGTTGTCGTAGGTGAGGTCGACGGTGCCGGTGTAGACGTCGTTCGGCTTCCACTCGAAGGTGGCCAGGAGACCGTTGCGCTTCATGTTGTCGCTGGCGCCGTAGTTCTTGATGCCGCTGAGGATGTCTGGCAACTGGGCGGGATCGGCACCGGCGCGGTTGGCGCCCGAGTAGTAGCCCCACGGGCCCTGGTGCTCGATCTGCGTGGGGTTGTTCTCGAAGTCCACGCCCAGCGTCACGCCGACGGTGTGGTCGGCGAACTGGTCCACCCACACGCCGTTGACGTTGTAGCCCGTATTGCCGGCGCCAGGGCCCTGGCCTAGCTGCGACATGCTGTTCCAGATGTACTTGGCGTTGATCGCGCCCTCGGGGCCGTTCTTGTCCAGCGGGCGGATGGTCTGCATGTCCACCGTGCCGGCCAGGCCCTGGCCGATCAGGTCGGCCTCGGGGCTGAGGTGCACCACCACGTTCTGGAACCAGCTGGCGGGGTACTGGTCGAACTGCACGTCGCGGTTGTCGGAGGTGGACACCTGCTGGCCGCCGTTGACCAGCGCGGTGGAGAAGTCGGGGCCCAGGCCATGGATGCTCAACACCTGCGGACGGCCGTCCACATCCTGCATCGACAGGCCGGGCAGGCGGCCCAGCGAATCGGCGATGGAGGTGCCGGGCAGCTTGCCGACCTGTTCGGCGGACACCGCCTCGACGATGGTGCTGGCGTTCTTCTTGATCGCAGTGGCGTTCTCGATGCTGCTGGCGAAGCCGTTCACCTGCACGGCCTGCATCTGCTGGACCTTCTTGTCCTTGCCCTTCTTGTTCGCGTCGGACTTGGCGTCGGTGCCGGTGGCACTCTGCGACGTCGCCTGCGCGTCCTGCGGCTGCCCGGCGGGTGCGGGCACGGCGGCATTGGCCACGGCACAGGTGCCGAAGCAAGCCGACGCGATCGCTATGACCAGCAGCTTGTGTCTCATCAACATGTTTCGTCTCCCCACGAAGAATTTGGTTGTTGCCGTTGTTGCGCGGACTGTCCGGTGATTCCATCGACAGCGTTCGTTGCAGGAGGCTTGCGCCTGCAGGCTCTGTCGCGTGGCTGCATGTTATGGCGGCGTTTTCGACACGAACGATTCGTGCATACGTATTCATGACGAGGCATAAACGTCTTTGCTGCATCGCGTCATCGGGCTGCCGCGCGCTTGAGCGCGATGCGTCGCACATCATGCGAAGCCTCGCCGTTTCTACATTCGTGCGTGATGGCGCAGTTGAAGATGGCTCGTCTGGATGTCCATTTGTTGCAAACGCATGACGCGGCCGCAGCATCCATGAATACGTATGCAGCGCTGTACGGGATCAACACATCCTGCCACTAAGCTTGGCGCCGTTTGACGACAGACGGCCCGGAAGGTCGTCTGCCTCACGTCATGGGGCCCAGCAATGACCGACACACCGTGGTGGCGCGGAGCCGTCATCTACCAGATCTACCCGCGCAGCTTCCTCGATACCGACGGCGACGGCGTGGGCGACCTGCGCGGCATCATCGAACGGCTCGATTACGTGGCCTCGCTCGGCGTGGACGCGATCTGGATCGCGCCGTTTTTCCGCTCGCCGATGGCCGACTTCGGCTACGACATCGCCGATCCCTGCGACGTCGACCCGCTGTTCGGCACGCTCGCCGACTTCGACCGCCTGCTGCGCGAGGCGCATGCGCGCGGGCTGAAGGTGATGATCGACCAGGTGCTCAGCCACACCTCGGAGGATCACGCCTGGTTCCGCGAAAGCCGCGAGAGCCGCGACAACCCGAAGGCCGACTGGTACGTGTGGGCCGACGCGAAGGAAGACGGCACGCCGCCGAACAACTGGCTGTCGATCTTCGGCGGCGGTGCGTGGCAGTGGGAGCCGCGGCGCGGGCAGTACTACCTGCACAACTTCCTGGCCGCGCAGCCCGACCTCAACTTCCACCATCCGGAAGTGCGCGCGGCGGTGCTGGACAACCTGCGTTTCTGGCTGGATCGCGGCGTGGACGGCTTCCGGCTGGATTCGATCAACTTCTGCTTCCACGATGCGCAGCTGCGCGACAATCCGCCCAAGCCGAGGGAACAGCGCACCGGGCGCGGCTTCAGTGCCGACAACCCCTATGCGTTCCAGTACCACTACTACAACAACACTCGGCCGGAGAACCTCGCCTTCCTGCAGGATCTGCGCGCGCTGATGGACCGCTATCCCGGTATCGCCACGCTGGGCGAGATCTCCTCCGAGGATTCGCTGGCCACGATGGCCGAGTACACCAGCGGCCATCGCCTGCACATGGGCTACAGCTTCGAGCTGCTCACCGACGACTTCAGCGCCGCCTACATCCGCGACACCGTGCGCGCGCAGGAAGCGAAGATGGTCGAGGGCTGGCCGTGTTGGGCGATCTCCAACCACGACGTGGAGCGCGTGCTCAGCCGCTGGGGCAACGGCCATGCCTCGGCCGCGATGGCGAACCAGCTCACCGCCCTGGTCTGTTCGCTGCGCGGTTCGGTCTGCGTGTACCAGGGCGAGGAACTGGGCCTGACCGAGGCGGAATTGCCCTACGAGGCATTGCGCGACCCCTATGGCATCGCGTTCTGGCCCGAGTTCAAGGGCCGCGACGGCTGCCGCACGCCGATGCCGTGGGACGACGGCGAACATGCCGGTTTCAGCCGTGCCACGCCGTGGCTGCCGGTGCCGCCCGAGCACCGCGTGCTGGACGTGGCGCGCCAGCAGGCCGATCCCGCTTCCGCGCTCAACGGCTACCGCCGCTTCATGCACTGGCGCCGCGGGCAGCCTGCGCTGCGCAGCGGCGCCATCCGCTTCCTCGACACGCCCGAGCCGGTGTTGGCCTTCGTGCGCGAGCTGGGCGAGGAGAAGGTGCTGGTCGTGTTCAACCTGTCCGCAACCTCCGTGGAATTCGCGCTGCCGCTGCCCGGGACATTGCAGCTGCTGCAGGGCCACGGCCTGGCGACCGGCACGCTGGACGGCGAGCGCCTGCGCCTGCCCGCCAACGGCAGCTTGTTCGCGCGGATCGGATAGCGCGCCGCATCAAAGCCTGCTGCCATCCGCCGTCAGCAATGGTGGTGGGCGGGATGGGTTTTGCGCGGAGGCGCAGGCATCATGGCGTCCCGTCCCCACCCGTAACTCCTCGTGTCCGCGCCCACCTCCCGTGCTTCCGTGCTGTTCGCGGTCGGCATGCTGCTGCTCAGCATGGCCTCGTACCAGCTGGGCGCCGCGCTGGCCAAGCAGCTGTTCCCCGCGATCGGCGCGCAGGGCGCCACCGCCTGCCGGCTGGGCCTGGGTGCGCTGATCCTGCTGCTGGTGCGACGACCGTGGCGCTCGTGGCAGCGCGGCCGCGGCTTGCGCGCACTGTGGGGCTACGGCCTGTCGATCGGCGCGATGAACCTAGTGTTCTATATGTCGCTGCGCACGATTCCGCTGGGCATCGCGGTGGCGCTGGAATTCACCGGGCCGCTGGCGCTGGCCCTGTTCGGTTCGCGCCGCCTGCTGGATTTCGTCTGGATCGCGCTGGTGGTGGCGGGGCTGCTCCTGCTGCTGCCGCTGCGCGGGCAGGCGCATGCGCTCGATCCGGTCGGCGTGCTGTACGCGCTGGCCGCGGGCGTGGGCTGGGCCTGCTACATCGTGCTGGGCCAGCGCGCCGGCAGCGCGCATGGCGGCGACGCAGTGACCTGGGGCACCTCGATCGCGGCGCTGCTGGCGATCCCGGTGGGCGTGGCGCATGCCGGTGGCGCATTGTTCAACCAGGCGCTGCTGCCGTTCGCGCTGGGCGTGGCCGTGCTCAGCTCCGCCCTGCCGTATTCGCTGGAGATGGTGGCGCTGACCCGCCTGCCGACGCGCAGTTTCGGCACCCTGCTGAGCCTGGAGCCGGCCTTCGCCGCGCTGGCCGGCGTGGCGCTGCTGGGCGAGCGGCTCAGCCTGCTGCAGTGGCTGGCGATCGCGGCGATCATCGTGGCCGCGGCGGGCACGGCGCTCAGCGTGCGCAAGCCGGTGGCCGAGCCATTGGTGAATTGAGCGGATCCCGAATCACCAGGCAGCCGCATCGCGGTAGAACGCATCGATGGCGTCGACCATCTGCGCAAGCCCGGGCTGCTCCAGCGGATAGTGTCCGGCGTTGTCGAGCATGGTGGTCTTCACGGGCACCTTGCGCACGCGCTGGAGGAACGGTTCGCTGAGGTGCAGGGGCGTCCACCGGTCCGCCGCGGGCTGGGTCAGCAGGATCGGGCAGACGTCGAAATCCTCCGGCTCCGCCGCGGGCACATACGAGAGATAGGAGCTGAGGAAGGTCATCGTCATGGCGTTGCCCGCCGAACGCCGGTCGGACAGCCAGACCTTCAGCGCGGCCTTGTCGTTGAGCAGCGCGGACATCTTGCTGGCCACCGTCATGGGCAGGCGCATGGACTTCAGCGGCGTGCGCGCGGCCAGGTGCATCAGCGGGCCGCCCACGCGGCTCATGAACGGGCTGAGCGCGGTCTCGTCGCGCACCTGCGGCATGCGCTGGTCGAGGAAGGTCATGCCGACGATGCGTTTCACCTTCCGGTTCATCGCCGCCACGTGATAGGTGAGCATGCCACCCGCGCTCAGCCCGTACAGCACGATGGGGCGATCGTCCCTGGCCAGTTCGGCATCGATGAGATCGCTGCCCGCACGCACCCAGTCGTCGTAGCGCACCAGCGCGCCCCGGGCCACTTCGGTCATGCCGTATTCCGGCATGTCGACCGCGATCGTCTCGTAGCCGCGGCGCGCCAGCGGCTCGCCCAGGATCATCGACATCTGCCGTCCGTTGGTGCCGACGCCGTGGAACAGGATGACTTTCACCCTGGCCTGCGGATTGCGGTAAGTGTCGAGATGCAGGCGATGGCCGTTCCAGTCCCACCATTCCTCCTGCGGCAGTTGATCGTCGCTCCACTGAAAGTCGGGCGGGAGGAACTTCTGCATGTCGCGCCAGACGGGCTGGCTTGCGTAGGTCATGGGCATGGCGGCGGGCTCCGGTTGGCAAGGGGATTGGCGACGGCTGCATCTTTGTCCTGCGATGCATCGCGGTCGATGCCGGGATGGGCCAACCGCTTTAGAATCCGGGCCAACCTGCAGTGGAATACGCCGTGAGCCACTGGAACTTCGCGCGAAGCCCAGCCTCCGTCCTGCTCATGATCGAGTACGGGCGCAGCCGGAAGATCGCGCCGGCAGCCTTGCTCAAAGGCTCGCGGCTCACGCCGAGGCAACTGGCCGACCCCGATTTCACCCTGCAGGCCACGCAGGAGATGGCGGTCGCCGCGAACCTGCTGGCGCTGACCGGCCACGAGGCCGACCTGGGCCTGAAGCTCGGCCTGTCCTATCACCTCTCAGCCTACGGGCTGCTGGGGTTCGGACTGCTGAGCAGCGCCACCGGCATGGCGGCCATCGCCTTCGCGCGCCGTTACCTGGCGCTGACGTTCACCTATGTCGGGATGACCCATCGCCGCGCCGGGCAGCGTGATGCGATCACCTTCGAGCCGTCGCCGGAGCTGTCGGCGGACCTGCAGCGCTTCTTCGTCGGGCGGGCCATGGGCGCCACGTGCCGGGTGCTGCGCGACGTCATCGGCAGCGATTTCGAACTCGCGGCCTTCGACCTCGCCTGCAGCGGCGAGCACGGTGGCAAGAGCCATGTGCTGGGCGCGAAGATCCGCCGTGGCCAGCGCGCGAATGTGCTCACGTTCGGGCATGCCCAGCTTGAACGGCCGCTGCCGCAGGCGAATCCCGCCACCGCGGCCATGTGCGAGCGCATGTGCGCTGAGCTGCTGTCGCGCCGGCGCACGCGCCTGGACATGGTGTCCTTCCTGCAGGAATACCTGGGCACGCATGCGTTCGGCGGGCCGCCGCAGCTGAAGCATGCCGCGGCGCTGCTCAACACCAGCGAACGCACGCTCAAGCGCCGCCTGCAGATGGAAGGAGCCAGCTTCCGGGACATGTCGAATGCTGCGCGCAAGACCAGGGCACAGGCGCTGGTTGCCGACGGACGCCTTTCGATGAAGGAGATCGCCGAGGAACTGGGGTTCAGCGACCTGTCATCGTTTTCACAGGCCTACAAGCGCTGGACCGGCATGGCGCCGAGCCTGGCGCGAGGTCAGGCGGGCAGCCCGTAGACAAGAACGAAAGCGCCGCCTCAGCGTCGCCGCGAACCGCGCAGGCTGCCGAGCGAGAAGCTGGCCACTTCGCCGCCGCCGGGCAGGCGGCGCGACTGCCCCGGCGGTGGGCCCCACGCATGTGCGGTGACCACTTCCCAGGTGGCGGGAATGCGGCCGTCCACGCGCATCGCCTCGTAGGCGGCGAGCATGGCGCGATAGTGCGATTTGCCGGTGAGGTGGCGTTCGCGCGCGGTGTCGGCGTGGGTGGCGCCGAGGCCGCGCAACTCCTCCAGCAGCTTGCGCGGTTCGCTGTAGGTAAGCGTGTAGCGTTGCACGTCCAGCACCGGATCGCGCAGGCCGGCATTGAGCATGGCGTCGCCGACGTCGTGCATGTCGAGGAAGCGGCTGACGTGGGAACGGCCGTCCACCGTTGCCCAGGCCGCGCGCAGTTCCTTCAGCGTATCGGGACCGAAGGTGGAGAATGCGAGCAGGCCGCCGGGCTTCAGCACGCGGCAGCATTCGCCGAACAGCGCCGCGAGGTCGTCGATCCACTGGAAGCACAGGTTGGAGTGCAGCAGGTCCACGCTGTGGTCGGGAAAGGGCAGGGCGGTGGCTTCGGCGCAGACGCGGCGAAAAGGCTTGAGCCAGCCGCTGTGCGATTTCGCTGCGCGCAGCATCGGCAGCGCGAGGTCGACCGCGATCACTTCGGCCCTGGCATAGCGCTGCTTCAGCAGCGCCGTGCCGCGGCCGGTGCCGGCGCCCACGTCGAGCACGCGCTCCGGCAGCAGGCCTTTGCGATCCGGCGATTCGTCGTAGAAGGTCAGCCGCTCCAGCAGCGATTGCTGCACCTCGCGCTGCAAGGCGTCGTGTTGCTCGTAGCTGCGCGCGGCGCGGCCGAAGTTGCGGCGTACCTGGGCGCGGTCGAGGCGGAAATCATTCATGGAAGCTGTCCAGCAAGGGTTGCAGCGCCTGCGCCAGTTCGTCGGCGTGCGCGACGAACGGCGCGTGGCCGGCGTGTTCGATCTGTGCGTAGCGACCATGCGCCTGCTGCGCCGACCATTCCATCGCCTGCGGCGGCACCAGGCGGTCGCGGCGGCCGGCGATCCACGTGCTGGGCAGGCGCAGCGCGGGCAGGCGTGCGCGCAGGTCGCTGGTTTCGAGGATGCGGATACCTTCCTGCAGCACGCGCAGGTCGGGCTCGCCGCGGGCGAAGGTGATCTCGCGCAGGTGGCGCAGCGCGGCGCGCGGGTCGGCGCTGCCCATCGCCTCCAGCGCGAGGAAGCGGTCGATGGTGGCGTGGTAGTCGGTTTCCAGGTCCAGCGCGAGATGGTGCACCAGTGCCGCGTCGCTGCCCCAGGGCCAGCTGTCGTCGCGCGCGAACTTCGGCGTGGCGCACAGCATCGCCAGACCCCGCACCTGCCGCGGCTGCTCCAGCGCGGCGGTGAGCGCGATCAGGCCGCCCAGCGACCAGCCGAGCCAGAGCGCCGGCGGCGTGGCTTCCGCGATAGCGGCGGCACAGGCGGAGGGTTCCAGCGGCAGGCCGCAGTCGCGCGACCAGCCGTGGCCCGGCAGGTCCACCACGTACATCGTGCAGCGGTCGGCCAGCGCTTCGACCAGCGGCGTCAGCACGCCGCCGTGCATGGCCCAGCCGTGCAGCAGTACCAGCGGAACGGGGCCGTGGCCGGCTTGTTCGATGTAGAGGCTCATGCCCCGCTCCGATGAAGCAACGCGCTTGTTGCATTCGCCTCTTCTCCCCTTTGGGGAGAGGATTGAGGTGAGGGGTCGGGGCTTGCCAACGCGTTGCTCAGCGCGCGCTCTGGTGCTGGCTTCTCGCAAGAGCCGCCCCCCACCCCAGCCCTCTCCCCGGAGGGGATAGGGCGCAAGTCGGTGCCCACCGCGCCGCGCCCGTCGAACACGAAGCAGTCGCCCTGCCAGTGCGCGCCATCGGTGAGTTCGAGGTATTTGAGTATCCCGCCCTCGAGCTGGTGCACGCGCTCGATGCCCAGTTCCTGCATATGCAATGCGGCCTTCTCGCAGCGGATGCCGCCGGTGCAGTACGAGACCACGGTCCTGTCCGCAAAACGCGCGCGGTCCGCGGCGACGGCGGCGGGGAAGGCGGTGAAGCTGGCGAGGCGGTAGTCCACCGCGTGCGCGAACTTGCCCACGTCGGTTTCGTAGTCGTTGCGCGTGTCCAGCATCACCACTTCGCGGCCGTCGTCGTCGCAGCCCCGGTCCAGCCAGCGCTTCAACGTGGGCGCGTCCACCGCCGGCGCACGGCCGGCCTCGGGGCGGATTGCCGGCTGGTGCATGGTGATGATCTCCTTCTTCAGCCGCACGCGCAGGCGGCCGAACGGCACGTCGCCGGAGATCGATTCCTTGGCTTCCAGTCCGGCGAAACGCGGGTCTTCGCGCAGCCAGGCCATGAACCCGTCCACCGCCTCGCGCGGGCCGGCGAGGAACAGGTTGATGCCCTCGGGAGCGAGCAGCACGGTACCTTTCAGCGCCAGCGCGTCGGCGCGCTCGAACAGGCGCCCGCGCAGCGCGGGAAGGTCGTCCAGCGCGACGAAGCGGTAGGCGGATAGATTGACGATGTCCATGGGGATGCGGCGACGAAGCGACCCGCCATTATACGGAGCCGCCCGCGATGCCCCTTCGCGGCAGCACGGCCAGCGCGTCCAGCAACCGGTCGACGTGTTCCTCCTCGTGCATCGCCGACAGTGTGATGCGCAGCCGCGCCTGGCCTTGCGGCACGGTGGGCGGCCGGATCGCGGTGACCAGCAGGCCGCGTCGCTCCAGCATTTGCGCGGCCTCCAGCGCGGCCCGGGCATCGCCCAGCAGCAATGGCTGGATCGCGCTGGGCGATGCCATCAGCGGCAGGTCGAGCTGCGCGGCGCCGGCGCGGAAGCGGGCGACCAGCGCCTGCAACTTTTCGCGGCGCCAGTCTTCGCCGCGTGCGATTCCCGCCGCGGCGCAGGCCGCCGCGGCCAGGGCCGGCGGCATGGCGGTGGTGTAGACGTAGGGCCGCGCGAACTGCACCAACCCGTCGACCAGCGTGGCCGAGCCGGCCACGAAGGCGCCGCTGCAACCCAGCGCCTTGCCCAGCGTGGCCATCAGCACCGGTACCTCGCGCTGGCCCAGGCCCGCGGCCGCCACGCTGCCGGCGCCGTGGTCGCCCAGCACGCCGAGGCCGTGTGCGTCGTCCACCATCAGCGTGGCGCGTTCCCGCTCGCACAACGCGGCGAGTGCGGCCAGCGGCGCCACGTCGCCGTCCATGCTGAACACGCCATCGGTGGCGAGCAGCGCGGCGGCGTCCGGGCGGCCCGCCAGCTGGCGGGCCGCCGCCGCGGCATCCGCATGCGGGTAACGCTTCAGCTCGGCGCCGGAGAGTCGTGCGCCGTCCAGCAGGCAGGCGTGGTTGAGCTTGTCCTGTACGCACACGTCGCCGCGGGCGAGCAGCGCCTGCATCGCGCCGAGGTTGGCCATGTAGCCGGTGGAGAACAGCAACGCGCGCTCGCGGCCAGTCCACTCGGCCAGCGCCTCCTCCAGCATCGCATGCTCGCGGTGGTGGCCGCAGATCAGGTGCGCGGATGTGCTGCCCACGCCCTCGTCGTCGGCGGCGCGCTTCAGCGCCGCGATCAGCTGCGGGTGCTGCGCGAGCCCGAGGTAGTCGTTGCTGCAGAAGCCGAGCAGGCGGCGGCCGTCGCTTTCCAGCCACGGGCCTTCCACATGTTCGATGGTGCGCAGGTGGCGGCGCAGGTTGGCGCGCTCGCGTTCGGACGTCTGGACAGCAAGACGACGGAGAAGGTCGGGACGCGGCTGAGTGACCATGGTCAACAAGCGATCCCACTCAATTCCTCACCTGCAGGCAGAGGACGGGAGATGCCGCCAGGCGTCAATCGCTCGATGCCCTCAGTTCCCAGATACGGCGCGGTGTGGCCGCATCGTCTATCGCGTAGGCGGGAGTGTCTCCCGAATCCTCGACACAGCCTGCTCGTAGTTCCGGCGGATTGAATCAGGCCATTTCTCTGGGTTACTTCTCTTTGGGCCAGCAAAGAGAAGTGACTCGGGCGCCGGCAGGCGTCCGAAAGCCCGCCGCAGGCGAGCCATCTGGCGACCACGCCAGGACAAGAGTGCAAGGCCAAATCAAGCTGCCGCACTGCACCCGCATCCATGCCCGCAACCCGCCGGCGCGGCTTCCATGATGTCCGCATGCACCGTGCCCGCTTCCTCCACCACTTCCATCGCGTGCAGGTCGAGGCGGCGAAACAGCGCGCGGTCGTGCTCGGTGTCGGGGTTGCCGGTGATGAGCAGCTTCTCGCCGTAGAAGATCGAGCCGGCGCCGGCGTAAAAGCACAGCGCCTGCACCGCGTCGTCCATCTGCTGGCGCCCCGCCGAGAGGCGCACGATGGACAGCGGCATCAGGATGCGCGCCACCGCGATGGTGCGCACGAACTCGAACGGGTCGAGTTTTTCCGCGTTGCCCAGCGGCGTGCCCGGCACTGGCACCAGCTGGTTGATCGGCACCGAGTGCGGGTGCTCGGGCAGGTTGGCCAGCGCCTGCAGCAGGCCGGCGCGTTGCGCGCGCGTCTCGCCCATACCGACGATGCCGCCGCAGCAGGTCTTCAGGCCGGCGTCGCGCACCTGCTCCAGCGTCTGCAGGCGGTCCTGGTATTCGCGGGTATGGATGATCTCGCCGTAGAACTCCGGCGCGGTGTCGATGTTGTGGTTGTAGTAGTCGAGGCCGGCGTCCTTGAGCTGCCGCGCGTGGCCGTCGCCGAGCAGGCCCAGGGTGGCGCAGGTTTCCAGGCCCAGGCCCTTCACCGCACGCACGATCTCGGCGACCTTGGGGATGTCGCGGTCCTTCGGCCCGCGCCAGGCCGCGCCCATGCAGAAGCGGCTGGCGCCGGCGGCCTTGGCGGCCTTCGCGCGCTCCAGCACGTCGTCGACGTCCATCAGCTTCTGCGCCTGCACGCCGGTGTCGTAGCGCGCCGCCTGCGGGCAGTAGGCGCAATCCTCGGGGCAGCCGCCGGTCTTGATCGAGAGCAGGGTGGACACCTGCACTGCGTTCGGATCGTGATGTTCGCGATGGACGGCGTGCGCGCGATGCAGCAATTCGTTGAACGGCAGCGCGAACAGCGCGCCGACTTCCTCGCGGGTCCAGTCGTGGCGGATCAGGGCTTCGGGCATGGGGAGGCTCCGTGGTGGAGGCCGCGAGTGTGGGCGGCGCCCCTGTTTTCGTCAACTTGACATGCCATGATCAAAGTTGACGAGCGCTGGCGGATGCCTGTCTGCAGCCATGCGGGGGCAAGCCTTCTCCGCTGCTCCACGCGGAAAGGGCGCATGGATGTAC
Source organism: Dorcoceras hygrometricum (assembly GCA_001598015.1). NCBI lineage: Eukaryota > Viridiplantae > Streptophyta > Magnoliopsida > Lamiales > Gesneriaceae > Dorcoceras > Dorcoceras hygrometricum. The sequence goes on along the minus strand of KQ998100.1, from coordinate 246,386 downwards.
TCGGTTCCGGGAAGCGGGGAGAGCAGAGTCCATCCATGGACTTTCCCGGTGCGGGCCGGGTCTGTTTGCCCGCATCATCACCCGGTCCGCATGCAGACGGCTTCCGGCGCGGGCCACGGGAGACATGGGACAGGCTCTTAGCCTGTGGCGGCAACCGGCGAAGGGGGTCGGGCCGCGCGCGAATCTGCCAGCCGCGCCAGGCGCAACTCCAGCCAGCGACGGACATCCGGCCATTCGCGGTCGAGGATGGAGTAGCACACGGTATCGCGCAGGCTGCCGTCGGGGCGGCGCTTGTCGTTGCGCAGCACGCCGTCGCGGTGCGCGCCCAGGCGTTCGATCGCGCGCTGCGAGTCGAGGTTGCGGCGGTCGGTGTGCAGCACCACCGCCACGCAGCCCAGCGTGTCGAACGCGTGCGCCAGCAGCAGGCGCTTGCAGGCGGTGTTGAGGTGGCTTTTCTGCCAGCGCCTGGCGTACCAAGTGTAGCCGATCGCCAGCCGCGGCAGCTCGGGTGCGAGGTCGTAGTAGCGGGTGGTGCCGACGATCTCGCCGCTGCCCAGCTCGCGCACCGCGAACGGCAGCATGCTGCCGTCGCGCTGGCCGGCCAGCGCCTTCTCCACGTAGTCGCGGGCCTGGCCCGGCGCCGGCGCGCTGGTGAACCACAGCTTCCACAGCTCGCCGTCGGCGGCCGCCGCTTCCAGCGCGGGGGCGTGGTCGGGGCTCAGCGGTTCCAGTGCGACATGGGCATCGCGCAGCAGGGTCGGGGTGGCGAAGGGCATCGGTGGCCTGTTCAGGCGTCGAGGTCGGGGATCAGCTTGCTTTCCAGCCGCGCGATGTGGTCCTTCAACAGCAGCTTGCGCTTTTTCAGGCGGGTGAGTTGCAGCTCGTCGCGGCCGATCGCACTCGCCAGCTGGTTGATCGCGGCGTCGAGGTCGCGATGCTCCAGCCGGAGTTCGGCGAGCAACTGGGCGGTTTCGGCGTGATCCTGTACCTGCATGGCGGTGCGCGGCGGTGCGAACGGTATCCCTAGTGTAGCGCCGCCGGAAGCGGGCGGAGCGGGCGGGTACAATAGGCGTTCCGCCGCCGCGATTTTCCTCATGTCCGCCTTGCCCGAAACCGCTTCCACGCCTGCCGCCGAGGCCGAGCGCCTCGCCACGCGCCTGCGCCACCAGGTCGGCAAGGCGATCACCGATTTCCGGATGATCGAGGACGGCGACAAGGTGATGGTGTGCCTGTCCGGCGGCAAGGATTCCTACACCCTGCTGGACATCCTGCTGCAGCTGCAGGCGAAGGCGCCGGTGCGCTTCGAGCTGATCGCGGTGAACCTGGACCAGAAGCAGCCGGGGTTCCCGGAGCTCGTGCTGCCCGAATACCTGCGCTTGCGCGGCGTGCCGTTCCATATCATCGAGCAGGACACCTACAGCACGGTGGTCCGGGTGGTGCCCGAGGGCAAGACCATGTGCAGCCTGTGCTCGCGGCTGCGCCGCGGCGCGCTGTACACCTGGGCGGCGGCGAACGGCATCAGCAAGATCGCGCTAGGCCACCACCGCGACGACATCCTCGCCACCTTCTTCCTCAACCTGTTCCACCAGGCCAGCCTGAAGGCGATGCCGCCCAAGCTGCGCTCGGACGACGGCCGCCACGTGGTGATCCGCCCGCTGGCCTATTGCCGCGAAAGCGAGATCGCCGAATACGCTGCGCTGAAGGAATTTCCGATCATCCCCTGCAACCTGTGCGGCTCGCAGGAAAACCTGCAGCGCAAGCAGGTGCGGCGCATGCTGGACGAGTGGGAGCGCGAACATCCCGGCCGCAGCGAGACGATGTTCCGCGCGCTGGGCAACGTGGCGCCGTCGCAGCTGGCCGACCGCAAGCTGTTCGATTTCGAAGGATTGTCGGCGGCCGGCGGCGAAATCTGAGATCATTGGGTGTCCGTCCGAATGGACGTCCATACTTCCATACATAGAAAAGCGAGAAAACACGTGTCCATCTTTGCTTCCGTTGAAATGGCCCCGGGCGACCCGATCCTCGGGCTCACCGAAAAGTACCTTGCCGATCCGCGCCGGGAGAAGGTGAACCTGGGCGTGGGCATCTACGTGGACGAGCAGGGCAAGGTGCCGGTGCTGGACGCGGTGCGCCAGGTGGAACAGGCGCTGGCACGCGACAACCTGCCGCGCAGCTACCTGCCGATCGACGGCCTGCCCGCGTACAACCGTGCGACGCAGACGCTGCTGTTCGGCGAGGGCGCGCCCATCCTGGAAGCAGGCCGCGTGGCCACCGCGCAGACCATCGGCGGCAGCGGCGCGCTGCGCGTGGGCGCCGACCTGCTCAAGCAGGTGCTGGGCGCAAACGCGAAGCTGGCGATCAGCAACCCGAGCTGGGGCAACCACCACGTGGTGTTCCGCACCGCCGGTTTCCAGCTGCTCGACTACCGCTACTACGACGATGCCAGCCACGGTCTCGACTTCGCCGGCATGCTGGCCGACCTCGGCAAGCTGGAGCCCGGCACCGTGGTGCTGCTGCACGCCTGCTGCCACAACCCCACCGGCGTGGACCTGGATGCCGCGCAGTGGGCGCAGGTGGTGGCCCTGCTGAAGGACCGCGGCCTGCTGCCCTTCGTCGACATGGCCTACCAGGGCTTCGACAAGAACGCCGCCGCCGATGCCACCGCGGTGCGCCTGCTGGCCGACTCGGGCATCCCCGCCTTCGTGGTGGCGAACTCCTACTCCAAGTCGTTCTCGCTGTACGGCGAGCGCGTGGGCGCGCTCAGCTTCGTGGGCACCGACCGCGACGAGGCCGCGCGCCTGCTGTCGCGCATCAAGACCACGATCCGCGCGAACTATTCCAGCCCCGCCACGCACGGCGGCAAGCTGGTGGCGGGCGTGCTGGAAAGCGCCGAACTGCGCGCGCTGTGGGAACAGGAGCTGGGCGCGATGCGCGACCGCATCCACGCGATGCGCGCGGCCTTCGTGGACAAGCTCGCCGCGCTGGGCGCACCGGATTTCGGCTTCATCAACAAGCAGGCGGGCATGTTTTCCTACTCGGGCCTGAGCAAGGCCCAAGTGGATCGCCTGCGCGACGAGTTCGCGATCTACGCGCTTTCCAGCGGCCGCATTTGCGTGGCCGCGCTCAACACCGGCAATATCGACTACGTGACCAAGGCGGTCGCAGCTGTCTGTCGCTGATCGCGTTGCCCCACCACTCAACCGTTCGCGCTGAGCGTAGCCCGCGCAGCGGGCGAAGTCGAAGCGTTGCCCCCGGGTGGCTGCCCTTCGACTTCCTCGCTCCTCAAATCGCGGTCATCCTTGACCGCTCTCCGCGTCGTCCCTTCGGGGCTACGCTCAGGGCGAACGGTGTTCGTGTCGAGCCTTTACTGGATAGAGCATGTTCTTCCGCAACCTCACCCTGTTCCGTTTTTCCCCCGCCGTCGCCGACGACCTGAAGCGCCTCGACGAAGCGCTGGGCGAGCACCGCCTGCGCCCCTGCGGCCCGCTGGAGATGTTCACCAAGGGTTTCGTGCCGCCGGTAGGGCGTGGCGACGAGGCGCCGCTCACCCATGCGGTGAAGCACTGCACCTGGCTCACCGTGGGGGGCGAGGACAAGCTGCTGCCTGCTGCGGTGGTCAACGACGAGCTGCAGCGCAAGGTGCGCAAGATCGCCGAGGAGGAAGGCCGCAAGGTGGGCGGACGCGAGCGCAAGCGGCTCAAGGAAGACCTGCTCACCGAGCTGCTGCCGCGCGCCTTCGTGCGCAACTCGCGGATGTCCGCCTACGTCGATACCAAGCAGGGCTGGCTGGTGCTGGATACTTCCAGCCGCAAGTCGGCGGAGAACGCGCTCAGCCAGATCCGCGAGGCGCTGGGCAGCTTCCCCGCCGTGCCGCTGGCGCCGGAGGAAGGCCCGCGCGTGCTGATGACCGACTGGCTCGCCAACGGCACGCTGCCCGCCGGCCTCGCGTTCGGCGACGAGGTGGAACTGCGCGATCCCGCCACCGCCACCGGCGCGATCGCCAAGTGCCGCCGCCAGGACCTCGATGCCGAGGAAGTGAAGGAGCACCTGCGCAACGGCAAGCAGGTGTTCCAGCTCGGCCTGGTGTTCGACGACCGCATCAGCTTCGTGCTGGGCGAAGACCTGATCGTGCGCAAACTGAAATTCCTCGACGTGGTGACCGACGAGCTGGGCGACAGCTTCGAGGACGCATCCGCCGAGGCCGACGCCAGCTTCGCCCTGCTCACCCTGGAACTGGAGCGCCTGCTCGCCAAACTGGAGGAATGGTTCGGCCTGCCGCGTCCCAGCGACGGTTGAGATCGGCGCCAGGCCTGGCTTTCCGGAGGGCGTGACTGCCGCCCCTTGCGCCCGAACCCGGTTCTCCCCACATACTGCCTGCCCGGCCTGCCCTTCGCGGCGCGCCGGACGTACAGGCAGCAGGCTCATGGCGCAGCATCTCGAAGGCGACTGGCTGGAACTGGCGACCGCAGGCGGCAATACCATCCGCGTGCTCAAGGCCGCCCATCCGCGTGCGCGCCGGTTGCGCCTCACTGTCACGCCCAAGGGCGCGCGGGTGACCTATCCCGACGGCACCCACCCGGCCCAGGTCAGCGCCTTCCTGCGCCACCATGCCGACTGGCTGGAACAGAAGCTCGACGAGCTGAACCTGATCGTGAAGCCGTTGCCGCCGCTGCGCGTGGGCCATGCCACCACGCTGCCGCTGCGCGGCGAGGTGGCGACGCTGGACTGGGCCGACGGCGCCTATCCGAAGATCGAGGCGCAGGCCGAGGGCCTCACCCTGGTGATCCCGCGCCCGCACACCCGCGCGCTGCCGGTGGCGCGCGGCCTGCTGGCTTCGCATTTCGAATCGCTGATCCGCCGCGACGTGTCGCGCTGGTTGGCGTTCTACGTGCCGCAGCTGGGCCTGGCGCCCACCGCGCTCAAGGTGCGGCCGATGAAGAGCCTGTGGGGCAGCCTGGACACCCGCGACCGCATCAACCTCGACCTCGCGCTGGCGCTGGCTCCGCCGGCCGCGTTGCGCTACGTGCTGGTGCACGAACTCTGCCACCTCAAGGTACGCAGCCACGCGCCGCGTTTCTGGGCGCAGGTTGGCCAGTTGCTGCCCGACTGGCGCGAGCAGCGCGACTGGCTGCGCGTCAACGGCGCCACGCTGAAGGCCGAGCTGGACCGGCTGGTGGCGGATGTGGCGGATTGAGGTGCGGGTGATTTTGCGAAATTAATCCCGGATTTCGCAATTACGTCCGCATGCCCGGGCGCGCTGGAATTCCGGTGCCGCATTTTCGTCTTTACAGGCTGCCTGCTTTGCGTAGACTCCCCGGGAACGTTTGTTTCCAGGGGGAGATTAATGTCCAGGCGCTTGTTGCTGTCGGTGATGCTGTCCGTATTTTGCGGCTCGGTTTGCGCGCAGACGATAGATGCCCCCCAATTGAAGGCGGGGGATACCTGGGTTTATTCCGATACGGTGCAAAAGGGAACCAGGGGCTGGAACAACAGCACCATGGTGTCCACCCTTGAAGAGATCGAGGGCGATCGTATCCTGATCGGCACGAAACGGCAGGGTTCGACGCAACCCCCTTCCGAGCAGACATTCGGACTGGATTGGAGCAGGTCCCGTGATGTTGACGGCAAGCAGACGGTGGTGAATCAGCCGCTGGATTTCCCGATGAAAATAGGCAAGAAATGGGAGATCGGTTATACCGAAGCCAATCCGCCCAGCAACAAGGCGCATTCCAGCGAGACGATCCACGAGATTTACAGGGTGGCAGGCTGGGAAGATATCCAGGTGCCTGCAGGCAAATTCAAGGCGGTAAAAATCGAGGCCGAAGGCCAATGGACGGCAGTGATGGCGCGTGCCGCGGTCGGCGGAACCAGGACGGTGGCCACCGCGGGAGGCGTGACGGCAGTGTCCCAGGCTGGCCGTATCGATCCGCGGACGGTCAGCGGCCGGCTTTACAAGGCATTCTGGTATGTCCCTGCCGACAAGCGTTTCGTAAAGGCGGTGGAGGAGTACTACAACGCCAACGACGTGCTTTCCGAGCGATATACCGAGGAGCTTGTTTCATTCAAGCCGGGCGCCTGAACGCTTCCGCCTCGGACAGGCTCTTAAAAGCACAAGCGGGCATGCGCATCGCCTGACAACCGTCACTCGACCATGGCATGGCGGCAGCGCATGCTGGCGGCACCATTACGGTGGAAATCGCCGCCATGTCCTTTCCCTTCGGTACCGTCGTTGTCCTGATCTGGCTGGCCTGGCTGCTGTACTGGTTCGCGAGCGCGTTCGGCAACAAGGCGGCCGCGAGGGTGGACGGCTGGGGGCCGCTGCTGGTGTACAGGATCCCGCTGGTGGCCGCCTACCTGCTGCTGTTCGTCAATGACGGCGGCCCGTATCTGGCCGGCCTGTGGCGGCGCTTTCTGCCGCGGTCGCCGGGCTGGGCGTGGCTGGGCCTTGCGCTGCTGCTGCTCGGGCTGGCGTTTTCCTGCTGGGCGCGCGTGGTGCTCGGGCGCAACTGGAGCGCCACGGTACAGCTGAAGCAGGACCATGAGCTGATCGTGGCCGGCCCCTATCGCCGGGTGCGCCATCCGATCTACACCGGCATGCTGCTGGGCCTGTTCGGCACGGCGCTGGTGCTCGGGGAATGGCGCGGCCTGCTGGCGCTGGCGCTGGTCGCCGCCGCGTTCTGGTTCAAGCTGCGCCACGAGGAGGCCTGGATGCGCGAGCGCTTCGGCGCCGCCTACCTGGACTACATGCGGCATACCAAGGCGTTGATTCCCGGCCTGCTGTGAAGCTTGCCCGCACGGTCCGGGTGCCGCACGTCTTGCTGCGGGCAGGACCGGGCCGTGTGTCGAATATCTTCCGGCACATCCGCGCGAAAAGGCGGCTGTGCTAGCTTCGATGCACTGCAGCCTGGGGATGCGTCATGTCGAAGCGATCCGTAGCCGTCTCGTTGCTGTTGACGTTTGCCGTCGGCGCCCATGCCGCGCCGGCCGCCAGTCCGGCCAAGCCTGCCGCGAAACCCATCCCGGCCTGGGTACAGAAAAGCAACGCCGACGCGCAGGTGCTGCTGAAGGTGCTGGCCGAGTTCAACCCCGAGGCCGCCTCGAGTTTCGGCCTGCCCGGCTACGACGCCAGGGTGGTCGACCTCAAGCCGGACGTGGACCAGCGTACGCGTGCCGCGCTGGAGCAGGCGCGCGCCGCGCTGCGCAAGGACCTGGCTGCCGAAACCGATCCGGACGTGCGCAGCGATCTGGAGATCATGATCGACGCGGCCAGCCGCTACATCGAGAGCAGCAAGCTCAGCGACCAGTACCTGCTGCCGTACACCGACATCGGCCAGACCATCTTCCAGGGCGAGTTCGTGCTGCTGCAGGACCAGGTTGCGGCCAGTCGCCGCCCACAGGCGCTGGCGCGCCTGAAGTGCTACGTGGGCATGGCGCCGGGATGCACGCCGGTGACGAAGGAGGCCGAGGCGCTGTTCGCGGCGAAGCTCGGCGACAAGCAGCTGCTCGGTCCGTACAGGGTCGAGGTGGAGCAGAACCTCGCCAACACCAAGCGCTACGTCGACGGCATCCGCCAGCTCTATGCGAAGTACAAGATCGATGGCGCGGGCCCGGCGCTGGACGCGCTGCAGAAGCAGCTGGGCGATTACGACGCCTGGGTCAAGGCCACCGTGTTGCCGCACGCGCGCAGCGACGCCCGCCTGCCGGCGCCGATGTACGCGGACAACCTCAGGCAGGTAGGCATCGACATCCCGCCACAGCAGCTGATCAAGGCGGCCGAGCTGGAATACATGGAGACGCAGGCGCAGATGCAGCTGCTGGCGCCGATGGTGGCGAAGGCGGAGGGCTTCAAGAGCACCGACTATCGCGAGGTCATCAAGGATCTCAAGCAGCAGCAGCTCGACCGCGACTCGATCATGCCGTACTACCACCAGGTACTGGGCAAGATCGAAGGCATCGTGCGCGGGCACCAGCTGGTGACGCTGCCGGCGCGGCCGATGATCATCCGGCTGGCCTCCGAGGCGGAGAGCGCGGCCGAACCCGCGCCGCACATGGATCCGCCGCCGCTGATCGATAACCACGGCGAGCGCGGCAGTTTCGTGCTGCCGCTGGGCAACCCGCCGAACGGCAAGGGCGGCAACGAGGCCTACGACGACTTCACCTGCAAGGCCTGCGCGTGGACGCTGACCGCGCACGAGGGCCGCCCCGGCCACGACCTGCAGTTCGCCGCGATGGTCGAGCACGGCGTGTCGCTGGCCCGTTCGCTGTTCGCGTTCAACAGCGTCAACGTGGAGGGCTGGGCGCTGTACGCGGAATGGATGATGGTGCCGTACGAGCCGCCGGGCGGCCAGATGATCGCGCTGCAATTGCGCCTGCTGCGCGCGGCGCGCGCTTTCCTCGACCCGATGCTCAACCTCGGCCTGATCACCCGCCAGCGCGCGCACGACATCCTGGTCGACGACGTCGGCCTGTCCGAGGCGTTCGCCCGCGAGGAGCTGGACCGCTTCATGTTCCGCATGCCGGGCCAGGCCACGGCGTATTTCTACGGCTACTCGCGCATTCTCGAATTGCGCGCGCACACCGAGCTTGCGCTGGGCAAGCAATTCGACCTGCAGCAGTTCAACGATTTCCTGCTGGCCCAGGGCCTGCTGCCGCCGGACCAGATGGCCGAGGCGGTGGACAAGCAGTTCATCCCCGCGCACCAGCGGCACTGACTGCCGCTGGACGGGGGAGCGAGGCGGGAGGTTCCTCTTCGGGCCTGTTTGCGAGCCCTGCCGGGTAAACAGGCGCTCAGTGCGACAGCGCGAACGAAGTGAGGATCTGCGCGGTTTCCTGGGGCTTTTCCAGCTCCGGCATGTGGCCGCAGCCGATGAGCGTGCTGGTGCTGATCGCCGGGGCGTGGACGAGGCCGTTGCGCAGGCTGTCCATCGCGGAGATGTCGATCACCTTGTCGTCCAGGCACCACAGGCCGAGCACCGGCATGGTGAGCTGGCCGAGCCGGTTCTGTACGGCGAGGTATTGCGAGGGATCGCGCAACTCGTCGAACACCTTGGCGATGAAGGCATGGTCCCTCACGTTGCGCGCCACCAGCACGTCGACGAAGCGGCCGGGGATTTCCGGACGCTTGGCGAACACCATGTCGGCGGCGCGCCAGAAGCCGGCGCGGTCGGAGAACACGAACGGATCCTTGCCGGCCAGCGTCTCGCGGGCAAAAGCGTTCTCCTTGAACTTCAGGCCGAATGCGTCGAGCAGGGCCAGCTCGCCCACGTGCTCGGGGTGCTCGGCGGCGTAGACGCCGGCGATCGCGCCGCCCATCGAGTGGCCCGCCAGCAGGAAGCGGTTGAGGCCCAGTGCCTGCACGAAGACCTGCAGCCGCGCGGCCTGGGCGTCGATGTCGTAGTTCGCGGCCATGTCGCGCGAGGACTCACCCCAGCCCGGCAGGTCGGGAATGACCAGGTGGAAGTGCGGCGTGAGCTGCTTGGCCACCTCCAGCCACACTTCCTTGCTGTCGGCGAAGCCGTGCAGCAGCACGATGGTGGGACCTTCGCCGCCCTCGTAGTACGACCAGCGCGTGTCGCCGGCCTGCACCGTTTTCTTCTCCAGGTGCGCGGCCATCGCCTCGCGCGCGATGTTGGCGCGGAACAGCCATTGCGGCGCGAACAGGTAGCTGCCGCCCAGCACGACGGCCAGCACCACCACCACGATGGCGAGGAACTTCAGTCGGCGGATCAGCATGCGTTGCCAGAGCGGGCGGGTGGAGGCGTTGATGGAAGGCATGTTGGGTTCTCGTGGTTTTGATGCCCTTGCTTGCGCCCGGGGCACAGTCAAGGAATCCGTTCGTGCTGAGCGTAGCTTGCGTCGGCGAGCAAAGTCGAAGCGCCCGCTATCGTGTGGTCCTTCGACTTCCTCGCTCCTCAAAGCGCGGCCATCCTTGGCCGCTCTCCGCGCCGGCCCTGCGCCGGGGGCGAGCGGAGCGCTTTTTGACGTTAATCGAGTGGAAGCATCGAGGAGGTGGGGATCGGCTTACTTCGCGGCCGCCGTCCTTTCCTTCGCCTTCGCGAACAGGCGTTCCACCGCCTGCTGGGTCAATGGGTGATAGCCGTCCTTCGCCTTGGCATAGACCTGCTCGGCGTAGGCGAGGCCTTCCGGCGTCTTCGCAAAGGCGCCGTACACCGGTATGGTGAGGTAGAGCCGGCCGATGCGGGCCATGTGCTCGGCGGCAGCCGGCCACACGGCCTGGTCGCCGGCGGCGATGGCATGCACGTACCAGCGCATGCCGATCTCGGCGTTGTGCGTACCGGTGAGGTGCCAGGCGGCGTCGATGGCCTGCACCTGCGCCAGCGTGGGCACGTCGGGCAGGCGGTCGAGGAAGTACATCCATTCCTGGGTGTTCCAGTCCTTCGCGTCCAGCTTCGCGGCGGGCAGGCTGCCGGCGAGGAAGGCGCTGCGTTCCTTGTCGATCCTGTCGAAGCGCGGCGAGTCGGGCAGCGGCGCATCCTTGGGGATGCCGGTGCCGTAGACCCACTGCTTCACTTCGTCCCAGCTCATCCTGCCGGGGTATTTCTCGATCAGGTTGGGCTTGAGGTACGCCAGCATCTGCTCGGTGGTGATGCTGTGCCAGGCGAAGTGGTCGAAGTAGCTCTTGAGATACGCATCGAAGCGCTCGCGGCCGAACTTCTGCTCCAGCGTGCGCAGGAACCAGGAGCCCTTGTCGTAGGCCACGTCGGAGAGAGCGTCGTCGGCGCCCACGCCGCGCGGATCGGGCGCCAGTTTCTGCGAATTCGCAGGCATGCGGCCGATCGACTTTTCCAGCGCGCGTGCCGAGAGCAGCGCTTCCTCGTCGGCCTGGCGCTTGCCGTACAGCGCCTCGGTGATGCGGCCCTGCACGTAGGTGGTGAAGCCTTCGTTGAGCCAGATGTCGCGCCAGCTCGCGGCGGTGACCAGGTTGCCCGACCACGAATGCGCCAGCTCGTGCGAGATCACGCTGACCAGGCTCTTGTCGCCTACGATGATCGTCGGCGTGGCGAAGGTCATGTTGGGATTTTCCATGCCGCCGTAGGGGAAGGAAGGCGGCAGCACCAGCAGGTCGTAGCGGCCCCAGCGGTAGGGGCCGTACAGCGACTCCGCGGTCTCGATCATCTTCTCGGTGTCGGAGAACTCGCGCGCGGCCTTGCCCACCACCGATGGCTCGGCGTACACCGCCGAGCGCGGCCCGGTTTCCTTCACCGCGATGTCGCCGGCGGCGATCGCCAGCAGGTAGGAGGGGATCGGGTGCGGCTGGTCGAAGCGGAAATCACCGTCCAGCGGATGCTTCGCGTCATTGAGCGCGCTCATCACCACGCGGATGTCCTTCGGTGCGCTGACATGGGCGTCGTAGGTGAAGCGGATCGCCGGCGAATCCTGCAGCGGCACCCAGGAGCGCGCGTGGATCGACTCGGACTGCGAGAACATGAAAGGCAGCTTCTTGTCCGCCGTCTGCGCCGGTGGCAGCCACTGCAGGCCGGAGGCGCCGGGCGAGGTGACGTAGCTGATGCGCACCTGCGCCGGGCGCCTCGGCGTCTCGATGGTGAGCTTGCTGCCCAGCTCCTTGTCGGCCGGCGCCAGTGCGTATTTCAGCGCGCTGGTCTTGCCGTCGGCGCCCACGGCCGCAACGGAGGCGATCTTCAGGTCGCGCGTATCCAGCACCAGCGCCTGCGCCTGCGGGTTCCTCCAGTCCAGCTTCAGCGTGGCCACGCCGTCCAGCTGCCTGTGCGGGAAATCGATCTTCAGGTCCAGGTCGAGGTGGGTCACCACCACCTGGTCGGGCTGGGCATACGAGTTCGGGTCGTTGGCGCGGGCAGCCAGCGGCAGCACCAGGGCGCCGAGGGCAAGGACGGGAAGCAGGCGCATGCAGCGGCTCCGGCAGGGAAACGGAAATGCGGAGTATGCCACCGGCGTGCGGTCGGCCGCCTTGCTGAACCAGCGCAGTTGCCGGGTCGTGCTTAGGGATGCTCTGATCTATTCCACGCCCCCGTCACCGCACTGTATGCGCGCAGCGGTCCGTCGCGGCGGCGAAGGCAGACTGGCCGTCTGTCCAGACGCCGGGGCGGGGCGCTGCGCGCATACAGTGCGGCCCCAACGTATTGAATCAAAGGGTGCGGTGACGTCCAGAAGGCCCGCAGGCTGCGCCGCACGGCTTGAACAGACGGCCAGTCTGCCCTGCGCCACGCGACACAGCCTGCGGGCCTTCTGGACGTCATGCCGGGGGTGCGGAATAGATCAGAGCATCCTTAAAGGCGGTTGATCCGCGCTGCCATGTAAAATGCATCATTTTCAGTCTGGATCCATGGCGAAAGCTTCCGCACGGGCGCCCGTGCTGGGCCCGGCGTTCATCCGCCTGCTGGCCCGCTTCGGCGACGCCGACCTCCCGCGCACGCCGCCGGTGCTGACCGAGCGGCTGGCCCAGTGGTTCGACTGGCACCGCGCCCTCACGCTGTCGAATGCGCTGGACGGCGGCCTTCCCGCGGCCGGGGACGGCGCGGCAGATTCCGGCGACGATTCCGCCGGTGCGCAGGATGCCGAATGCGCACGCGTGCGCCGCTCGCTGCTGCAGGTCATCGATGCCGACATCGACCTGGCTCCGGCCGGGCGCAAGGATGCCGGCGACGACTACCTGCCTTACCGCCAGCACTGCGTGGCCGCGCAGCGCGCGATGCAGGCGGCCACTGGCCTGCTGCGCGGGCGCCTGCGCGACATGCTCGCCCGCCAGTCGCCGGCCAGGGCGCGGCTGGCCGGGGTCGATGCGGTGATGGAGGCCACGCTCAGCCCGCGCGAACTGATGCTGCTGGCCAGGGTCCCCGGCCTGCTCGGCCTGCACTACCAGCGCCTGCGCGATGCCGGCGCCACACTCCATCCCGGCGCCGGTGCGCCGGACGATACCCCCGCGATTTCCGCCGCCGGCCCATGGCTGGCGCGGTTCCGCCAGGACATGCGCACCGCGCTGCTGGCCGAACTGGAGGTCCGCTTCCACCCCATCGACGGCTTGCTCGCCGCGCTGCGCAACCGGTAACCATGTCCAGAAACCTCCTCATCCCCGTCGTGTTCCTTGCCGGCCTGCTGACTGTGTGCTGGATCGGCATCGGCTACCTGGGCAACCATGCGCTGGCCGCCGCGGTCGTCGCGCTGATCGCCAGCTGCTATCTCGCCGGCGCGTTCGAACTGCTGCGTTACCGCCAGGCCACCGCCACGCTGGTACGGGCACTGCCGTCCATCGGCGAGGCCGCTGGCGACCTCGGCGGCTGGTTGTCGCAACTGCAGCCGGGCCTTCGCCACAGCGTGCGTCTGCGCGTCGAAGGCGAGCGCGCCGGTCTGCCCGCGCCGGCGCTGGCGCCCTACCTGGTGGGTCTGCTGGTGCTGCTGGGCATGCTCGGCACCCTGCTGGGCATGATGGCCACCCTGCGCGGCACCGGCCTGGCGCTGGAAAGCGCCACCGATCTGGAGGCCATCCGCAGTTCGCTGGCGGCGCCGGTCCGGGGCCTGGGCTTCGCCTTCGGCACCTCGATCGCCGGCGTGTCGACTTCCGCGGCGCTGGGCCTGTTGTCGGCGCTACTGCGGCGCGAGCGCGCGCAGGCCGTGCAGCGGCTGGATGCCGGCGTCGCCGCGCACCTGGGCCATCTCTCGCAGTCGGCGCAACGGCGCGAGACCTTCCACCTGCTGCGGGAGCAGAACGCGCTGATGCCGGTGCTGGTGGAACGCCTGCAATCGCTGGCCGACACGCTGGAACGCCAGCAGCAGGCTGCCGGCGAACGCCTGCAGGCCGGCCAGCTGGCCTTCCAGCAGCGCACCGAGACCGCCTACGCGCAATTGGCGGCGAGCCTGCAGCTGGCGCTGCACGATGGCATCGCGCAGCAGGCGAATGCGGTCGGCGCCGCGCTGCAGCCAGTGGTGGACGCCACCATGGCCGGGCTGGGCGAGCAATCCGGGCGCTTGCATGCCGCCATCGAACAGGCGGTGCGCCAGCAGCTCGAAGGCCTCGACGCCACGATCCAGGGCGCCGCCCGCGACGCCCGCGACAGCTGGAACGCCGCCGTCGCCGAGCAGCAGCGCGGCAATGTGGCGTTGACCAACGGCCTGCAGGATGCGCTGCAGCAGTTCGCCGTCACTTTCGAACAGCGCTCGGCGGCACTGGTCGACGGCGTGGCCGCGCGGCTGGAGGACAACGCCGCGCGCACCGCTGAGGCATGGGACAGCGCGCTCGTTCGTCAGCACGAGGCGCACGATGCTCTGGCCGCGCGCAATGAACAGGCGCTGGCCGCCGCCACGGCCAGCTTCGACCAGCACGCCCGCGCGCTGGTCGACAGCCTGCAGCAATCGCATGGCGAGCTGCAGTCGGCATTCGCCGGGCGCAGCGACACGATGATCCAGTCGCTGCAACGCTCGCACGACGCACTGCAGGATGCGCTGCAGTCGCGCGACGCCGAACGCCTGGCGCAATGGCGCGAAGCCTTCGCCGCGCTGACCGGCGAGTTCGGCCAGCGCTGGGAACACGGCAACGCGCAGCTCGCTGCGCACCAGCAGCAGGTCTGCGCCACGCTGGAAAAGACCGCGCAGGCGATGGGCGAACAGGCGCAGGCGCAGGCGCGCGACACGCTGGCGGAAATCTCGCGGCTGGTCGCCGCCGCCGCCGAGGCGCCGCGCGCCGCCGCCGAAGTGGTGGCCGAGCTGCGGCAGAAGCTGTCCGACAGCATGGTGCGCGACACCGCCATGCTGGAGGAACGCGGCCGCCTGCTGGAAACCCTGCAGACCCTGCTCGATGCGGTCAATCACGCTTCCACCGAGCAGCGCAGTGCCATCGACGCGCTGGTCGCCACCTCGGCCGATCTGCTGGAGCGCGTCGGCGGCCGCTTCGCCGCGCACATCGAAAGCGAAACCGCGCGGTTGGCCGAGGCCGCCGCCCACGTCACCGGCAGCGCGGTGGAAGTGGCCAGCCTGGGCGAGGCGTTCGGCGGCGCGGTGCAACTGTTCGGCCAGACCACCGACGCATTGAACCAGCGCCTGCAAGGCATCGAGGCGGCGCTGGACAAGTCGCTGGCGCGCAGCGACGAGCAACTGGCCTATTACGTGGCGCAGGCGCGCGAAGTGGTCGAGCTGAGCATGCTCTCGCAGCAGCAGATCATCGGCGAGCTGCAGCAACTCGCCGGCGCGCGCAACGATGCGGAGCCCGCCAGCGCATGAGCGACGAGATCGAGTTCGACGCCGAGTCCAGCGCCACCACCTGGGCCGCGTTCGGCGACCTGATGTCGGTGCTGCTGGGCGCGTTCGTGCTGATCTTGGCCGGGGTCATCGGCAGCCAGCTGCTGCTGCACCACCGCCTGGACGAGGAGGTGAAGCAGCGCCAGGCCGAGGCCGCCCGGCTCAAGACGCTGGAACAGGCACTGGCTGCGCCGCTGGCCGCCGGCCGCGTGACCATGATCGACGGCCGCATCGGCATCAGCGGCAGCGTGCTGTTCGCGCTCAATTCCGACCAGCTGCAGCCGGAAGGCCGCGAGCTGCTGCAGAGCATCGCCGGTCCACTGCGCGATTACCTGTCCGAGCGCGACGAGATCCTGATGGTCAGCGGCTTCACCGACAACCAGCCGGTGCGCGCGGCCAACGCCCGCTTCGCCGACAACTGGGAACTGTCGGCGGCGCGTGCGCTGACCGTCACCCGCACGCTGATCGCCGACGGCGTGCCTTCGTCGTCGGTGTTCGCAGCCGCGTTCGGTGCCGGGCAGCCGGTCAGTTCGAACGACAGCGCCGCCGGCCGCGCGAAGAACCGCCGTGTGGAAATCGCCCCGATCCCGCGCCGCCAGGCCGACGGCAAGGCCGATGCGCGCTGAGCCCGCCGATGTCCGCGCGCGGCTGGCCGCCTGGCGCCAGCAGGGCGCCGATCGCATCGATCCGCTGCGCTTCGCCCTGATGGTGGCACTGGCGCGGCGCGCCGAGCGCCACGGCGGCGCGTTGCGCCAGCGGCTGGAGGCGCGCCTGCAGGGACTGGCGGCGGCCTACGCCGAACGGCTTGCCGACCCGCCCGGGACCGCGCCGGCGTCCGGGGCGGGCGAAAGTCCGCTGCGGCGCCTGCTGGGGTTGTTCGCCGACGCACCGCGGCTGGCAGCCGTCCCGTCCCGCGCGCCCGCGGCACAGGCGGCCGAAACCGGCGGCCAGGCGCCCGCCATCGACGCTGCGCCGATGCCTGTGCTGGACGAGTTCCAGCAGCTGTGGAGCCGCATCCGCATCGACAGCTTGTTGCGCCAGTGCCTGGATTCGCTGTCCGAAGATGCCGGCCCGCTGCATTCCAGCGTGTTGACCTACCGCGCCATGGCGCTGATGCGCGACATCTCGCCCGGGTACCTGCAGCACTTCGTCGCCTACACCGACGTGCTGACGTGGATGGAGCAGCTGGGCGACAGCAGCGGCGCCGACCGTGACGTCGACGCGGCCGCCGGTGCCCGCAAGCCTGTGCGCGGCGGCGCCCGGCGGAAGAAGCCGGCGCCGGATCAGGCCTAGCGATCCGCCGGCCTGCCGGCCCCCGCCCGCTGCGCCGGGCGCGGGCGGCCCGGAGTCAGGGCAATTCCCCGCTGCTGTGCGGATCTTCGCTGTACGGGTGCATCTCGGCGAGGAAGCCGGGTTGCGTCTCCACCCGTGCAATCCATGCGCGGAAATGCGGATAGGGCCGCAGTGGCAGGCCGGCTTCCTCCGCGCGGCTGCCGTAGGCGTACAGCGCGATGTCGGCGATGGTGTAGCCGTCGCCGGCCAGGAACGGGCGTGTGGCCAGCTCGCGTTCGAGGATCGCCAGCGTGCGCCCGGCGGCGGCGCGTTTCATGTCGACCAGCGCCGGCGGCCGGCGCGGCAACTTGCCGGTGAGCGTCCAGTGGCGCAGCGAGCCGATCACCGATTCCACCCGCTCCTGTTCGAAGTGCAGCCACTGCTGCACCTTGGCGCGGCCGAACGCGTCGGCGGGCAGGTAGGGCGTGCCGTCGGCCAGGTACGCGAGGATCGCGTTCGACTCGGCCAGCGTGCGGCCGTCGTCCAGCCGGATCGCCGGCACCGTGCCGGTGGGGCTGATGCGCAGATAGTCGGCGTGCTGCCCCTCGCCCTCGAAAATGCTCACCCGCACCGTGCGGTGCGGACGCCCGAGATGGTGGAGCAGCTGGCGCACCTTCCAGGCGTTCTGCGAGGGCAGGTAGTCGAACAGGGTGAGCATGGCGTTCTCCGCGGCGGGGTGCGCACAGTGTCGTGGCGCATCGTATGGAGTTGCCATCCGCTTCTTGCGCGAAGGCTTTCAGAGCCTGTTTACGATCTCCGCGCAGCTCGCGTTGCCTTGCTGTGGCCGCCATGCGGCAGCGCGTGGCGCAGCGCCTGCCTGGCCGGCAGGTCAAGCCGCGCGCTGGCGCATGGTGGCCACAGCAAGGCAACCCCAGCACCTGTCACTTCCGGGGCCGGGTCTGTTTGCCCGCATCCCGGCGTCATCGCTCGGTCGTGGACGGACGTCCACTTCCTCGTTCTTCCTTGGCCTGCGCGCAAACAGCTCCCGGCGCGGGCCACGCAGAGATCGTGAACAGGCTCTCAGCCGTAGCGGTCCGCCAGCCTGTCGGTGGCCTGCACCAGCGCATCGACGATGGCCGGGTCGGCGGCGCTGTGGCCGGCCAGCACGATGCGCAGTTCGGCTTCGGGCCACGCCGCGTGCAGGTCGAGCGCGGTCTTCACCGGGCAGATGATGTCGTAGCGGCCGTGCACGATGGTGGCGGGGATGCGGCGGATCTTCGCCACGTCGCGCAGCAACTGGTCCGGTTCGAGGAACATGCCGTGGCGGAAGTAGTGCGCCTCCAGCCGGGCCAGGCTCACCGCCTTGTGCGGTTCGGAAAAATCGCCGCCGGCGTCCGGGTCGTGGACCAGGGTGGTGCTGCCGCCTTCGTAGGCGCTCCAGGCCTGCGCGGCGGCGAGGCGCAGCGCTGCGTCGTCGCCGTCGAGGCGTTTCCAGTACGCCTCGATCATGTTGCCGCGCTCGTCCTCCGGGATGAAATCGCGGAAGCGTGCCCAGCGCTCGGGGAAGATGTAGCGCGCGCCGCCGTCCACCTCGTTGAACCAGCGCAACTCCTCGTCGCGCGCGAGGAAGATGCCGCGCAGCACCAGCCCCAGCACGCGCTCGGGATGCGCCTCGGCATAGGCCAGCGCCAGCGTGGAGCCCCACGAGCCGCCGAACACCACCCAGCGCTCGATGCCCAGTTCCTCGCGCAGCGCCTCGATATCGGCGACCAGGTGCGCCGTAGTGTTGTCGGTGAGATCCGCGAACGGCGTGGACTGGCCCGCGCCGCGCTGGTCGAACAGCACCACGTGCCAGCGTTGCGGATCGAAGAAGCGGCGATGGTACGGCGCGATGCCGGCGCCAGGTCCTCCGTGCAGGAACAGCACAGGCAGCGCGCCGGGCGTGCCGCATTCCTCCACGTGCAGCGTGTGGCGCGCGTCCACGGCCAGGCGGCGCGTGCGGAAGGGTTCGATCTCGGGATACAGCTCGCGCATGGTGGCATTTCGCGTCGGGAATGGTTCCGCGGCCATGGTAGGTCATCGCGTAGCCACACGGTCATCGCCATGCCTTGCCGGTGCCGCAGCGTCGCCATTTCCGCGGTAGGCAGCGGGAGTGCTTTCGCGCAGACTGGCAAGCCTGTCACGACGAGGAAACGGCCATGCAGCGACGCCAGTTCTTGCGCAATGCCGGAGTGACGCTGGCCGCGGCCTCGGGTGCGGCGCTGGCCGGTTGCGTGCCGGCCGGCGCGCGGCGCACGGGGTCTGCTAACGGCCTGCCGGACGCCGCGGTGCGCCTGCGGCCCGATGTGGTGGAGCTTGCGCTGGTGCGCGCCGAGGTGGATCGCATCACCGGCATCTATGTCTGCACGCGGCCGTTCCGCGCCGCGGGGCCGCGCATCGAGACCGAGCGGCTGGGCGACAAGACCCTGGTGCACAACTACGGCCACGGCGGCAGCGGCTGGTCGCTGTCGTGGGGTTCCAGCGCGCTGGCGCTGCAGATGGCGCAGGCCACCGGCGTGCGCGAGCTGGGGGTGATCGGCTGCGGCGCGCTGGGCCTCACCTCGGCGCTGGTGGCCCAGCGCGCGGGGCTGTCGGTGCGTATCTACGCCAAGCAGTTGCCACCCGACGTGTTCTCGATGCGCGCCACCGGCCTGTGGACGCCCAGCTCGCGCATCTGCGACGCGGCCCATGCGGGTGCGCTGGGGCCGCGCTGGGAGACCATGGCGCGCACTTCGTTCGGCATGTACCAGAGCCTGCTCGGCCTGCCGGGCCGGCCGGTCGAGTGGATCGACGGCTATTCCCTTTCCGACCATCGGCCCGCTCCCGAGCCCGGCGACGAGCCGGCCTATGGCGATCTGTACGACCGCATCGGCGACCTCGGGCCGGATTCGGTGACGCTGCCGCCGGGCAGCCATCCGTTCCCGCCGCCGTACGACGTGCGCCGCTACACCACGATGATGTTCAATATCAGCACCTACGCGCGCATGCTGGTGAGCGACTTCCGCGCCGCCGGCGGCCGCATCGAGGTGCGCGAGTTCCACGCGCCCGGCGACCTGCTGCAGTTGCCCGAGGCCACCCTGATCAACGCCACCGGCTACGGCGCCCGTGCGCTGTTCGGCGACGATTCGATCGTGCCGGTGCGCGGCCAGACCGCGCGGCTGATCCCGCAGCCGGAAGTCACCTACGGCCTGGACATGCCCGGCCTTGTCATGGTGCCGCGCAGCGACGGCCTGCTGGTGCAGGTGATCGGCGACAGCGGCAACTTCAACAACGCCGACACCACGCCCGACCGGGCCGCCTCCGAGGCGGCGGTGCGCCGGCTGGGCGACCTGATGGCGCGGATGCGCCGCGGCTGAACCCGGAGTCAGGCGCGGGCGAAATCGAGCGCCGCGGTGAGGTCGCCCGGCGCCGGCCCGCCGGCCGCGCGCATCGCCCGGTCGCGCATCACGATGCCGGGCAGCGCTTCCAGGCCGAAGCGGCGGTTGAGGAAACGCTGGATCGAGCCGGTGTCGTAGACGGTGTGGTCGACATGGCCCTTCTTCGCGTACGGCGAGACCACCAGCGCGGGAATGCGCGTGCCCGGTCCCCAACGATCGCCCTTGGGCGGCGCCACGTGGTCCCACCAACCACCGTTCTCGTCCACGGTGATCACCACCATCGTGTGCGGCCACAGCGGGCTCTTCTGCAAGGCGTCGACAATCTGCGCGATGTGCGCGTCGCCCGCCGCCACGTCGGAATAGCCCGCATGCATGTTGAGATCGCCTTCGGGCTTGTAGAACGCCACCGCGGGCAGCGTGCCGCGTGCGATGTCGGCGATGAAGCGGTTGCTGGCTGCGCTGCCGCCGGTGCCGCCGTCGCGCAGGTGCTGCGCGCGCGCCGCGGTGCCGGGCGCGAACGATTTGAAGTAGTTGAGCGGCTGGTGGTGGATCTGGAAATTGGGGCCGTAGGGGAAACTGTCGCGGGTGCCGCGTACGCCCTCGCCATCCAGTGCCATCTGCCAGCCGCCGCCGTACCAGGCCCAGTCGACGCCGGCCGCGCTGAGCCGGTCGCCGATGGTGGCGTGCACCTGGGGCGGCAGCGTGCTGGGGTCGGCGGGATCGGCCAGCGTCGGGTTCCCGGGGGCCTTGGTGAAGGCCGGCGCATACGGCGGCCCCATCGTGTTCACCGCCCAGAAGTCCGGCGTGAGCGCCATGCGCGAGGCGAATTTCGGCCGGCCCTGCATCGCGCTGGCCGGGGAGTCGTCGGCGAGCTTCGGGCGGATGCCGGTGGGATCGTCGCCCTCCAGCTGCGTGATCTGGAACCGCGCCGGCGTCTTGTCGGCGTCCGGGAAGAACGGCGGCTGCGCGGCGACGAGATACTGGTGGTTGAGGAAGGAGCCGCCGAAGGCGCCCATGTGGAAGTTGTCGCACAGGGTGAATTGCCGCGCCAGCCGCCACAGCGCGAAGTTGTCCGCGCCGGTGGCGTAGTGGCCCATCACCAGCGCGCCGCTGTCGCCCCAGGCCACGAAGCCGTCGTTCCTGCCGCCGTTGATCTGCAGCTGGTTGTTGTAGAAGCTGTGGATCAGGTCGCGGGTGACCAGCGCGTGCGGCAGCGGCTCGCCTTCGGGCGTGCGCAGCGCGAACGGCGCGTTGGCGAGATCGCGGATCGCATCCTCGGCGATGTGGTACTCGCGCCCGTCCAGCATCTGCTTGTGCGGCACCAGGCCGTGCCAGATCGGCGGCAGGGTGTCGAGCAGGCGGCCGTCGCGGTCGCGCTGGCGGTAGCGCTCCGGCGCCAGCGCGGACAGCGGCTGGGCCAGGCCCGGGAAGTCCGCGAACAGGTTGTTGAAGCTGCGGTTCTCCGCGTAGATCACCACCACGTGGCGGATGTGCTCGCGCAGGGCGGCATCCAGTGCACCGTCCGCGCCGCTGGAAGCGCGCGCATCACGGCTGTTCGCGGAGGTCTGGCAGCCGCCCACCGCCAGCGCGGCGCCGGCCAGTGCGATGCCGCCGAGCAGGCGGCGGCGGCTCGGGTCGACGGGTGCGTCGTTGCCGGCGGCGGGCGGGACGGGCGGCAGCTTCTCGGTCATGGCGGGCACTCGCATGGGTCGAAACAGGGAGTATGCCCCGGCACCGGCGGCGATGCGCCTGACAGAAGTACCGCGTCCGCATGGCGCCGGGGCGGCTTCCTTCCCGGGATCGGCGACGGTCAGTCCAGCGGCAGCTTGCGCGCGGCTTCCCACATCGCGCGGGTGACCGCGCGGTTCGCGTGCGGCGCCTGCAGCACGATCAGGGTGGTGGTGCTGATGCTGGCGTGGATCTTCAGCAGGCGGTCGAGCACGCTTTCGAGATGGCCGATGGACATCGCTACCACGCGCAGCAGGGCGGAGTCCTCGCCGGCGAGGCGGCGGCAGTCCAGCACCTCGGGGATGTCGGCGACGATCTGCCCGATGCGCGCGCAGATGCCGCCGTCGCAGCGCAGCCGCACCATCGCCTCGATGCGGTAGCCGAGCCGCTTCGGCTCCACCACCGCGCGGTAGCCGGCGATCACGCCGGCTTCCTCCAGCCGCTTCACGCGTTCGGCCACGGCGGGCGCGGAGAGCTTCACCTTGCGGCCCAGCTCGGCATAACCCAGGCGCGCGTCGCGCTGCAGGGCTTCGAGGATGTGCCAGTCCTTGGCGTCCAGCTCGGCTTTCGATTCCAAGGCAACTCCCTCCGGGCTCGTTTCGTTCGATGGCGAAACATCGCAGTGGCCTGCTGTTCCATTATTCCGCGGCATCGCACGCAAGACTAGGATGCGCACTCCCAACACAGAATCCGCCCCATGGTTTCCACCGAGCGCCTCGACGCACGTGCCCTGGCCTGCATCGCCGTCGCCCTGCTCACCTGGTCGTCGGCGTATGCCGCGATCGCCTACGCGCTGGCCTCGTTCACCCCCGGCGAGGTGGCGTTTTCGCGCCTCCTCCTTGCTTCCGTCTGCTTCGCGGCGATGCTGGCGGTCAAGCGCGTGCCACTGCCGGCGCGGCGCGACTGGCCGCAGCTCATCGTGCTGGGGCTGGTCGGCCTTACCAGCTATCACGTCTGCCTCAACTGGGCGGAAACGCGCATCGCCAGCGGCACCGCGGCGATCCTGATCTGCCTGGTGCCCGCGGCGACGGCGGCGGTGTCGGCGCTGTGGCTGCGCGAGCGGTTGAGCCTGCGCACCTGGATCGGCCTCGGCGTGGCGCTGGCCGGGACGGTGCTGGTGGTGCTGGCCAGCGGGCAGCGGGTGGAGGCCGATCCGAAGGCGCTGCTGGTGCTGGTCTGCGTGCTCGCTTCGGCGATTTATTTCGTGGGACAGAAGCCGCTGTTCGCGCGCTCCAGCACGCTGGCGGTCACCGCCTTCACCTTCTTCGCCGGCACGCTGGGCTGCCTGCCGTTCGCCGGCGGCCTGCCGCGGGCGCTGGCGGCGGCGCCGTGGTCGCATATCGCGGCCCTGTTGTGGCTGGGCATCGCGCCGAGCTTCCTGGGCTATCTGGCGTGGAACGTCGCGGTGCATCGCGCCAGCGCATCGCGGGTGTCCAGTTTCATCTACCTGTCGCCGCCGATCGCCATCGTGATCGGCTGGGCGTGGCTGGGCGAAGTGCCCGGAACGATGGTGCTGGCGGGCGGTGCGGTCGTGATCGGCGGCGTGGTGCTGGCGAACGCACGGCGCCGGCCCGCGACGCCGGCGCCGGCGGCAATGGCCGAGGCGTGCAAGTCACCTGAATCGTCCGTCGCCGAGAAGGAGGCAGCATGTACGAGCTCTACATAGCCAACAAGAACTACTCCTCATGGTCGCTGCGGCCCTGGGTGTTGTTGCGCGGGCTGGGCATTCCGTTCGACGAGAAGCTGGCGCCGTTTCTCGGCGGGGCCGGTGCGAACTGGGATGCGTTCCGCGTGTTCTCGCCTACCGGCAAGGTGCCTTGCCTGCGCGACGGTGACGTCACCGTGTGGGATTCGCTGGCGATCGCCGAATACGTGGCGGAGACGCATGCGGGCGTGTGGCCGGCGGACCGCGTCGCCCGCGCATGGGCGCGTTGCGCGGCCGCGGAGATGCATTCCGGCTTCATGGCCTTGCGCAGCGTGTGCACGATGAACTGCGGCGTGCGCGTGCGCGTCGAGGCGCCGGACGAAGCGTTGCGCAAGGACATAGCGCGCGTCGGCGAGCTGTGGAACGAGGGGCTGGACCGCTTTGGCGGCCCGTTCCTGGCCGGCGCGGCTTTCACCGCGGCCGATGCGTTCTACGCGCCGGTGGCGTTCCGCATCCAGAGCTACGGCCTGCGGCTCGACGAGGCCTCGCATGCCTATGCGCAGCGCCTGCTCGACCTGCCGGCGATGCGCGAGTGGTATGCGGCGGCACTGGTCGAGACCTGGCGCGACGCCGAGCACGAGGACGAAGCGCGTCGCGCAGGTACCTGGTTGCAGGATCTGCGCGTGCCGTGAAGCGGTTCGGCGCGGGACAGCCAGGCGCTTTGCCTGATCGTGCCGCCTGCTTCAGCGGTGGCGGGCGCTGCACGCTTTCTGCCCCGCGGGCCACGCGGAGATCGTAAACAGGCTCTCAGTGCAGCCGCGTCACGCGCAGCACCGCGGGATCGTCGGCATGCTCCAGCAGCAGGCGCCGTACGCGATCCTGCCAGGCCTGGGCGAAAGCGGCGCGCTGCGCATCGGTGGTGGCCGGCTGCAGCGCGGCCGCCATCAGCCCGCGCAACTGCGGGGTCGGCGCTACGTGGGAGAGTTCCAGTTCGACCGCCACCGTGGCGCCGTTGTCGCGGCGACTGAAACGGATCGCGCCGCCGGCCGGGGCATCCGCGAAGCTCAGCAGGGCCTGCCGCGCGTAACGGCCGCCGATGCCGTGGAAACCGTTCCCGGCGGCGGCGCCGGTGACCAGGGTGAGCACCTGCGCGATGACGCCGTTGACGCCCTCGTCCTCCGGCGCGGGCATCCGTACCAGGATGTTGCCGCGCTCGGCCGGTTCGTCCGGATACAGCGCACGCAACGCGGCGCGCGCTGTCAGCCAGGCGCCGGCCACGGTGGGGCAGGAGTGGCCGGCGAGGCGTACCGCGTCGAGGTAGCGGTATTCGAGCAGGCCGTCTTCGGCGGCCCCGAGGAAGCCGGCCAGTGGATCGCGCACGACGATGCGCGGCGCCTCGTCGAAGAACGCGGGATGGCCCATCACTCCTCCGGCAGGCCGGTGATGCCGAAGTCGACCACCACCGCATCGGCATCGCGCTGGCGGTAGGTCACGGAGAGGTGCTCGCCGAGGCGTTCGCGCAACTGGGCGATCAGCGGCAGCGGGTCGTGGTCGTTGACGAAGCGCATCGTCTCGCCCGGGCGCAGTGCGCCGATCGCGCCGAAGATCGCCGAATGGCGGAAGCGCCGCGCCACGCCGCGGGCGTCGAAGAGGTGCGTGTGCTGTTCGGGGAGGGCGTCGATGCTCATGGCGGGGCTCGCGGAGGGAGGAGTCCACAAGCTACGCCGCAACGCGCGGCGGCCCACTGATCTGGATCAGCCGGGGCGCATCCGGTTCAGAACTTGTACGCGCGGTGGATCGCCACGATGCCGTTCGAGAGGTTGCGCACCTCGACCCTGCCGAAGCCGGCGCGTTCCATCATGCCCTTCAGCGTCGCCTGGTCGGGATGCTTGCGGATCGACTCGGCAAGGTACTGGTAGCTGCCGGCGTCGCCGGCGAACAGGCGGCCCAGTTTCGGCAGCACCTTGAACGAGTGGAAGTCGTAGAGCTTGCCGAACAGTTCGCTCTGCACGCGCGAGAACTCCAGCACCAGCGCGCGGCCGCCGGGCTTGAGCACGCGGCAGATGTCGGCCAGCGCCTTGTCCTTGTCGGTGACGTTGCGCAGGCCGAAGGCCATGGTCACGGCGTCGAACGAGTTGTCGGGGAAGGGCAGGCATTCGGCGTTGAGCTGGGTCCAGCGCAGGCCGCCGACCAGGCCGCGGTCGGTGAGGCGGTCGCGGCCCACGCCGAGCATGGCGGCATTGATGTCGCCGACGACGACCTCGCCCTGCTCGCCCACCACCGGCTTGAGCAGGGCGGCGATGTCGCCGGTGCCGCCGGCCAGGTCCAGCACGCGGTCGCCCTTGCGCACGCCGCTGACGGCGACGAAGTGGCGCTTCCACAGGCGGTGGATGCCGAACGACATCAGGTCGTTCATCAGGTCGTAGTTCTTCGCGACCGAGGTGAACACCTGCCCGACCAGCTTCTGCTTGTCGGCGACAGGTACGTCGCGGTAACCGAAATGGGTGGTGGGCTGCTCGTTCATGGCGTCGTGCGGCTCGGCTCGGTGGTGGGCATGGGCAGGTTCCTACAGCGGCAGGTCGCGCTGCGTGCCTTCTTCGTCCTGGCCCGCGTCCGCGGGGGCTTCGGCGGGATGCGTGCGGTGGCCCTCGTGTTCCGCGGCCACGTGGCGCTGGTGCAATTCCGCGCCGGCATCGGCGGGCGCCGCGGCCGGCATCGCCGTGGCGGGTCCGGGCGCCGGCTCGTCGGCCGCGCCGTCGCGGTCGCGGTCGCCGCCGGGGGTGATCTTGAGGATGGAATGGCGCATTTCCCTCGACAGGATCACCCGCGCGTCGCGCACCATGTCCTCCAGCGCGCTGTCGTAGTCGAGCTTGCCGGCCTCGTCGGTCCACACCACGCGGCGTTCGCGCAGCTTCTGGATGAAGCCGCGGAACAGCGCCTTGTCGAAGAATTCCGGTGCGTTGAGCTCGTCGAGCAGGGACAGTCGCTGCGCGGTGAGCGTGCAGGTGGTCTCCAGCTCGGCCGCGGTGAGCGCGTGCGGGCCGTGCTTGGCCAGCGCGGCGATCGCGATGTAGTAGCGCTCGAAGGCCTGGATCAGGCTGCGCGCGATGATGCGGAGCTGGAACGCGCTGTCGTCCTGGCCCGGCGCGCGCTCCAGCATGCGGCCGTCGCCGGTGGCCTCGAGCAGGCCGCGGCGCACGAAGAAGTCGATGGTGGCCTGCAGCTGCGTGCCGAAACCTTCCTCGTCCCAGGCCAGGAACAGCTCGCCCTGCAGGAACGGGTAGATGATGCGGCCCAGCCGCTGCACCGAGGCGCGCGACATGCGCCGGTTGTTGAGGAAGCAGCAGGCCACCCACGCCGCCACGGCGACCAGGTGCAGCACGTTGTTGCGGAAGTAGCTGAGCAGCGCCGCCTGCTCGCCTTCCGCGTCGAGCACGTCGCCCAGCGGGTGCTTGATGCGGCGGATCCAGCCCATCTGCTCGCCGTAGGCGATGATCCCGGCGGGGTCCATCGGCGTGATGGTGACGCGGTCGGAGTAGGGCAGCTCCAGCAGCAGCGACTTGGTGAGTTCGAGCTGCGCGAGCAGGTCGTTCTCGGCCATCGCGTGCTTCGGCGTGGCCAGCAGGGTGAGCGCGAGCAGGTTGATCGGGTTGACGTCGGCGGCGCGGTTGACGTTGACCTGGATGCGCTCGGCCAGCCGGTCGATCGTGTCGCTCAGCCACTCGGGGCGGGCGTCGGGATCGGCGCCGGCGCTGCGCCAGTCGCTGCTGGCCGCCTCCAGCAGCGGGGTCAATTCGATCGGCTCGCCGAAATTGATCGTGACGTGGCCGTAGCGCTGCTTGAACAGGCCGCCGATGCCGCGCAGCAGGGCAAACAGGGTTTCCTTCTCCTTGGGCTGGCCGCTCAGCTCGCTCGCGTAGCTCTTGCCCTCCATCAGCTTCTCGTAGCCGATGTACACCGGCTGGAACAGCACCGGACGGCGCGGCGCGCGCAGGAAGGCGCGCACCGTCATCACCAGCATGCCGGCGCGCGGCGCCAGCAGGCGCCCGGTGCGCGAGCGGCCGCCTTCGATGAAGTACTCCATCGGCACGCCGCGGTCGATCAGCTGCGCCATGTACTCGTTGAAGATCACCGAATACATCGCATTGCCCTTGAACGTGCGGCGCATGAAGAACGCGCCGCCGCGGCGCAGGAACGGCCCGATCACCGGCAGGTTGAGGTTGACCCCGGCGGCGATGTGCGGCGGCACCACGCCGGACATGTGCAGCTGGTAGCTCAGCAGCAGGTAGTCGGCGTGGCTGCGGTGGCTGGGCACGTACACCACTTCGTGCCCGGGCGCGGCGGCGCGGGCCTTGTCGAAGTGGTGCATGGCGATGCCGTCGTACAGCTTGTTCCAGAAGTTGGACAGCAGGAAGGTGGCCGAGCGCACCACCGGGTGCGAGTAGTCGGCGGCGATCTCCAGCATCATCTTCTGCGCGCGGCGCCAGGCCTTGGCCTCGCTGATCTTCTCCTTGGCCGCGGTGGCGGCGATCGCGGCGCGCACCGGCTCGGCGCGCAGCACGTCGTCGACCACGGTGCGCCGGTGCGAGAGGTCGGGGCCGATCACCGCGGCGCGGATGCGCCGGAAATGGGTGCGCAGCACGCGCGCCAGCTTGCGCGCGAAGCGCGGCGGCGGCAGCTCGCCGGACTCGGCCAGCACCTCGCGCAGCGACACCGGCGCGGCGAAGTGCACCACGGTGTCGCGGCCGTTCAGCAGCAGCGCCAGCAGGCGGCGGAAGCGGCCCACCATCACCCAGTTCTCGGAGAACAGCACGCTGAACCAGCCCGACTCGCGGTTCGGCGCGCGGCCCACGTAGATCGATACCGGCACGATCTGGATGTCGCGGTCGGGCGTGCCTTCCAGCGAGTGCACCAGCTGGCCCAGCGGCTCGTTCGGCGAGCGGTGGCGCTTGCGCCCGAACAGCCAGCCGTCGCGGCGCATCAGCGCGAACACCGAGCGCTTGCGGCGCGTGCCGGCCAGCGGTTGCAGCGGGCCGGGCAGGCCGGCCTCGCGGCAGGCGCGGTCCAGGATCAGTGCGTCGGAGAAGCCATCGCGCTCGATCACGTAGCAGACCGGTACGCCCGCCCTGAGCAGGGTGGCCGGCTCCGCCGGGTCGCGGCGTATGCGCACCCAGGGTTGCAGCAGCTGCCCGGCCAGGTGGAACCACCAGGGGCCGCGACGACGGGGGGAATCCGCGATGGAAATGTTCTGCATCCGCCTATTCTACCGGCTGGTCCGGAAAACCATGCTCGCGCGTGTGGTGGGCAGGCCGGACCCTGCTCCCCGGGCCGCGCCTGGGGGCGTGCGGCGCGCGCTGGGGATTTCCCGCGAGCCCGCCCTCTTTCCCGGCCCCTCTCCCCTCCCGCCAGCGGGAGAGGACGTCAGTTCCCTGTGCCGGCGCTGCTGGCGGCAGCGGGGGCCTGCAGTGCCGTCAGCGCCGTGCTGCCGGCCGCGGCCGGCTGCTGCAGGCGCTCGTGCGCCGCGCGCACGTTGTTGATCAGCGATTCGCTGTACCAGCGGCCGTCCTGCTGCACCAGGGTGGATTCGGCGGAAAGCGGCTTGCCGAGCAGGGTGTAGTCGACCTTCACCACGGCGCGGCCGTCCTTGTTGGAAAGGGTGCTGAGCTTCGTTGAGTCCAGCGCCTCGTCCAGCGACAGGCCGTAGATCGCCAGCAACTGCTTGAGCCCGGCGTAGCCGGTGGCGTACTTGGCCATCGCGGTGTCGAAATCCATGGTCCGCAGCTGGTCCGGGCTCTTGAGGTCGAGCTTGCGCGCGGTGGCCACCACCACGGCCACGGCCTGCTTCGCGCGGGCCTGGTCGAACCACGGCGCCTGCTTCGCCCACGGCACCAGCACGTCGAGCAACTGGTTGGCCTGGGTTTTCTGCTCGCTGTCCAGGTTCCTGTTCTGCGCCACGCTGTTTTTCAGCAGGGCGTCGCCCACGCCGATCAGCACCGGCAACTGGTCCTTGTACTGTTGCTCCATCTGGCTGAGCTTGGGCTGCAGTTCGGCGTAGAGCTGGTTCTCCGCGTCCGGGCCGGTGAGCTTTTGCACGGCCTGGTCGAATTTCGCCTTGTCCGCAGCGCTGAGGGGCGGCTGGCCCGCGGCGCGGTGGCTCCAATCCGCGCGCAGGGTGGCGTAGTCCGCCGGCGGCAGCGCGTGCTTCCACAGGCCGCCGAAATCGCCGGCCTTGAGCAGGTCGATCGAGCCCTGCACGGCCGCCTCCGGGGTGCTGCCGCCGACCTGCGCGGCCTCGTCCTGGTGGTGGCAGGCGGCCAGCGCCAGCACGGCGGCGAAGGGCAACAGGCAACGGAAGGGGGCGAAGCGCATGGGCAAGTCTCGCGATGCGGGGAGATAGGCGCCGACCGGGCGCGGTGGCGGGTCAGGGTAAGCGGCGGGGCAAGGGGGAACAAGGCCTGTCCGCAGGATTTCGCCGGATGCCGGATAAAAAAGCGCGGGAAACGGTTCCGGGCATGGCGCCGGGCAGCGGTCGTCCGGAGGAAGGGGGCGATGCCTCGAAACCAGGGCATGCCGGAGCTCGTCATCCTGGCGGGCAGGAACGATGGTGCCCGGGTCCGGGGCGCCGGGAGCTGCCTCCCGGCAAGGTGGCCGCAAAGAAAACCCCGCGGGCGCGAGCCTCACGGGGCAATAAGGGAAATGGCCTTGCCTGCGGAAACGTTGCGGTCAGCAGCAGGTAGGCGGGACAGATATTACTTGGCTGTTAAACCTGAGGCAATACTTTTGTTATATATTATAACTATTTGATTTTAATCAATTATATCGCAAAGAGTCGAGTATCATCCGGCGCCGCTGGTCCGCGGGGGCACTCCAGTCGTTGTTGAACAGCGCCGGTTCCCAGGCGCCGTAGCTTGGGTTGGGCAACACGAACCAGCGTGTACCGACCCAGCCCGTATAGCCGGCGATGGCCTGCCGGCGGCCGGCTACGGTGTTGGCGACGACGTCCACGAAATCGCCCAGCTGGTCGCCGAACTGCATCAATACACGGTACCTGCGGCTGACCTGCTGGCGGCGGCAACCCTTCTCGGTGCCGACCTGCTCGCAGCCCGGCACCACCGTGCCCAGGCCGAGGAAGGCATCCGGGCCGGCTACCGGGAAGCCAAGCTTGCGCAGGTTCGCCAGGGTCGCCGTGTCCAGGTCGGTGGCGCGGTTGGAGAGATAGATCACCGCAATGCCGTGGCTGGCGGCGAATTGGGTGAAGGCCAGCGCGCCGGGCATGGCGCGGGCGCGTTCCTCCTTGCACCACGCGGCCCAGCTGGCTTCGTCGTACTGGCCGCCGCTCTTCAGCAGGCGCGCCTGGTAGGGCGAGTTGTCCAGCACGGTCTCGTCGATGTCCAGCACCACCGCCGGCGGCAGGCCGCCAACGGGCGCCACGCGATCCTCCTTGGTCAGCGCATCCCACTGCGGGTCGCGCATGGCGGCCAGCAGGCGCGACTGGGCATCGCGGTAGGTCTGCAGGTAGATCAGGTCGTGCTCGATCGCGGTCTGCGTCCACGCCACCGCATCGAGGTTGTCGTTGGGTGCGGCTCCGGCCGGGGCCGGAGCGGGCGCGGTGGCGGGACGGGTCGGGGCGCTGGCGCAGCCGGCGAGCAGGAGGGAAGCGGCCATGGCCAGCGGCAGGTGAAGTCGCATGGGGATCTCCGATTGAGTCTGCCGAGTCTAGAGCCTGTTCATTACCTCCATGTAGCTCGTGCCGGAGGCTGTTTGCGCGCTGGCCGGGGAAGGGCGAAGAAGTGGACGTCCGCCCACGACCGGGTGATGGCACAGGAATGCGGGCGCCCCTTCGGCAACTTTGCCGTGGCCGCGATGCGCTGCCGCCGGCGGTCACGCAGGGCAACCACATGGAGGCAGTGAACAGGCTCTTGAGGCAGCGATCTGACAGACTGGTGCCCAGTCCACTCTCGCCGGAGCCCGCATGAACGATCCGACGTCCGCCGCGCCACGGGCCGGTTCGGCTGCCATCCAGGTCGCCAGCTATGTGCTGGCGGCGCTGGGGCTCTGGCTGGTGCTGCACCTGCACCTGCTCTCTGCCCTGCTGGCGGGCCTGCTGGTGTACGAACTGGTGCAGGCGGCGGTGCCGCTGCTGGGCCGGCGCATCCCCGGCGACCGCGCCAGGATGGTGGTGGTGGCCGTGCTGGGCGCGCTCGTGGTGGGCCTGCTGGTGCTGCTGATCCTCGGCGCGATCAGCTTTTTCCGCAGCGAGCTGGGCAACCCCGGGCTGCTCTGGCAGCAGCAGTTGATGCCGCTGGTGGACAAGGCTCGCCAGCAGTTGCCGTCGATGCTGGTCGACCACCTGCCCGACAGCGTGGACGACCTGCGCGACGGCCTGGCCGCGCTGGCCAGCAAGCATGCGGCGACCCTGCAGACGGCAGGCAAGGGCGCGGCGCGCGTATCCGTGCACATCCTGGTCGGCCTGGTGCTGGGCGCCATCGTGGCGCTCAGCCGCACCCGGCCGGCGCACCAGGTAGGGCCGTTGGCCGCAGCGCTGGGCCAGCGCTGCCAGCGGCTGGCCCACGCCTTCCACGACATCGTGTTCGCGCAGATCAAGATCTCCCTGGTGAACACCGTGCTCACCGCGATCTTCCTGCTCGGCGTGCTGCCGCTGCTTGGCGTCCACGTACCGCTGGCCAAGACCCTGGTGGCGGTCACCTTCATCGTCGGCCTGCTGCCGGTGATCGGCAACCTGCTCTCCAATACCGCCATCACCATCGCCGCATTGTCGGTGTCGCTGGGCGTGGGCATCGCCGCGCTGGGCTTCCTGATACTGGTCCACAAGCTGGAGTACTTCCTCAACGCGCGCATCGTGGGCTCGCAAATCCATGCGCAGGCATGGGAACTTCTTGTGGCGATGTTGTTGCTGGAAGCCGCTTTCGGCTTGCCCGGCGTGATCGCCGCACCAATTTATTACGCCTATCTCAAGGGCGAACTGGAAGGCCGGCGCCTGATCTGATCCAGGCCGTCATGTTGCACTGAAATGGTGCAAAACTAATATGTTGTTACGCATAAACATGACGAAAACGTAGAAACATTGTTGTTTGATCGTTATTACTTGTGGTAAACAAGGCAGCAGCGCACACCAGAAAGCATCGGATCGGCGGGGGCCGGTTCGATCACGCGTCAGAACATGCGATGCGTTCGTGCGGATTCCCGGTTGCATACCGGGGCATGTTGCTTTGTACACCAGGGAGTACAGTTAATGATCAAGTCGAAACTGGCCGCGGCCGTCGTCGCGGCGCTGGCGTTTGGCTCCATTTCCGTCTATGCGCAGGACGCCCAGACCGCGGCGGCATCCGCCCAGCAGGATCAGGGCGCCGACCAGGCGGCCAATGCCAAGAATGCCAAGAGGCTGGAAACCGTCACGGTGACCGGTTCGCGTATCCGCAGCGTCGACGTGGAAACCGCGCAGCCGGTATTCACCATCACCCAGGCCGACATCCAGAAGACGGGCCTGACCAGCGTCGGCGACATCCTGCAGAACATCACCATCGCCGGTGCGCCGACCTTCAGCAAGTCGGCCGTGCTCGCCAGCAATACCGAAGAAGGCGGCCAGTACGTCAACCTGTACAACCTCGGCGAGAACCGCACCCTGGTACTGGTCAACGGCAAGCGCTGGATGACCAGCCTGGCCGGCTTCACCGACCTGTCCACCATTCCCGCTTCGCTGATCGAGCGCATCGACGTGCTGAAGGACGGCGCTTCGGCCATCTACGGCTCGGACGCCATTGCCGGCGTGGTCAACATCATCCTGAAGGATCGCTACGACGGCGCCGAGTTCAACGGCTCCATCGGGCAGAACCAGGGGGGCGACGGCAGTCAGCAGGCCTATTCGTTCACCATGGGCAACACCACGGAGAAGTCGTCCCTGGTCTTCGCCGCCACGTTCAACAAGACCGCACCGGTCTGGGCGAAATCGCGCGATCTCACCAAGTTCACCTACGGCCCGGATTTCGGCCTCGATGGACTCAGCGGCACCGGTCCCTGGGGGCGTTTCAGCTACGACGGCAATACCTATGTGATCAACCACACCGGCAGTTGGAACGGCCAGGGCGTGAGTGCCGATTCGCGTAACCTCGGCAACTACCACGTAGGCGTGAACTATCCGGACGACTACTACAACCCGACCCTGCAGATGATGGAGCAGCTGCCCACGCAGCTGAAGTCGGTGTTCACCAAGGGCAGCTACAACCTGACCGACAACATCACGTTCAAGGCCACGGGCATGTACGCCGAGCGCAACTCGTCGACCCAGGTCGCCGGCTACCCGTTCAACTCCAGCAATCTGGTGGAAGGCCTCAATCCCCTGGTCCAGCTGAGCGGCGACAGCTACTACAACCCCGTCCCCGGCACGGATCTGGACATCGTGCGGCGTACCATCGAGCTGCCCCGCGTTGCCCGCGAATCGAGCAAGTCCCTGCACTTCGATGCGGGCCTCGAAGGCGAGTTCCAGGTCGGCCAGTACCCCTGGGACTGGGACGCCGGTTTCGACTACAACAAGTACGACGTCAATTCGCAGCTCTCAGGCAACCTGAACCTGGTGAACCTGCAAAAGGCCCTTGGCCCGTCGTTCCTCAACGGCGATGGCGTCGTGCAGTGCGGCACGGCGGCGGATCCGATCTCGCTGAGCCAGTGCGTGCCGTTCAACATCCTGGGCGGCCCGAGCGCTTCCACGGCCGCTGCGCTGAACTACGTCAATGCGCTCGAGCAGGAGAGCATGCAGAGCGTCAGCAAGGAGTTCAGCGCCAATATCACCGGCGGCCTGTTCGAGATGCCGCTCAATGCAGGCACCTTCAGCTTCGCGGCCGGCGTCGACCATCGCGAGATCAACGGCTACTTCCTGCCGGATCCGATGGCCAGCCAGGGCTACACCACCGACCTGGTGTCGGGCCCGACCTCGGGCGGCTATACCATCAACGAAGCCTACGTCGAGCTCAGTGCGCCGGTGCTTAAGGATTTGCCGGGCGCGAAGGAGCTGTCGTTCGACGTGGCCAGCCGCTACTCGCACTACAGCAATTTCGGCAGCACCACCAACAACAAGTACAGCGTGCAGTACGTGCCGTTCGAGGACCTGAAACTGCGCGCCACCTACGCCAAGGGCTTCCGCGCCCCGACGATCTCGGATCTCTATGGCGGCGGCTCGCAGACGTTCGACTACTACACCGACCCCTGTGACTCGCAGTACGGTTCCACGAGCAATCCGACGGTGGCCAAGAACTGCGCCGCTGCCGGCCTGCCAGCCAATTTCCACCAGTTGGACACCGCCGGTGCGCCTGTACAGGGCCCGAGCAACCAGAGCACCTCGCCGTTCTGGTCGGATACCGGCAACACCGCCCTGCAGCCCGAGCGCAGCATCACCCGCACGATGGGCCTGGTGTACAGCCCGCACTATGTGGACGGCCTGAACTTCACGCTGGATTACTACGACATCCTGATCAGGAACGTCATCACCGGCATTTCCGCGGACTACACGCTGCAGCAGTGCTACCAGTACTCGGTGCAGTCGTTCTGCGACCAGTTCACCCGCGACTCGGAGGGCCAGGTGACCGGCCTGCACGAAGGCTCCACGAACCTGGGCTGGGTGCGGACCTCGGGCTACACCTTCGGCATGAACTACCGCCTGCCCCAGTTCTCCTTCGGCCAGTTCCGGGTGACCCTGGACGCCAACTATCTGCACAAGTACACCGAGCAGAGCGAACCCGGCGCACCGGTGATCAACTACGTCGGCCAGTGGAGCCTTCCGCACTGGCGCGCCAACCTGGCGGTGGACTGGCAGCGGGGCAACTGGGGCGCCACCTGGGGCCTGCGCTACTACGGCGCGTTCCTGGACGAGTGCTTCGACACCGACATGCACTGCAACATGCCGAACTACGACAGCAAGAACTGGGCGTACGGCCCCGGTGCCGACCGCATCGGCGCCGTGGTCATGAACGACATCCAGGGCCGCTACCAGCTGCCGTGGAACGCCAACATCGCCCTCGGCGTCCGCGACATGTTCGACAAGCACCCGCCGATCGCCTTCACCGTGGGCAACAACAACTCGACCTATATCGACCCGTCGCTGGACCTGGGCCGTTACGTCTACCTGCAGTACAACCAGAAGTTCTGATCGGGTTGCTCCTGCGGGAAATCAGCCCGGACTCCGCGAGGGGTCCGGGCTTTTCGTTGCCCGATCGTTCTGTTGCGCCGCCGGACAGCCTGGCGCTTCAGTCGGCGTCCCCGGCGTCCGTCGCGGCAAGCAGCTGGCGCAAGCCATGCAATTGCGGTTCATAGTGGCGCCAGTGGCCGATGGCGCGGCTGTAGATCGGTGCGCGCACCTGCCAGGCGTTGGGCGTGTTGACCGGTGCGGAATTGCTCTCGGAGCGCAGGCAGGCATCGTCCCAGGGCAGCCCGCAGAAGGCCAGCAGTTCGCGCGCGCAAGCCTCCGTGTCTTGCACCAGCGATTCGTAGGACAGTTCCAGGATGCGTCCCGGCAGCACCTTGCGCCAATGCGCGATCAGGCGGTCGAACTGGAGGTAGTAGCGGCCGATGTCGTCGAGGTCGAAGGAATAGTCGTAGAACCCCGACTCCAGGTCGAACAGGTGGCGGAAGTTGCCGACGCAGGTGTCCAGCGGATCGCGGCGCAGGCAGACGATTTTCGCGTTCGGCAGCGCGCGGGCGATGAATCCGGCATAGAGGAAGTTGTGCGGCATCTTGTCGATGAAGCGCGGCGTCCCGCCGGTGGCCGGCCGCGTGCTGGCGAGGTAGGCCGCGCCGAGCCGGCGCCAGTCGATATGGCGGGTGCGCGCGACGAGGTCTGTTTCGCCGAGCAGGGCGGTGGGGCAACCGGACGCCCGCTGCAGCAGGGTGGGGAAGTTCTGCAGCTCGCCGGCGGAATGCACCTCGGGATGGCTGGAGAGCACGCGGTCCAGCAAGGTGGTGCCGGTGCGCGGCATGCCGATGATGAAGATCGGCTCGTGCGTGGGGTCGCCCGCCGTGGCTTCCGCCCCGGCGGCGGGGAAGGCACGGATCAGCGCATCGAATACCGCTTTGTCGCGCGCGAAGTCGTAGGGGCGCATGCGCCGGCCGGCCGCCTTGCCGCGCGTGTAGTGCGCGAACGCCTGCGGGTAGTCGGCGAGGTCGTCGCATTCCTTGCCCAGTGCGATGTTGAGCAGGAGTTGCGCGCCGGGATCGTCGGCATGGCGTTCCGTCAGCTCGCGCAGGCGCGCGAGATGGTTGTGTCCAGCGGTCTGCTTGCGCAGCTGCGCAAGCAGCAGATGCGCGTACCAGTGGCGCGGCTCCAGCCGGATGCAGGTTTCCAGCTCCTGCTCGGCGCTCTCGGCGTCGCCGAGCGAATTCAGCGCGTAGGCGAGGTTGAGGTGGGGAATCGCGTGTCCGGGTGCCAGCGCCACGGCGCGGCGGAACGCATTGGCCGACTGTATCTGGGCGTTGGCCTGGCGGTAGACCATGCCCAGTGTGTCCAGGGTCTGCACGTCATCGGGCGACAGGGTCATCGCGCGGTCCGCGGCCTGGCGCGCCTCGCGGAAGCGGCGCGTCAGCGCCAGCGCCTTCGCGTACTGCGCGGCGTAGTCGGCGCGGTGCGGGTCCAGCTGGGCGGCTTTCTGCAGGTGCTCCAGCGCCGTCGGCATCTGCTGCGATTGCAGGCAGGCCACGCCGGCCATGAAGTGCACGCGCGCATCGTCCGGCGCGACGACGAACAGCTGGGTGGCGCGCTGCTGCACGCGCGGCCAGTCGTTCTGGTTGAAGGCGGCGACGAGCTTGGCGTAAGCCCGGGTCGAATCGATCACGGTATCCCCCTGGCGCCGGGAAGAATATGGGCCGGTCGCCGTCGGCACACTGAAAGGCACTGCAGTGTGGATGTCAATGGGCCAGTGCCGGCGAAAATTCCGCATCCCGCGGAATTTCCCGGCCGCGAGTCCGGCGCGTGCAGACATGCCGCCCGTGGCGCGCGCCGCTCAGCCACCTGCCAGCATCGCCTTGATCCGCGCCATGTGCGATGCGGCGGTCTCGCGCACTGCCTCTTTGTCCGCCTCGGGGTCCTTGCCCTGCCAGTGCAGGTCGTCCTGCGGCAGTTCGTGCAGGAAGCGGCTGGGCTGGTTGGCGTGGATTTCGCCGTAGCGCTTCGTTTTCGCCGACCACGACAGGGTGAGCAGTTCCTTGGCGCGGGTGATGCCCACGTACATCAGCCGGCGTTCCTCGTCGATGCGGCCCTCGTCGATGGCGCCGTCGTGCGGCAGGGTGCCGTCCTCGCAGCCGACGATGAAGACGAAGCGGAACTCCAGGCCCTTGGCCGCGTGCAGCGTCATCATGCGCACCGCGTTGCCGGGATCGTCGCGGTCCGCGTGGCTGAGCAGGGCGAGCTGGGCGGCCAGGTCGCCGGCGCTGTCGCCCTTCTGCATGGCGCGGAACCAGTCGGCCAGTTCCCGGAGGTTGCCTAGCTTGCGCTCGCGCACGGAGACGTCGGGGGTGGCGGCGGCGAGTTGCGCCGCGTAGCCGGTGCGCTTGAGCAGGCGTTCGACCAGGTCCGCCGCGCTCTCGTGCAACGAGGCGCTGCGCAGTTCGTCGACGAGTTCGGAGAAGCCGGCCAGCGCCGCGGCCGGCCGCGGCGAGAGCTGGCGCAGCACGGCATCGCTGCGCGTGGCTTCCAGCAGCGAGCAGTGCCTGGCTTGCGCGAACTGGCCCAGTTTCTCCAGCGTGGTGGCGCCGATCTCGCGCTTCGGCACGTTGACCACGCGCAGGAAGGCGGCGTCGTCGCTGGGATTGGTCAGCAGGCGCAGGTAGCAGAGCACGTCCTTCACCTCGGCGCGGTCGAGGAAGCTGAGCGCGCCGGTGAGGTGGTAGGGGATGCGGGCGAGGCGCAGCGCCTTTTCCAGCGGCCGTGCCTGGAAGTTGCCGCGGTAAAGGATCGCGATGTCGTGCCAGCGCGCCTTGTGCTTTTCGGCCAGGGTGGCGGCGATCGAGGCGATCTTCTCGGCCTCGTGCTCGGCCTCCTTGCACTCCAGCACGCGGATCGGCGCGCCTTCGGGATGCTCGCTCCACAGCTTCTTTTCGTGCAGGTGCGGGTTGTTGGCGATCAGCTTGTTCGCCGCGCGCAGGATGCGCTTGCCGCAGCGGTAGTTCTGCTCCAGCTTGATCACGCGCAGGCTGGGCCAGTCGCGGCCGAGCTGGTCGATGTTCTCGGGGTTGGCGCCGCGCCAGGCATAGATGCTCTGGTCGTCGTCGCCCACGCAGGTGATGCCGCCGCGTTCGCCGACCAGCGCCTTCAGCAGGCGGTACTGCGCATCGTTGGTGTCCTGGTATTCGTCCACCAGCAGGTAGCGCAGGCGCTCGCGCCAGGCGTCGCGGCACTCGGCGTCGCTTTCCAGGATGCGCAGCGGCAGGCGGATCAAATCGTCGAAGTCCACCGCGTTGAAGGCGGCGAGGCGCTGCTGGTAGAGCTCGTAGATCGTCGCCGCTTCCAGCTCGCGCGGGCTGCGCGCGGCGGCCAGCGCTTCCTCCGGCGACAGCCCGGCGTTCTTGGCGCGGCCCAGCAGGTTGCGCAGGCCGAACAGCACGTCGGGCTTGGCTCCTTTCGGCGCCAGTTCCTTGACGATGCCCTCGCTGTCGTCCGCGTCCAGTACCGAGAAGCCGCGGCGCAGGCCGGCGCGAGCATGCTCGATCTGCAGGAACTTCAGCCCCAGCGCGTGGAAGGTGCACACGGTGAGCGCGGCGGCGTCCTCGCTGGATACCAGCTTGCCCACGCGCTCGCGCATCTCGCGCGCGGCCTTGTTGGTGAAGGTGATCGCCGCGATCCGCGATGCGGCCAGCTTCCGCCGCTGGATCAGGTGGGCGATCTTCTGCGTGATCACGCTGGTCTTGCCCGAGCCCGCGCCGGCCAGCACCAGCAGCGGGGTGTCGCAGTGTTCGACGGCGGCCAGTTGTTGCGGGTTGAGCATGGAGCGAGGCGGCGTGGGGCGGCTGCCGATGGTAACAGAGCGGCGCCGCCGGGCCGGGCGCCGGCGGGGAGCATGGACGGACAGCGGCCGCGCTACCATGCACGTCCACGACCGCCGCACACCGCCATGGCCAAGCTCTACTTCTATTACTCGGCGATGAACGCCGGCAAGACCACCACGCTGCTGCAAAGCGCATACAACTATCACGAGCGCGGCATGCGCACGTTGATCCTCACGCCGGCGATCGATACGCGCACGCAAGATGCCCCCTCTCCTGGCGCCGCGCGCCACCCTCCCCCGCAGGCGAGAGAGGGGAAAGATGCGCAGCCTTCGGCGGCAGGCGCGCCAATGGGTATGGTGGCCTCGCGCATCGGCCTGAAGGCGAACGCCCGGCGCTTCGGCGCCGGCGAGGATCTGCTCGCCCTGGTCGAAGCCGATGCCGCCGCGCGCGGCGCGCTTGACTGCGTGTTCGTGGACGAGGCGCAGTTCCTTACCCGGGCGCAGGTGTGGCAGCTTTCCGACGTGGTGGACAAGTTGCGCATCCCGGTGCTGGCCTACGGCCTGCGCACGGATTTCCGCGGCGAGCTGTTCGAGGGCAGCCGCTACCTGCTTGCCTGGGCCGACGAGCTGCAGGAGATCAAGACGATCTGCCACAGCGGCAGCAAGGCCACCATGGTGGTGCGCGTGGACGGGCAGGGCCGCGCGGTCACCGAGGGGCCGCAGGTTGAGATCGGCGGCAACGACCGCTATGTCTCGGTGAGCCGCGCCGAGTTCAAGAAGATCACCGAAGGCCGCGGCCGCATCGAACTGCAGCAGAGCGTGCTGCCGCTTGAAAATCCGCACCCCGAAAATCCGCGCCCCGCGGATTTTCAAGACAAGTAACGATCTGGGGCTCTACCCAGCCGCAATATCCCCGTTAAACACCGATATTCCTGATCCCAGGCAGGCAGATGACCGAAACCGTGCAGACCCCCGAGTGGCCGCGCCCCTACTGGCAGCCCGGCGCCGATGAAGACGCGTTGCTGCAGTTCTACGTGTTCGGCAAGTTCGAACGCGAGCTGGTGATCCCGGCGATGCGCTACGCCAGCCCCGGCCTGCCCGCGGGCGTGGACCTCAGGCGCTTCCAGAACCTCGAGTTGCGCAAATGGGAGGGGTACCCGCTCAACGGTTCGCTGGGCGAGATCCTGCGCGAGGATGCGCCGGAGACCTTCGAGCAGGCGCGCATCGCGCCCGAGGTGCTGGTGGTGCGCGGCCAGTTGAAGGACGGCCCCGCCCTGGACTACCTGCGCGACACCCTGGGCGTGCTTGCCGCCCTGCTCGACATCGGCGGTCGCGCGATCCTCGATCCGCAGATCCTCGGCCTGTTCGATGCCGGGGCGTGGCGCGAGCGTTACCTGGTGCCGGGCGGCGCGCCGCCGCGCAACCACGTGCTGATCCTGCGCAGCGACGAGGCGGATGGCGGGCGCTCCTGGGTGCACACACGCGGCATGCGCAAGTTCGGCCGCCCCGACCTCAGTTTCCGCCAGATACCCCCGCACGAGCTGGACCGTGCCGGCGTGCTGTGCGAGAAGCTGGTGGAAATGCAGGCGCTGGGCACCCGCTTCGTGGCGGGCCAGGCGCTGGAAGTGGAAGGCATGCAGCAGGCGCTGGTCGCGCAGCCGGGCGGCCGCCTCGACGATCCCGAATTCAACAACCGGCACGTGGAATTCCGCTGGCCGTTCTGAGAGCCTGTTTACGATCTCTGCGTGGCCCGCGCCGGGAGCTGTTTGCGCGCAGGCCAAGGAAGAAGGAGGAAGTGGACGTCCGTCCACGACCGAATGATGACGCCGGGATGCGGGCAAACAGACCCGGCCCCGGAAGTGACAGGTGCTAGGGTTGCCTTGCTGTGGCCGCCATGCGGCAGCGCGCGGCTTGACCTGCCGGCCAGGCAGGCGCTGCGCCAAGCGCTGCCAGCTGACGGCCACGCAAGGCAACGCGAGCTGCGCGGAGATCGTAAACAGGCTCTGAGCGGTCCCGCCCGCGCGGCAAGCAAAGAGGGCGGCCATTGGCCGCCCTCTTTGCGAGCGTGATGCGAGGGGCCGTCAGCCTGCGGCGATGAAACGCTGGCTGTCGTCCATGAAGGGCTTTTCGCCGAAGCCGCCTTCGTGCGAGCCGAACGGCATCTGCGCACGCAGCTTCCACGACGCCGGCACGTTCCAGGTCGCGCGCGCGGCCTCGTCCACCAGCGGGTTGTAGTGCTGCAGGCTGGCGCCGATGCCGGCCTCGGTGAGCGCCAGCCATACCGCGAACTGCGCCATGCCGGCCGATTGCTCGGACCACACCGGGAAGTTGTCCGCATACAGCGCGAACTTCTCCTGCAGTCCCTTCACCACGTCCTGGTCTTCGTAGAACAGCACGGTGCCGGCGCCGGCGGCGAAGCTGTCCAGCTTGGCGGCGGTCTGCGCGAAGGCCTCGGCCGGCACGATCTTGGCCAGGGCTTGCTTGGCCAGCTCCCAGAACTTCACGCTCTGTTCGCCGAACAGGATCACGGCGCGCGAGCTCTGCGAGTTGAACGACGACGGCGTGTGCTTGATGGCGTCCTTGATGAGCTTGCCCAGGGCGTCCTTGTCCATCCCCACGTTGCGGCCCAGCGCGTATTGGGTACGGCGCTTCTTGAGATGTTCGATCACGGCGTTGCTCATGGACGTTACCTCCGGAAAGAAAAGCCGAACCCGCGGAACGGCAGGGCGTCCCGGTCTCTGGCCTGCGTGTTCGGAATGGCGTCTATGTTGGGTGCGCCGGGCCGGGCCGGCTAGCCCATAATTCGTGGTTACACCGTTTCCCGAAGGAAACACTGCCGCCGCCGCGGGAGCGCATCCCGGGCGTACCGGTCCTTGCTTCGATAACGCGAGGCCGTGCCTCCGCGGGCGAAACTTCAGCGCTGGCAGTGCGGGCACCAGAACGTGGAACGCTGCCCGAGCACCGTTTGCCGGATCGCCGTGCCGCAGACCTTGCATGGTTTGCCTGTGCGGCCGTAGACCATCAGTTCGCGGAAGAAATAGCCGGGCGCGCCGTCGGGAGCGAGGAAGTCGCGCAGCGTGGTACCGCCGCGTTCGATCGCATACGCGAGGATGCGCTTCACCTCGGCGGCGAGCCGCGTATAGCGGGCGCGCGACACGCTGCCGGCCTCGCGGCGCGGGTCGATGCCGGCGGCGAACAGCGCCTCGCTGGCGTAGATGTTGCCCACGCCCACCACGATGGCGTTGTCCATCAGGAACAATTTCACCGCCGCCTTGCGGCCGCGCGCGAGATGCCACAGCAGGTCGCCGTCGAAGGCGTCGGTGAGCGGCTCCGGGCCGAGCTTCGCCAGCAGCGCGTGGGTGGTGCCGGGCGGCTGCCACAGCAGGCAGCCGAAGCGGCGCGGGTCGGTGAAGCGCAGCACGCGCGGGCCGGCGTGTGCGCCGCGGTCAAGCACGATGTCCA
Source organism: Dorcoceras hygrometricum (assembly GCA_001598015.1). Classification (NCBI taxonomy): domain Eukaryota; kingdom Viridiplantae; phylum Streptophyta; class Magnoliopsida; order Lamiales; family Gesneriaceae; genus Dorcoceras; species Dorcoceras hygrometricum. The sequence goes on along the minus strand of KQ998100.1, from coordinate 203,649 downwards.
CGTGATCGTGCGGCCCGACGGCAACGTCCGGCGGCAGCACGCGCAGCATGCCGCTCATGCCCAAGTGCAGCAGGGCGCTGCCGGCCTGCGTATGCAGCAGCAGGTATTTCGCGCGGCGCTCCACGGCTTCGATGCGCTGGCCGGGCAGCAGCTCGGCCACCTCGCGCGGAATCGGCCAGCGCAGATCCGGCCGGCGCAGCGTCACCGCCGCCACGCGCCGCCCGACCACATGCGGTGCGATGCCGCGGCGGGTGGTTTCGACTTCGGGCAATTCGGGCATCAGTGCAACTCGATTCGCTCTTGCTCCGCCGCCTGCGGCATGAACCGCAGCGACACCAGCGCCACGCGCGCGCCCACCTGCACATAGCACTGCGGTCCGGTGGCCGACATGGCGCCGAAGGCGAGCTGCCGGCCGTCGAGCGTGAGCACGGCCCTGGGCGGGACAAGGCCGATCTTCGCCGCGTCGAAATCGCCGGCGGCGCGCCATTGCAGCACAGGCGCGGCGGCGGCGGCGGCCAGGCTGCCGAGGTAGCGATCGTCCGCGCGCTGCCCGTCGGCGCGCCACCAGTGGCCGTCGCGTTTCGCGTAATGCGCGGGAGGGGCACCGTCCAGCCGCAGGGTCACCTGCGTGATCGCCGCGGGATCGAGTGCGAGCAGGTCGCCCGGCGCGTCGCGCCGGTCGCGCCGCCATTGCCACAGCGCCAGCGCGACCAGCACGGCGACGCCGAGCAGGAGCAGCAGGCGCGAGCGCATGGCCCGTTTCATGCGCGGCGCCGGCGCCAGGCGATCAGGCCGCCGATCGCGAGCAGCAGCAGCGGCAGCAGCACCACGAAGCCGATGCTGGCCGCGCTCAGTTCAGCCTGGTCGATGCGCAGCACGCGATCGGGCACGCCGTTGCGGGGCAGGTCGACCAGGGCGTCGTCGCCCAGCAGCCAGTTGAAGATGCGTTCGCCCAGCGCGCGGTTGCCGCCCTCGCCCAGGTAGGCATTGGAGAGGAAGTCGCCGTCGCCGACCACCACTGCACGTTGCTCGCGCTTGTCCGGGCTGGGCGAGAGGCGGCTCAGCGTGAGGCCGAAGTCCAGCGGCCCCTTGAGCTCGCCGAGCGCCGGGTCGTAGCGGATTTCCGAGGGGTGCGCGTTGTCGATCGGGCGGAACTCGGTCCAGCTCTGCGCGCTGGAGCGCAGCAGCGGCGTCGCGGTCCAGTCGGCCGTGCCGGTGCGGGCCAGGGCGGCCACCTGCGGGAAGCGCGTGGCGAGTGCGAGGCCGCGGGTGACCGGGTTGGGCGGATAGATGCCTACCGCAAGCAGGCGCGGGTCGTGGAGGCCCAGCGCGGCGCCGCTGCCGTCCACCAGGACGCCGGGCAGCACCTGGATGTCCAGTGCCGCGGCGAGCGGGCCGAGGCCGAGGTCGCCGTTGGCCGGGTCGCGCAGCCACAGCAGGTTGCCGCCGCCCTGCACGTAGCTGACCAGCGCCTGCACTGCGCCGGCGGCCAACGCGGTGGTGGGGCTGGCCAGCACCACCAGGTCCGTGCCCTGTGGCACCGCGGCCACCTGGGCGAAGTTCAGCGGCACCGCACGCAGGCCGCTCGGTGCGAGCTGGCCCATCAGCGCGCCCAGGTCGGCATTGCCGCGGCCTGCCGGCAGGCGCTCGCCGTCGCCGGCGACGAAGGCGACGATGCGGTCGCTGCCGCGGATCAGGTGCTCCAGCGCATTGGTCACGCTGTCCTCGGACAGCTCGGTGAGGCGCTGTTCGCGGCCGCGGTAGTGCAGGATCAGCTCGCCGTCCACGGCGATGCCCAGCTCGCGCATCCGCGCCGGGTCCTGCTGCGGATCGACGAAGCGCAGCGTGAGGTCGGGCTTGGCGCGCTCGTAGCGCGCGAGGAAGCCGGCCACCTCGCCGCGCAGGTCGCCCTGCGGGTTGGCGTAGCTGACGATCTCCACCGGACCGTCCAGCTTCGCCAGCACGGCGCGGCTCTGCGGCGACAGGCTCAGCCGGCTGTTCGCGGTCCAGTCGGCCACGTGCGCATAGCGCGTGCCGAGGTAGCCGAGCGCGCCGGCGGCGGCCAGCAGCAGCAGCGCGAACAACCATCCATCCAGGCGCCTGGCCAGTTTCATTCAGCCGCGCTCCCGGTCGGCGGCCAGTCGGCGTGCGGCCAAGGCAAGGCATACCGCGATCAGCAACACGAACCACAGGATGTCGGCCGTGGAGACCAGGCCGCGCAGCAGATTCTGTGCGTGCGTGCTCATCGCCAGCCAGTTGATGACGCCGTCGTCGAGCCCGGCCAGTTGCGCGCCGAGGTTCACCGTCCACAGCCCCAGCCCCAGCAGCAGGGCGACCACGGCGGCGATCGCCGGGTGCGCTGCGAAGGAGGACGCGGCGACGGCCAGCGCGGCGAGCGCGGCCAGCATCAGGAAGATGCCCAGCGTGGCGGCGCACAGCTTGCCCCAGTCCGGCGAGGTGGCATGCGCCAGCGCCAGCGGCATCGCCAGGGTGAGCAGCAGCCACGCCAGCAGCCACAGCAGTACCGCCGCGTATTTGCCCAGCACGATGCGCGAAGCCGGCAGGCCGGCGGCGAACAGCAGCGCCAGCGTACCGTCGCGGCGTTCGCCGGCCAGCGTGGACATGGCGAGCAACGGCACCACCAGGAAGGCCAGTTGCGCCAGTTGGCCGAGCAGCGGCACGGCCACCAGATCGACGTAGCCGGGGCTGTCCGCCAGGGCGGCGCGTTGCACCTGGCTGCCCAGGAAGCTCCCCAGCATCAGGGTGAAGTTCCAGCCCAGCCACGCCAGGGTCAGGGCCAGCAGCACCCAGGCCAGCGGGCGCAGCCACAGGCGGCGGCTTTCCAGGCGCAGCATCGCGAGGAAATTCATGCGGCGCGCGCCGCCGGAAGGGTGCCCTGCATGGCGATCTCGAAGAAACGGTGCTCCAGCGCGGCATGGTCGCCGTCGCGCACCGGGCCGTCATGCTGCAGCCGGCCCTCGTGCAGGATCGCCACGCGATCGCATGTCGCGGTGACCTCGGCCAGCAAGTGGGTGGACAGGATCACCGCGGTGCCCGCGGCGGCCTGCTCGCGGATCAGCACGCGCAGCGCGGCGGATTGCACCGGGTCGAGCCCGTTCGCCGGCTCGTCCAGCACCAGCAGGGCGGGACGGTGCAGCAGCGCGCAGGCCAGGCCCAGGCGCTGGCGCTGGCCCTGCGACAACATGCCCGCCAGCCGGCGCGCCAGCGGCTGCAGTTCCAGCCGCTCGGCAATGTTCCCGCACGCCGTGCGCAAGGCTCCGCCGCGCAGGCCGCGCAGGCGGCCATGGGCCTCCAGGTGCTCGGTCACGTTGAGTTCCGGCCACACCGGAGCCCGTTCGGGCAGCCAGCCGATCAGCCGGCGCGCCAGTTCCGGCCGCTCCAGGAAATCCGCGCCGTCCAGGCGGATGCCGCCGTCGTCCGGCCGCAGCGCGCCGGCGATCATCGCCAGCGTGGTGGACTTGCCCGCGCCGTTGACGCCCAGCAGGCCCAGCACCTCGCTGCGCGCCAGCGCCAGGCTCAGCGCCTGCACGGCCGGGCGGCCGGCGCGATGGCGGGCGATGCGATCGAGTTGCAGCACGGGCGGCGCGGCGGAATTGACGTCGGTCATTGCGCGATTGTCGATGCGGCCCCATCTTCAGACAACCGGCCGCGGTCACAGCAGCGCCAGTCCGGAGCTTCCGGCGACCCGCCGGGGATGGCCGCAGAGCCGGAATTTGCTTAACGAAAGCGCAAGTGTCTGCGTCGTACCATGGCTGGATCGCCTGCCAACATGCTGGCGAGTACGGCAAACCCTCACCTAGACTGCTCCACGACCTCGTCCCGAGTCCCGATCCGATGCCCGATTCCGTGCTGAATTTCCTGTCCAACGGCCTCACCCATGCCGGCTGGGTGGGCATGCTGGTCTATCTGCTGGTGGTGACCCAGCTCACCATCTTCACGGTGACGCTTTACCTGCACCGCAGCCAGACCCATCGCGGCGTGGATTTCCATCCGGCGCTGGCGCATTTCTTCCGCTTCTGGGGCTGGCTCAGCACCGGCATGGTCACCAAGGAGTGGGTGGCGGTGCACCGCAAGCACCACGCCAAGGTGGAAACCGAGGAGGATCCGCACAGCCCGGTGATCTTCGGCATCAAGAAGGTGTTCTGGGACGGCGTGTCGCTGTATCGCGAGGCCTGCCATTCCAAGGAAGACATGCAGCAGTACGGCCGCGGCACGCCGGACGACTGGGTGGAGCACAAGGTCTACGGCGCGCATCCCTACTGGGGCCCTGCGCTGATGGCGGTGATCGACCTCGCGCTGTTCGGCGTGATCGGCGGCGCGATCTGGGCGGTGCAGATGATCTGGATCCCGTTCTGGGCCGCCGGCTTCGTCAACGGCATCGGCCACTGGGCCGGCTACCGCAACTTCGAGAGCGCGGACACTTCGCGCAACCTGCTGCCGTGGGGCTTCTGGATCGGCGGCGAGGAGCTGCACAACAACCACCACGCCTTCCCCAGCTCGGCGAAGTTCGCGCTGCGCAAGTGGGAGTTCGACATCGGCTGGGCGGCAATCTGCGCTTTCCGCGCGGTGGGCCTGGCCAAGGTGCTGCGCGTGGCGCCCACGCTGGACGTGCGCCCCAACGTGCCGTTGCCGGACGCCGACACGCTGAAGGCCGTGCTCACCCATCGCTTCCAGGCGATGACCGACTACTACCGCAACGTGATCGTGCCCACCCTGCGCGAGGAGGCCGCGCATGCCGGCGAGAGCATCAAGTCGGTGCCGCGTCGCCTGCGTCGCGCGCTGGCCGACGGTGGCCGCTGGCTGGACAGCGACGGCAGCAGCAAGCTACAGGCCGTGCTGGCCAAGCGCCCGAACCTGAGCACCGTGTGCGAATTCCGCAACCGCCTCGCCGCCCTGATGGAGCAGCGCGGCGCCGAGCAGGCGCTGAAGGGCCTGCAGCAGTGGATCGTCGAAGCCGAGCAGAGCGGCATCCGTGTGCTGCAGGATTTCGCGGCCCGGCTCAAGGGATATGCGGTCGCGGCCTGATTCCCGCCGCAAGCTTGCAAACAGGAAGCCCGCCTGAAAGGCGGGCTTCCTGTTTGCGGGCATCGCCTCGCAGGAGCGCATCCTGTGCGTGAATGCTTTTGTCCTGATCGGCGCCAGCGCATCCGCGCACAGGGTGCGCTCCCATAGGCTTTCAGGGCGAACTTTCAGAGCTGGTCCGGACCCTTGCGCAGCCAGCGGTCGATCAGGCCTTTCTCGTAGCGCAGGCTGTCGTTGCTCGATGTCGCCAGGCCGTCGTACATGAAACCCGGGTCGCGCAGTTTGCGCGCGCCTTCGCGGATCACCTTGCCGTTGGCGTCGAACAGCTGGAAACGCAGGTCGATGCGCGGTGGGTAGATGTCCTTGACGATGCGCACGTCGCGCAGCGGGTAGGGGCGCCACGGCTCGAAGTTGCCGGCGCGGTCGATGTCGGTCACCACGATGGCCAGGCGTTCGCCGGGTGGCAGCATCTTGCTGGCGCGGTCTTCCATGTAGGACTTGAGGATTTTCAGGTAGTCGTCGTCGATGAGCCGGGGAGCCAGCGAGCGCACCTTCTTCGCCTCGGTGAACTGCGCGGGATGGTCGTAGGTGACGGTGACGTTGGTGGGCGTTGCGTGGGCAGGCCTGACGGCCATGGCAGGCGCCATGAACAGCGCCAGGGCGGCGAGCAGCACGGGCAGGGCAATGCGGCGGTTCATGGCGGTTTCCTCCGGCGGGGCGGGTGTCGCCCGGATATCAACGATAACGCCGTTGGGTGGCCGCGGTGCACGTGGCGCAGGGACGGCGGGGTCGTCGCCCGGTCCGGCCGCACGGGCAAGAAAAAACCCGCCTTGCGGCGGGTTTTCGGGTACCTCGCTGGACCCCGGCCTGCGCCGGGGTGGGCAACGATGCTCCAAGCGCCGGGCGCTTGGATCGTTGCTCACTTGATCTTGCCTTCCTTGTAGATCACGTGCTTGCGCACGACCGGATCGTACTTCTTGAACTCGAACTTTTCCGGCGTGTTCTTCTTGTTCTTCTGCGTGGTGTAGAAGTGGCCGGTACCGGCCGAAGAAATCAGGCGGATCTTGTCGTTTGCACCCTTGGCCATGACTGTTCTCCTTAGACCTTCTCACCGCGGGCACGCAGCTCGGCGATCACGGCCTCGATGCCCTTCTTGTCGATGGTGCGCAGCGCGTGGTTGGAAACGCGCAGCTTGACCCAGCGGTTTTCGCTGGCGACCCAGAAGCGGCGCTCGTGCAGGTTCGGCAACCAGCGGCGACGGGTCTTGTTGTTGGCGTGCGAGACGTTGTTGCCGGTCTGCACACCCTTTCCGGTGACTTGGCAAATGCGGGCCATGATGAGCTCCGTGGTGTTCTGTTGACCGCCCGTTGGCCAGGGCGACGTCGGCCCAGCGGCACGGAGTGCCACGCGATGCTGGAGGGGCATTGCAACTGCCTGCCGCAAGGTCCGCATCGCGCGGCGGACACCCCGAATGGCTCGGGTCGGCAGTGACGAGCCGTGCATTATCCTTCAAAAACAGTTCTGTGCGCAATCCGTCGGGTCCGGCCCCGTCCGTCCGCATGTGCATGAGGCCGGCAGGTATGAAACAATCGACCTCTTTTGACGCCAGACCTATAGAGGGATTCCCATGGCAGAAGTCATCGCCAACGGCCAGGCCAGCGCGCAGGGCGGCCAGCCGCAGCTGGTGCTGCAGAAGATCTACGTGAAGGACGTGTCCTTCGAGGTGCCGGGCGCGCCGCAGATCTTCCAGGAGTTCAGCGGCGAGAGCGACCAGGCCGCGCCGCAGGTGCAGCTGAACCTGGGCCACAAGGCCATGGACCTGGGCAACGACCTGTACGAGGTGGTGCTCAGCGTCACTCTCACCTGCACGCTGGGCGAACGCACCGCCTATCTCGCCGAGGTGGAGCAGGCCGGCCTGTTCGGCATCGCCGGCTTCAGCGACGAGGAGCGCGCCGGGGTGATCGGCAGCTATTGCCCGAACCTGCTGTTCCCGTACGCGCGCCAGGTGATCTCCTCGATGGTGCTGGAGGGCGGCTTCCCGCCGTTCCTGCTGCAGCCGATCAATTTCGACGCCTTGTACGCCGAGCAGATGCGCCGCATGGCCGGCGGCGGGGACGCACCGGTACAGCTCAACAGCTGAGCGCGCCGCATGACGCAGCATCCGACCCTGGCGGTACTCGGTGCCGGTTCCTGGGGTACCGCGCTGGCCGCCCTGACCGCGCGCAACGGCGTGCCGACCCGGTTGTGGGGGCGCGATCCGGCCGCGCTGGCGGCGATGGCCACGGCGCGCTGCAACCAGCGCTACCTGCCGGGCATCGAGCTGCCGGCGACACTGGGCTACCAGCCCGACCTGGCCGCCGCCGTGCGCGGCGCCGCCGTCGTGCTGCTGGTGGTGCCCAGCCATGCCTTTGCCACGATGCTGGATGAGGTGGCGCCGCTGCTGGCGTCCGGCGCCACGCTGGCCTGGGCCACCAAGGGCTTCGAACCGGGCACCGGGCGTTTCCTGCACGAGCTGGTGGCGCAGCGCCTGCCGGGTTGCCCGGCGGCGGTGATCACCGGGCCCTCGTTCGCCAAGGAAGTCGCGGCCGGCCTGCCCAGCGCGGTCACCGTGCATTCCGAAGACCCCGCCTGCGCGCAGCGCCTTGCCAACCTGCTGCACGCGCCGAACCTGCGCGCCTACACCGGCGGCGACATGCTGGGCGCCGAGCTCGGCGGCGCGATGAAGAACGTGCTGGCGGTGGCCACCGGCATCGCCGACGGCATGAACCTGGGCCTCAACGCCCGCGCCGGGCTGATCACCCGCGGCATGAACGAGATGCTGCGCCTCGGCGTGGCGCTGGGGGCCAGGCCGGAAACCCTGATTGGCCTGTCCGGCCTCGGCGACCTGGTGCTCACCTGCACCGGCGACCTTTCGCGCAACCGCCGGTTGGGCCTGGCGCTGGGCAAGGGCATCGCGATCGACGAGGCGGTGCGCCAGATCGGCCAGGTGGTGGAAAGCGTGCTCGCCGCCGACGAGGTGGCGCGGCTGGCCGACCAGCATGCGTTGGACCTGCCGATCAGCGCCGGCGTGCGCGCCGTGCTGCATGGCGAAGTCACCCCGGTGGAAGGGTTGAAGGCGCTGATGGCGCGCGAGCAGAAGCCCGAATACCCGCACGGCCTGTTCGGCAACGCCTGATCCCCACTCCGCGTGCGGGATTCCGCCGCAGAAGCGCACCCTGTGCGCGATGCCTTGCGCTTCGACCGGAGCCCGGGGCATTCGCGCACAGGGTGCGCTCCTGCACGATCCGCCTGCTAAGCTCGATGTTTTGGTCGTCGCCACGGGGCGCATGCGCATGCAGCAACCGGACGGGAAACCCAATGCCGCGTCGTCGCCCGGCGGACGCAGCGAACAGCTGCCGACGACCTGGCGGCGCCTGCTGGAAGCGCCAAAGTCGCCGGCCGGCGACGACGCCGTGGTGCTGGGCTTTTTCCTGGAAGTGATGCCGGAGGAGGGCGCCGCCTGGGCCCACCTGGAAGTGGCGCCGGTGCTGCTGGCCGTGGCCGAGCACGGCCGCTATGCGCGGCCGGTGCCGCTGGACAGCCGTCTGCTGGTGCAGGCGCCGCTGCCGCCGCACGAGCAGCGCCTGGCCGCCGCCGTGCTCGGCCTGCCGCAGAGCCAGCGCAAGGGCCGCAACTATGCGCGCCTTGGCGGCCATGTGGGCGACAGCCTGCTGATCGAGCTGCTGGATACCGCCCCCTGTTTTCTCGGCGGGCTGGCCGGCCTGCGCCTGTCGCGCGGCAAGGCGCATCCGCTCAACTGGTACTGGCAGCTGGAGCCGGACGGCAGCCAGCGCCTGCTGCCGCAGTTGCCGCACAGTCAGCGCCTGCTGCGCATCGACGGGCTGTGGTACCTCGACGCCGAGCACGCCACGCTGGGCCACCTGGAAGCCGCGCCCGAGGAAACGGCGTGGCTGGATCTGCCGCCGCTGAAACACGAATACGGCCGCAGCCTCGCCGAAACACTGCCGGCGAGCCGGCTGGCCGCGCGCATCCCGCCGCCGCAGGTGTTCGGCGAGATGCAGCGCGCCGAGCTAGCGCCGAAGCCGGTGCTGACCCTGCACGCACTGACCCGCCATGCGCGCCTTGCCGCCGGCACCCCGCCGCTGGCCTGGGCGCGGCTCTCCTTCGACTACGCCGGCGAACGCCTGCCCGGCCGTGGCGGCGAGCCGCTGGTGCGCCGCGTGCGCAACGGCCAGTTGGTGGAGATCGCGCGGCGCCGCGCCGAAGAGCTCGCCACCATGGAGCAGCTCGAACGCGCCGGTCTCACCCCGGCCGTAGACACCGAGGGCCTGCCCTGGGACATGGCCGATACCCTGCCCGACGATGCCTGGCTGTTCCCCGGCACCGGCCACGCCGGGGCGCTGGAAGTGAACACGCCCGCGCGCTGGCTGGCGCTGCGGCCCAAGCTCGAAGCCGAGGGTTTCGTGCTGGAATACGCGTCCAGCTTCCCGTTCGAGGTGCTGGAAGGCCCGGTGCGCTGGTACGGCCAGGCCGCCGAGGACGCCGACGACCATGCCTTCGACCTGGAAATCGGCATCGAGCTGGAAGGCAAGCGCCACAACCTGCTGCCCGCGGTGGCGCAGGCGCTGGCCGAGCACCAGTTGAACCTCAGCCCCGCGCCGAACGAGCCCGAGGACGCGGTGTGGTACGCGCCGGTGGACGAGCGCCGCCGCGTGCCGGTGCGGCTCAAGGAGCTGCGCGGCCTGCTGGCGCCGCTGGCCGAATACCTGGAGAAGCCGCGCAAGCAGCTCCACCTGCCGCGCGTGCAGGCGGGGCGGCTGGAGGAACTGGTCGAGGCGCTGCCGGGCGACGGCGCGCTGGAGGCGCCGGAGACGCTGCGCGGCTTCACCGCGCGCCTGCGCGACGCGGCCGAGCGCGCCAGCGATGCCTTGCCCGCCGGCCTCACCGTGGAGTTGCGTCCCTACCAGCGCGAAGGCCTGCGCTGGCTCAACGCGCTGGCCGAGGCCGGCGTCGGCGGCGTGCTCGCCGACGACATGGGCCTGGGCAAGACCCTGCAACTGATCACCCATCTGCTGGCGCTGAAGGAACACGGCGCGCTCAACCAGCCCGCACTGGTGGTGGTGCCGACCAGCCTGATCCCGAACTGGCAGGCCGAGATCGCCCGCTTCGCGCCCTCGCTCAAGGTGCTCACCCTGCACGGCCCGCAGCGTGCCGACGCATTCGCCCAGCTCGGCGCGCAGGACATCGTGCTGACCAGCTACGCCCTGCTGCCGCGCGACGTGGTGCCGCTGCGCAAGCAGCCGTTCGCGCTGACCGTGCTGGACGAGGCGCAGCAGGTGAAGAATCCGCGCACCCAGGCGCGCCGCGCCCTGCTCAGCCTGCGTACGCGCCGCCACGTCTGCCTCACCGGCACGCCGCTGGAAAACCACCTCGGCGAACTGTGGTCGCAGGTGGACCTGGCCGTGCCCGGCCTGCTCGGCGACGAGAACGCATTCCGTCGCTACTACCGCGTGCCGATCGAGAAGCAGCGCGACGAGGAATGCCAGGCCCGCCTTAACCGCCGGCTGGCGCCCTTCATCCTCCGTCGCACCAAGGCGCAGGTCGCGTCGGAGCTGCCGCCGAAGACCGAGATCACCCGCCGCGTGGTGCTGGAAGGCCGCCAGCGCGAACTGTACGAAGGCCTGCGCCTGTCGCTGGCCGAGGAACTGCGCGAAGTGATCGCCCAGCGCGGCATTCAGCACTCCGGCATCGTGGTGCTGGATGCGCTGCTCAAGCTGCGCCAGGTCTGCTGCGACCCGCGCCTGGTGAAGCTGGAGGCCGCGCGCGGCGTGCACGGCTCGGCCAAGTTCGAGCTGTTGATGGACATGCTGCCGCCGCTGCTCGACGAAGGCCGCAAAGTGCTGCTGTTCTCGCAGTTCACCGGCATGCTCAAGCTGATCGCGCACGAGCTGGACCGCCGGCGCATCCCCTACGTCACCCTCACCGGCGAGACGCGCGACCGCGCCACCCCGGTGCAGCAGTTCCAGCAGGGCGAGGTGCCGCTGTTCCTGCTTTCGCTGAAGGCCGGCGGCGTGGGCCTCAACCTCACCGCTGCCGACACCGTGATCCACTACGACCCGTGGTGGAACCCCGCCGCCGAGGCGCAGGCTTCCGACCGCGCCCATCGCATCGGCCAGGACAAGCCGGTGTTCGTGTTCCGGCTGATCACCGCCGGCACGGTGGAGGAGCGCATTGAGGAGCTGAAGGCGCGCAAGGCGGAGCTCGCCGAAGCCGTGCTGGAAGGCGGCGGCAGCCGCGAGAAGCTCAGTTTCGACCAGGCCGACCTGGACGCGCTGCTGGCGCCGGATTGAGCCCGAAGCGGGCGGTTCGCGCGAACCGCTCGGCATGAAGAAACGCCGGGCCCCGGCGGGACCCGGCCAATTGCCATTCCGGGGAGGATGGGCGGCGCCCGCTCGATGAGGGGACGCCGCCGCAGAATGGCAAACCGTGGGCGGCGCGCGGTTGCCCGGCGCCGCCCGTGCGCAGCGTCAGAACGAGGTTCCGAACTGGATGCCGTAGGTGCGCGGGGCGAGGTATTCGGACACGTACTCGAAGCTGCCGTCGGGCATCTGGAAGCGCCCGGCGTTGGTGCGCACCTTCACGTCGGTGAAGTTCTGCGAATACACGCTGATCCACCAGCGATCCTGCGGTTCGGTATAGCGCAGCGACAGGTCGCCCCGGAAGTAGGCCTTCTGCTGGTCGCCGCTGCCCAGGTTGAACGGGCTGAGCCACTGCATGCTCTGGTACTGGCCGCTGAAGCGCGGGGTCACGCGGCCGCCGTTGGACAGGACGAAATCGTGCTCGTAGATCGCGGACAGCGAGACCGTGGGCGCATGCGCCAGGTCGTTGCCGGTGATGTCCATGCAGTTGGCGATGCCCGACTGCGGTGCGCATGCGGGCAGGCCCTGATAATCGTTGCTGCCCGCGTATTGCAGCGTGCCCAGGGTTTTCTTCGGGATGTACGAGAGCACGAGGTTGGCGCGGTCGTGCTGTTGCTGGAAGGCCAGCTCGGATTCGAAGCCGATCACCTTGGTGTCGCCGCCGACGTTGGAGAAGCCCAGCCCCAGGTTGCCGTCCGGGTAGGTGATCGGCGCGGAAAGCTGGAAGTTCTTGAAATCCTCGTAGTAGGCCGCGTTGTTCCAGGTCAGGTGGCCGCCGAAGAAGGAGAACTTGGCGCCGATCTCGTAGTTGGTCAGCGTCTCCGGCTTGTACAGCGTGCCGCCGTCCTCCGTGCCGCCCGACTTGTAGCCGGTGGACACGCTGGCGTACAGCAGACCGTGCTGGCCGATGTCGGTGTCGATGCGGCCCAGCCACGTCCACTGGCCCTTGCTGTACTTGGCGTCGTTGTAGGTGGATACCGCGAAGCCGGTCGCCGGACCGGGGATGGTGCTGGGTGCGATCGGCAGCTGCGGCACGTCGGGATCGTAGTCCCAGCCCCAGCCGCGGCCGTCGATGTTGCGTTTTTCGTCGTTGGACCAGCGCAGGCCGCCGGTCAGGCGCCAGTGGTCGGACAGGTGCCAGGTGGCCTGACCGAACAGCGCGGTGGAATTCACCAGTTCCTCGGGCTGGATGAACGAGCCTTGCCACGCCACCGAGCCGTACTGCGTGCCGTTCATCTGCGGGATGTCGAAGCGGATGTTGTTGTCTTCGTGCCCGTAATAGGCGCCGACGATCCAGTCGATCGTCTGCTGGCCGCGCGATTTCAGGTCGAGCTCGTGGCTGTAGCTGTCGTAGTTGGAGGAGTTGGTGCGGTCGGCCTGGTAGACCCCGCCCGTGGTGAAGCTGGTGGGCACCTCCACACCGACGTCCTGGTCGTAGTTGCTTTCACCGGAGAAGCGGTTGACACCGGCGATGTAGCTCAGCTCCATGTTGTCGTTGATGTCCCAGTCCATGCGGCTGCGCAGCGTGCCGGAGTTGCGGTGCAGGTAGGGCGGCGTGTCGATCAGCGCCGACCAGAACGACTGGCCGGGGCGCGGAGTCTGCATCAGGCTGAGGTCGGGCGTGCCGCGGTCGATGAAGTACTCGTAGGAGAGATCCCAGCGGAACGAATCGCTGGGCTGCCACCGCGCGCTGACGCGGGCGGCGGACTGGTCCTGCGAATTGTATTTGGCGCCGTTCTGCTCGTACTGGTTCGGGTCGATCGCGCGGAAGTTGGCGATGTTGCCGCCGGCGGCGAGATAGGTTGCCTGCTGCTGCGCCACGCTGGGCAGTTCGCTGGTCGGGTTCTGGTAGTCCACGTAGCCGTCGTGCTGTTCGTGCACCACCGCGACACGCATCGCGAAGGTGTCGCTGATCGGCAGGTTCACCGCCGCGCGGACGCCCGACTGGTTGTAGTTGCCGGCCTCGATCTGGGCATAGCCCGAAGCATCGCCACCGATGTCCGGCTTGGCGGTCTGGAAACTGATCGCGCCGGCGGTGGAGTTGCGCCCCCACAGGGTTCCCTGCGGGCCGCGCAGCACTTCCACGCCGTCCATATCCAGCAGCAGGCCGGCCGCGGCTTCGGCTCGCGCGGTATAGACGCCGTCGACGAAGATGGCGACTTCGGGATCGGCATATTCGGTCTTGGCGCTGTCGTTGCCGATGCCGCGCATGGTCAGCGTGACCACGCCATGGTCGCCTTCGGAGGTTGCCTGCAGGCCCGGCACCAGCGGGGTCAGGTCCTGCACCGTCATCACGCGCTGCTTGTCGAGCGTGTCCGCGGTGATCGCGCTGACCGCGACCGGCGTCTTCTGCAACGGGGTTTCGCGCTTGGTTGCGCTGACCTCCACGGTGTCGAGCTGCTTGACCTGTTTGTTCGCCTTGGCCGGCGTGGCCGCGGCCTGGGAGGTCGAATCCTGTGGCGTGCTGCCCTGGTCTGCGGCTTGCGCCAGGCCCGGGGCGAGAATGAGCGACAGGGCGACGTACAACGCTGAATAGCGCAACTTCATTTTTGTATCCCCTCTGGCTTTGTTCTTGACTGACATGTATGCCATCGGCATGGCCGTGGCGGCTTGTTTCCCTTCCCCAGATGACAGCGCTGTCTATCGTACGCATGACAGCGCTGTCAAATGCATGGTAACGCTGATTTGCAGGCAAATCATGTTGCGATGCGAAACATGGTGCCCGCCGGTTTTCATCAGCCGGTTTCCAACTTGCATGTGAAGCGGTTGAGCGGGTTCCTGCCTCGTGGTGCGACGAACTCAGCGGCCCAGGCTGCGCAGGGGTAGCCCGGACATCAGGCGCTGTTCGATGTGTTCCAGGGTCACGCCGCTGGTTTCCGGGACCCATGCGTAGGTAAGCGCGACGAAGACGAGGTTGAGCGCCCCGTACAGCCAGAACGTCCACGTCGTGCCGATGCCGTCGAGCAGGCTGAGGAAGCTGGCGCCCACCGCCATGTTGACGACCCAGTTGGCACAGGTGGAGCAGGCGATGCCGAAATCGCGACCCCTGAGCGGCTGCACTTCCGAACACAACGTCCAGACCATCGGCCCCGCGGACATCGCGAAGCCGGCGATGAAGACCAGCAGCGCGACGACCGCGGCGACCTGCAGGGCGTGCGTCGGCGCGCCCGCCTGCATCAGCGCGCCCACCGTGCCCAGGCTGGCCGCCATGACGGCGAAGCCGAGGTAGAGGATGGGTCGGCGGCCCCAGCGGTCGACCAGGCTGATCGCGGCGAAGGTCGCCAGCATGTTGACCAGGCCGACAACGGCGGTGGCCCACATCTGCGCGCTGCCGCCAAAGCCCATGCCGGCGAAGATGCGCGGCGCGTAGTACATGACCACGTTGATCCCGGTGAGCTGCTGCATGACCTGCAGCAGCACGCCCAGCCCCACTGAGCGGCGGAAGTCCGCATTGCACAGGAACAGCCGCCAGCCGTGTTGCGGCGAGCGCAGCTGCTGCGCGATGTCGTGCGCCTCGCGGCGGGCCTCTTCCGGGTCCTCGCGCAACCTGCCGAGCACCGCCACGGCCTCGTCGCGACGCCCGCGCAGCAACAGCCAGCGCGGACTTTCCGGCAGGCCCAGCACGCCGAACAGGAACAGGGCGCCGGGCAGTGCGACGATCCCGAGCATCCAGCGCCACGCGCCGCTGTAGCTCAGCGCCGTGTCGGAGAGGAAGGCCACGAAGATGCCGATGGTGATCATCAGCTGGTAGGTGGAAATCATCGCGCCGCGGATGCGCCCGGGCGCCACTTCGGCGAGGTAAAGCGGCGCGGTGAAGGTCGCGGTGCCGATGGCCAGCCCGAGCACGAAGCGGGCGCCGGCGAGCGCCCACGGCGACCATGCGAGGCCGCACGCCATCGATCCGCCCACGAACAGCACGGCGCCGAGGATCAGCGAGCGCTTGCGGCCCAGGGCCGCCGACAGCCAGCCGGCCGCGGCGGCGCCGATCGCCGCGCCCAGCATCATCGAGCTGACGATCCATTCGATGGCGCGGTTGGACACCTGGAATTCGGCCTGGATGAACCGGGTGGCGCCCGAAATCACGCCGATGTCCAAGCCGAACATCAGGCCGGCGAGGGCCGCCAGCACGCAGGTGAGGACGGCCGCGAATCCGCTGCGCGTGCGTACCGTGATGGCGATGGCGTCGGTCATGGATTCCCCTCGTGCGGTGCTGCGGACTGGGCTAGCGCGTGCAATCGAGCACGCGGTCGGCGTTGGTGCCCAGCGCCACGCTGGAAATCGATAGCCGCGTCCCCGTGCCGGCTTCGAGCACGAAAGGTTGCGTGATATGGCGCATGTCGGCCCCGGCGGCGTGCAGGCACTTCAACGGCACGCCGACGCGCTGCCATCGCGCCGGCGCGGGTGGCAGATCCAGTTCGACCCGCCCGCGGCAATCGTGGCCGCAGCCCATGCCGATCCACGCCGGCCGGGCGCCGCGTGCCTCCACGCGCAGCGTGGCGATCAGCATCACGTCGCCGTTGGACTGGCGGCTGAGGTCGAGCGGCTTGGCGGAAGCGAGCGCGAGCGAAGCCGGCCCGCCGCTCCACTCGAGGCGGCGGGCGTCCTCCTGCGCCTTGTAGTCGAGTGCCGTCATGCGCAGCTCGCCATCCGCCGTGGCGACCGGCGTTGCGGCCGCCGCGACGATCCTGCCGTCCGCGCCGGCGAGCGATAGCGTGTAACCGTTGACGGGCTTGCCCTTCTCCAGGTAGTCGTCCACGCGCACGACATCGCCGCTGATGCCGGACTGCTCCGGCAGCTTCGGCAAAACGACATGGTCCGCGTAAGTGAGGCCGTAGCCCAATGGAAACTGCGGCTTGCCGCGGCCGGCCGCGGCGCTGCCGGGCCAGGCGAACGCCAGCTTGCCGCGGAAGTCGAAGTCGATCCGGCCGTCGCGCCTGCGCAGCAGCACGTCGGCCACGCCGCCGCCCTCGCTGCCTGGCAGCCACGCGGCGACGAAGGCGTCGGCCGCGTTGATCTCGCGATTCAGCCACAGCGGCCTGCCGCCCAGGAACACCGCCACCACCGGGATGCCTTGCGCGCGCAGCTGGCGGATCAGCTCAAGGTCGTGGTCGTCGCCGGGATGGAACAGCAGATTGGGGATGTCGCCCTGGAACTCGGCGTAGGGCGACTCGCCGAACACCACCACGGCCACGTCGGGCCGGCGCCGGTAGCGCCCGTCGGGCAGGATTTCCGCCTCGCCGCCGGCGGCCTTCACCTGCTCGGCGATGCCGGCGCCGATCGATTGCGCGCCGGGGAAGTCGGCATTACTCAGGCCGGTGCCCTGCCAGGTCAGCGTCCAGCCGCCGCTCTGCTGCGAGATGCTGTCGGCGCCTTCGCCCGCGACCAGGATGCGCTGATGCGGATTCAGCGGCAGCAGGTTGCCATTGTTCTTCAGCAGCACCAGCGATTCGCGCACGGCGCGGCGCGCCAGCGCGCGATGCGCCGCGCTGCCGACGATGCGGGTGGAGTCGCGTGCCAGCGGCTGCGTGGACGGCGCGCCGGCGGCGAACAGGCGCATGCGGAACTTCACGCGCAGGATGCGCGCCACCGCGTCGTCGACGCGCGACATCGGGATCGCACCGGACTTCACCTCGGCCAGCGTGTGTTCGTACAGGCCGCGCCAGCTGTCCGGCGCCATCAGCATGTCGGCGCCGTTGTCGAACGCGGCGGGGCAATCCTCGTTGCTGCAGCCGGGGACCTGGCCGTGCGCGTTCCAGTCGCCGACGACGAAGCCCTGGAAGTCCATGCGCTGCTTCAGCGCGTCGGTGAGCAGGCCCTTGTTGCCCAGCATCTTCACGCCGTTCCAGCTGGAGAACGAGGCCATCACGGTCTGCACGCCGGCGTCGATGGCGGGCGGGTAGCCGGCTGCGTGCACGGCGACCAGGGTGCGTTCGTCGATCTCGGCGTCGCCCTGATCCTTGCCATCCTTGGTGCCGCCGTCGGCGAGGAAATGCTTGGCGCTCGCGGCGACGTGCGCGTCGTCCAGGAAATCGCGCGTGCCGGGCTTGCCCTGCAGGCCTTCCACCGCCGCGGCGGCATAGGACGCCACCACGCGCGGATCCTGCGAATAGCCTTCGTAGGCGCGGCCCCAGCGCACATCCTGCGGCACTGCGAGCGTGGGCGCGAAACTCCAGTTGAAGCCGGTGGCGCGCACCTCGGCCGCGGTCGCGGCGCCGATCTCGCGCACCAGTTCGGGATCGTGGGCGTTGCCCAGCGCGGAGTTCTGCGGGAACAGCGTGGCGCCGATGGTGCCGTTGTCGCCGTGCACGGCGTCGATGCCGAGCAGCGGCGGGATCGCCGCGTGGCCGCCCGCGGTATCCATCGCGGCGCGGTAGAACGCATCGGCCAGCGCCTTCCATTGCGCCACGGTGGCGAAGCGGCCGCCGTCCGGCTTGGAGTTGCCGCCGGCGAGGATGGAGCCGAGGTGGTACTTGCGCATGTCATCCGGCGTGATGCTGGCGATGTCGGCCTGGATCATCTGGCCCACCTTGTCCTGCACCGACATCTTCGCCATCAGCGCCCGCACCCGCTGTTCCAGCGCGGGATCCGGCGGCAGCGGCCAGTGTGCCTGCGGCCACAGGGCGGGGTGCACGGCCGCGGCGCCGTCGCCCAGCGCGATGCCGATGGGCGCGCAAGCCAGCAGCACGGCGAGCAGGGTTCGGGGCAGGGGCGGGTGTCGGACGGTCATTCGCGCGTTCCTCGGCGGCAGGGGCCGCTGGCGTAGCCGTAATGTCCAGCAAGAATGACAGCGCTGTCAAATATCGCCGCGGAAAGGCGCAGGCGCAGCCCGTCCGGACGGGCCGGGCGGCGGGTCGACGGGAATTCCGCCGGTGCAGACCCCGGCGGATGCATGCGGTGTGCCGCGCGGTCAGTCCGGCGCGACGGCGGTCGATGCGCGTAGCTGCAGTTCGTAGGGAATCTGCACGAGCCGCCCTTCGCCGCGCCCGCGCAACTGCTCCAGCAGCTGCTGCGCGGCGAGCCTGCCCATCTCGCGGCTGGGTTGCCGCACGGTGGTCAGCGACGGCCACAGCTGGGTCGCCATCGGCGTGTCGTCGAAGCCGCAGACGGAGAGGTCGCGCGGCACCTTGAGGCCGATCTCGTTGGCCGTCCACATGACGCCGGCGGCCATGTCGTCGTTCGCCGCGAAGATCGCGGTGGGCCGGCGCTTCAGGGTGAACAGCTGGCGTGCCGCGACGACGCCCGAACCGAAGGTGAAGCCGCCTTGCACGATGTATTGCGGATCGACGGCAAGGCCCGCGGCGGTCAGGGCGGCCTTGTAGCCGGCCTGGCGCCAGCGGCTGGCGCCGTGGTCGGCGATGCCCACGACGTGCGCGATGCGCCGGTGGCCGAGGCCGGCCAGGTGGCCGACCAAGTCGGCGGCCGCCTTCTGCTCGTCCATGAACACGCCGACGACGTCTTTGCGGCGCACGGGCGATATGCAGGCGTGCGCCACGCCGTGTTCCTGCAGGCGCGCCAGCAACTTGCGGTTGTCGGTGAGCGGCGGCGTCAACACCACGCCGTCGATGTGGTGGTCGGCCACCAGGGCGTCGATGCGGCGGACGAAATCCTGCCCGCGCAGGCGCAGCGGACAGACCATCATGCTGTAGCGGTGCGCCTCGCAGGCATCGAGCACGCCGTCCTGGATTTCGGCCAGGTAGGTCGATGCGGGGTTGTCGTTGTTGTCGTACAGCATCGCGACCAGGAACGAACGGCTGCCGGCCAGGCCGCGCGCGGCGGGGCTGGGGCGGTAGTTCATCGATTCCATCGCGGCCAGCACTTTCTGGCGAGTGGCTTCCTTGACCGATGGCTCCTCGTTCAGGACACGCGAAACCGTCTTCTGCGAAACGCCCGTGGCGCGTGCCACGTCTTCCAGCCGCACTCGCATGATGATCCGGTTCTCCTGTCGCTGTTCCGCTGCGCGCGATGGCCGGATAGTCAGCCCCTCGCCGCCACCTCGTCAATGCGCTTCAGCATGTCGGCGGGGTCCTCGTAGACGCGGAACGCGCCGGCGCGGGCCAGCTCGTCCTCGCCGTAGCCGCCGGAGAGCAGGCCGATGCCGAGCGCGCGGGCGCGCTGGGCGGCGAGCATGTCCCATACGCTGTCGCCCACCACCATGGCGTGGGTGATGTCCACGCCCAGCCGCTCGGCGGCGGCCAGGAACAGGTCGGGATCGGGCTTGGCGTGGCGCACCTGGTCGCGGGTCACCACCGGCACCTTCGAGGGATCGACGCCGAGCGCTTCCAGGTTGTGCCGGGCGGTGCGCAGCTGGCCGCTGGTGGCGATCGCCCAGGGGATTTCTTCCTCGGTGAGGTAGGCCAGCAGTTCGCGCGCGCCGGGCAGCGGCTTTACCGCGCCCTGCGCATGCTGGCGGTTGAACGCTTCGGCGTGGGCGTCGTACAGGCGGGTGCGGCGTTCCTCGCTGATCTGCTGCCCGGTCTCGCGCAGCAGCATGCGGGTGAACAGGCCGCCGCTCATGCCGATGCGGCGGTGGATGCGCCATACGGACAGGTCGATGCCTTCGCTGTCCAGCGCCTCCTTCCACGCCAGCACGTGCTGGTAGACGCTGTCGACGAGGGTGCCGTCGAGGTCGAACAGGAAAGCGTTGTCGCGGCGGTGCATGGCGGGTCCGTACGAGGAGGGCAGCGGGAAACTTTGTGATCGTAGGCGAGCAGCTGTGAAAAGTGCGGCCAGGGATGGCCGCCCGTTTGATCCTGGCGATCAGCGATGATCGCAAAGATTCAGGTCAGGCGCTGTCCCGCGGCGCGCAGGGCGATCGCCGCGGCGCCGAGCAGGCCCGGCTCCGGGTGCACGATCGCCAGCGTGGGCACGCGCTCCATCGTCTCGCGGAAGCGGCCCTTGGCCTCGAAGCGTTCGCGGAAGCCGCCGCGGTGCAGCCATGGCAGCAGGAACGGCAGCACGCCGCCGGTGAGGTACACCCCGTCCCAGCCGCCCAGGCTCAGCACCAGGTCGCCGGCCACGCTGCCGAAGATGCCGGCCAGCGTTTCCACCGTGCGCACGCACAGCGGGTCGCTGCCGTCTTCGGCGTGCGCGGTGATGTCCTCGGGCGTGTAGTCCTCGGCCGGCTGGCCGGCGATGTCGGCCAGCGCGAGGTAGAGGTTCACCAGGCCGTTGCCGCAGATCATGCGTTCGTTGGAGACGCGGCCGAAGCGCGCGTTGAGCCGGTGCAGGATTTCCACATCCTCGGCGGTGTGCGCGGCGAAGCCGGCATGGCCGCCCTCGCTTTCCAGCACGATCCACTGCTCGTCGCGCCACAGCAGGCCGGCCACGCCAAGGCCGGTGCCTGGGCCCATCACCACGAAGGTCTGCGGCTGCGGCAGGCCCAGCGCGGGCGCGCCCAGCGGACCCACCGGCGACAGTGCGTCGGCGGCCAGCAACGGCACTGCCATGCTCTGCGCGGCGAAGTCGTTCACCAGCCGCACCGATTGCATGCCCAGCTCGGCCTGCAGCGCGTGCGCCACGATCGCCCAGGGATTGTTGGTGACCTTCACCGTCTCGCCGCCGGCGATGCGGCCCGCCGCGGCGATCACCGCCTGCGCCGCGGTGCGGCCGGTGTCGGCGAAATATTGCCGCGCGGCATCGGCCAGCGAGGCGAAATCCTTGACCCGGTAGCGGCGCACGCTGTCCATGACGAGCGGGGTGGCGGTGTCGTCGCCGGCCAGCGCGAAGCGCACGTTGGTGCCGCCCAGGTCGGCGAGCAGGGTGGAGGGGTTTCCGTGGGGCATCGGGGGAACAGCCTGTGGCGGTGCACAAAGGGTAAGCGTGCCTTGTCAGGCCGGTGCGCGTCCACTGTGTGCATACGTATGGTGTGCGGATGACCCCCGGGCGAGCCCCGATGTCAGCCTGCCCCGGAAGGCGATGTGCCTGCCGCGGGCGGCTTCTGCGCCGCCAGCGCGGCCAGCAGCGCCTGGCCGTCCGGACTGCCGAGCCCGGTGCAGGCATCCCAGCCCTGGGCGGCGCTGTAAGTGCCGTTGTTGCCCTGGGTGATGTCGCGGAAGGCCGATTCGCCGATCTGGTACAGCGCGGCATGCACGTCGCCCACGGCGCGGCCCAGCGACTGGTTGCAGCGCGCCAGCAAGGCCGCCCACAGCGGCGCCACCGCGCTGGTGCCGCCGATTACCTCGTCCTGGCCGTCCACGCGCACCTGGTAGCCGGTGAGTGGATCGGCGTCGCCCGCCACGTCGGGCACGCCGCGGCCCGCATAACCGTTCGGCGCTTTCGGCACGTTGCTGCCCTGCTGCCACGAGGGCAGGGCGTAGTCGACGCTGACGCCGCCGCCGGTGGCACCTTCGTTCGAGGCGGTTTCGTTCCACACTACTTCACTGCTGATCGCGCTGGCGCCGGCGGTCAGCGTGGTGCCGCCGCAGGCCAGCGAATACGGACTGGACGCGGGGAAATCCACGTGCGGCTGGCCGTCGCTCTCGCCGTCGCTGGAACCGCTGTCGCCCGCGGCGACGGTCACCGAGACGCCCAGCGCGGCGGCGTCTTCCAGCGCGCTCTGCATCGCGGCGAGCGAGGACGTGCTCCAGCTGTCCTCCGGGCCGCCCCAGCTGATCGAGATCACCGAAGGTTTGTTCTGTGTATCGTGCGCGGCCTGCGAGATCGCCTCGTAGAACCCCTGGTCGGTGTTCGGCGCGAAGTACACCGCGATCGCCGCGCCCGGCGCCAGCGCGCCCACCATCTCGATGTCCAGCATCACCTCCGCGTCGGCGTCGCCGCCGGGACTGTTCTTGCCGCCGGCCACCGAGACCGCGGTCACCGTGGGCGGCGTGGCGATGCCCAGCCCGGTGAAATAGGTGGTGAGGTCGGACTGGTCGAAGCCGCCGCCCAGTTCGATCAGCGCCACGCACTGGCCGCTGCCGTCGGTATCGGCGGGAAAGTTGTAGAGCTGCCCCACCTGCGGCGGCGTATAGGTCTGGTTCGGCGTCGACAGTGCCTTGCGGAAATGTGCTTTCGCCACCGGGCGGCGGTCCAGCCCCAGCACGGCGAGCACCGACGGCGCGACCTCGGTCGGCAGGCTGGGCGCCTGCTCGCAGCCCACCACGTAGCGGCGCAGGCCGGGCCAGCGGTAGCGGCCCAGCTGCACGCCGAATGCGCGCTGCAGCGCTTCCACCGAGCCCTTGAGGTGCAGCACGCGCCGGTGCGGTTCGCAGCCGGTTTCCGTGAGGCCGTGCAGGCGGGCATAGTCGCGCACGCGCTCGATGTCGCCCGGATCGGCGCCGCAGTGCGTGCCGAACTCGCCGCGCGGCCAGCGCGGCGGCTGCGGCCACGCCGCCGGGGTCGGCGCCTGTCCCATGCGCCGCAGCACCACGGTAACACCCAGCGGCGTGCGGCTGCTGTGCGGGCCGAGGTAGCGCGTCCCGGCGGGAAAGGGATGGCCGGCATGCGGGGCCTGGCGTGCGGGGATGTTCATGGTGGTGCCTCGTGATGGGTCGTGGCGAGCCTGCCCCAAGACATGTGTGTATCGCGTGCGCTTGGTGTTGGCGCTCCGTTCAGGGCTGCGGCAAAGCGTCCGCCGTGACCGGGCCGGTGCGGCGCGGGCTACGTGGAGATATTGAACAGGCTCTAAAATACACGGACGTCCACGTGAGACCACGCCATGAGCTTCCCCGCCATCCGTCCCCGCCGCATGCGCCGCGACGCCTTCTCCCGCGCGCTGATGCGCGAGCATACCCTGCTGCCCAGCGACCTCGTCATGGTCGCCTTCGTGATCGAGGGCGAGGCGAAGCGCGAGCCGGTACCTTCGATGCCGGGCGTGGACCGCCTTTCCATCGACGAGCTGCTGAAGCTGGCCGGCGAATGCGTGCGGCTGGGCATCCCCGCGCTGGCGTTGTTCCCTTCGCCGGGGCAGGGCGTGAAGACCGAGGATGCGCGCGAGGCGTGGAACCCCGACAACCTGATGCATCGCGCCACCCGCGCGTTGAAGGCCAGGTACCCCGGGCTGGGCCTGATCGGCGACGTCGCGCTGGACCCCTACACCACGCACGGCCAGGACGGCCTGATCGACGCGCACGGCTACGTGATGAACGAGCCCACCGTCGAGGCGCTGGTGAAGATGTCGCTGGCGCAGGCCGACGCCGGCATGGACGTGGTGGCGCCCTCCGACATGATGGACGGCCGCATCGGCGCGATCCGCGATGCGCTGGAAGCGGCCGGCCACATCCACACCCGCATCCTCGCCTATTCGGCGAAATACGCATCCAGCTTCTACGGTCCGTTCCGCGATGCGGTGGGTTCGTCCGCCAACCTCGGCAAGGGCAACAAGCACACCTACCAGATGGACATCGCCAACAGCGACGAGGCGCTGCGCGAAGTCGAACTCGAC
Organism: Dorcoceras hygrometricum; assembly: GCA_001598015.1. Classification (NCBI taxonomy): domain Eukaryota; kingdom Viridiplantae; phylum Streptophyta; class Magnoliopsida; order Lamiales; family Gesneriaceae; genus Dorcoceras; species Dorcoceras hygrometricum. The sequence continues at coordinate 179,805 of KQ998100.1, read as the reverse complement.
ATCGCCGAAGGCGCCGACATGGTGATGGTGAAGCCCGGCTTGCCCTATCTCGACGTGCTGCGCCGGGTGAAGGACGCCTTCGGCATGCCCACCCTGGTCTACCAGGTGAGCGGCGAGTACGCGATGCTCAAGGCTGCCGTGCAGAACGGCTGGCTGGACGAGCAGGCCGTGGTGCTGGAAACCCTCACCGCATTCAAGCGCGCCGGCGCCGACGGCATCCTCACCTACTTCGCGGTGGATGCGGCGCGCTGGCTGCGCGGCGAATAGCGCAGCCACTCCGGTGCGTCACGCAAGGGCGGCGCCCGTTGCGGACCGCCCCCGGCGTCTGCGCCACAGGTTGTCCAGCGCCCAGGGTCCCGCGCCGCCCAGCACCAGCGCTGCCAGGCCGGCGAGGTAGAGCAGGTCGCATTCGTAGCCCGGTTGCCCGAAGTGCGCGCCGGCGGGCGTGACGGCCATCAGCTTGATCGAGCTGAAACCGTAGGGCAGGTGCACGGTGAAGATGGCGACCAGCAGCACGGCCGCCATCGGCGCGCTGGCCAGCGCCACGCAGGCGCCCAGCAGGATGGCCAGCCCGCCGGACACTTCCACCACGATGGTAGCCCAGGACATCAGGTGCGGGAACGGCACGCCGATCGCCTGCAGGATCGCCGCGAACGCATCGGCGCCGCGGCCCAGCTTGGCGAAGCCGTGTTCCATGAAGCCGCCGCCCACGATCAGGCGCAGGGGGATCGGCGCCCACGCGGCGAGCCGCCGGGGCAGCGCAGGCACAGGCAGGAGAGAGTTCACGTTCGGGTTCCTGGCGTTGTCGTTGCTGGTCGGAACGATCCCGGTGGCGGGACGGATGCGCCCCGCCACCGGCACGCCGTCAGTCGTGCAGCAGATGGGTGGCATGGGTGATCGCGCCGCCGGCGCGGATAGCCGCGGCGACCACGGCGGTCTCGGCCAATTGCGCATCGTCGGCGCCGGCATCGCGCGCCGCCTTGGTATGGACCTCGATGCAATACGGGCATTGCGTGGTCAGCGCCACGGCCACCGCGATCAATTGCTTCTGCTGCACGTCGAGGGCGCCCGCGGCGAAGGCCGCCTTGTCGAATGCCCAGAAGGCCTTCATGGCGTCCGGCGCTTTTTCGTCGAGCTTCTTCAGGCGGCTCAGGTTTTTCATGTCGTACATGCGGATTCCTTGTGTTGACCGGGGGATGGAGGCTTCGGGGAATGGCACTGCCTGCCGGCAGGATGCGGGGCCGACACATGCAGTTCGTCGCGGCATGGCGACCGGTTACATCGTCGCCGCCGACAAGCCGGGCCTGCTCCAACCTCGACGTGCTGCGCCGGGTGGAGGGTGCCTTCGTGTATTCGGGTGGGCGGCGAGTACGCGATGCTCAAAGCCGCCGCGCAGGACGGCCGACTGGACGAGAAGGCGGTGGTGTTGGAAACGCCCACCGCCTTGAGCGCGGCCATCCTTGCCCACTTTGTGGTGGACGCGGCGAGGTGGCTGCGCGGCGGTCAGGCAGGCATCACCCGGCTGCCCGCCTCAAGAACTTCCCTGCCAGCCATTTCCTCACTGGCAAGTCGTAAAGCTTCAGGCACGCATACGCGATGCCGATGCTGGCGACGAAGACCGCGGCGGCCGCCGCGCACTTGGTGGCGAAGGGCAGCGTCGGGTGCGCGGCCACCCATTCGGTATAGCCGTAGATCAGGCCGTAGTGCGTGATGTAAAGCGGGTAGGAAAGCGCGCCGAAGAACCCGGCGATGCGGGTGGAGATGCCGTCGACCTGCGTCGCGCCGGCGCCGATCGCCACGATCAGCGGGAACACCACGATCACGCACAGCGATTCGTACAGGCCGTTCAGCCACAGGCGGTCGGCGCCGCCGAAGCGGGGCAGCGCCAGCGCCACGACCAGCAGCAGGCTGCACGCCGCGAAGGCATGTTTGATCCGGATACGCTTGCCCAGGCGCATCAGCAGCATGCCGGCGAGGAAGGGAAACAGCAGGCGGGCGAAGCCGATGTGCAACTGCTCCGGGTCGACGGACCAGCCGCCGATCACGTCGCCGCGCCTGCCGAACACGGCGAGTTGCACGAGGAAGGCGGCGGCCAGAGCCACCAGCACACCCAGCCAGCGGTTCGACAGCCGGCGCAGGCCGACCGCGTACAGGATGTTGGCGATGTACTCGAAGAACAGCGACCATGCCGGGCCGTCGAGCGGATGCATCTCGCTCCAGCCGCGGATGTCCATCGACGGCGGCAGCGGCAGCAGCGTGCAGCCCACCAGCATCACCAGCAGCAGCTTCCACACCGGCGTGCCGGCGATCAGCGGAAACGCCGCGCCGGCCTGGAAATAGAACAGCAGCGCGCCGATCGCCATGCCCATGACGACCATGGGCTGCAGGCGGATCAGCCGGCGCTTGATGAAATCCCAGGTGCCCAGCGTCTGCCAGCGGTCGTCGTAGGCGTAGGCGATCACGAAGCCCGACAGCAGGAAGAAGAAATCCACGGCGAGGTAGCCGTGGTTGATCGGCTGCGTCAGCGGATGGTCCGGCCGGTACGCCTCGCAGAGGTGGAACAGCACCACCATCAGCGAGGCGACGCCGCGCAGCCCGTCGAGGATGAGGTAATGGTCCTTGCCTGCCGGCAGGGCGGCGGAGTTTTTCGTCATGTGGTGGGTGCGTCGGTGATGGTGCGAGTCCCGGATGCTACAAGTTCTTGCATGGCGGCGTGCCCGCAAAAATCCATCGTTGCGGCCCTGGCCGAACCGATGCGCGGCGCAGCATGGCGAATCATCATCCATCGAGCGGCCTCGGCCGGGCGCCGGGGCAACGGGGGCATCATGAAAACCTGGTTCGCGTTCTTCGCGCTGCTGCTCGCCTGCATGGGCGCGCATGCGGCGGAAACGGCCTGGCAACCTTCCGCCGGCCATGTGCAGGTGCCGTTGTGGCCGGGCACGCCGCCCGACATGCAGGCGATGCCGGGGCCGGAGACGCTGAAGATCAGCGCCAAGCTGCTCGCCGGCAAGACGGTGGCGGCCGTGAGCAACGTGTCGCAGCCCACCATGACGGTCTATGCGCCGCAGGGAAGGAACACGGGCGCCGCCGTGGTGGTGATCCCCGGCGGCGGCTTCGAGATCCTGGCGATCGACCTGGAAGGCACCGAGATCTGCGACTGGCTGACCGCGCGCGGCGTCACCTGCGTGCTGTTGAAATACCGCGTGCCGGGCGCGCCCTACGACTGGCACTGCGATTGCCGGCCGCACAATTATCAGGTGCCGACGATGGCGCTGGAGGACGTGCAGCGCACGATGGGCCTGGTGCGCCTGCACGCGAAGGAATGGAACGTCGACCCGCACAAGGTCGGCGTGGTCGGCTTCTCCGCCGGCGGCTTCCTGGTAGCGGAAATCAGCACGCACTTCGACAAGCGCCTGTACCAGCCGGTGGACGCGGCCGACCAGGAAAGCGCGCGCCCGGATTTCGCCATGGCGATCTATCCGGGGCACTTGGCGCTGGAGAACGGCAAGCTGAATCCCAACGTGCCGGTCACCCGCGCCACGCCGCCCACCTTCATCGTGCAGGCCGAGAACGACGACGTGGACGGCGTGCAGCAGGCGCTGGTCTATTTCACCGCGTTGAAAAGGGCCGGCGTGCCGACGGAGATGCACCTGTACGCGCAAGGCGGCCATGCCTTCGGCGTACGCCGCACGGACCTGCCGATCACCCGCTGGACCGACCTGGCGGATGCGTGGATGCGCACGATAGGCGTGCTGCCACGCTGAGGCCGCTCACACGTACTGTGCGACGCCGTTGCCGAACGACCAGTTCTCCCTGGCCGTCTCCAGCAGGCTGACGAAGACGTCTTCGGGGCGCAGGCCGGGGTCGGCGGCGAGCTTGTCGGCCACGCGGCGGTAGAACGCCTGCTTCTGCGCCACCGTGCGCGTGTTGTTGCAGGTGATCTGCACGATCACCAGGTCGTCGCTGCGCGCGATGCCGAGGTAGTTCGGGTCGCAGTCGAATTCTTCGGCGTCGTGCTGGTGGACCAGGATGAAACGGTCGTTTTCCGGCACGTCGAAGGCCTCGCGCATGGCTTCGTAGATGCCGTTGCGCAGGGCGGCAAGATGGGCGGCGGACTTGCCGCGGCGCAGCGAGATGCGGACGAGGGGCATGGGTTTCTCCGGTGGGTATCGGGTGGTGCTTCAGCGCGGTTGCGATACGTGGCCGACGCGGTAGATGCGGCGATCCGCGGCAGTGAGATCGGTGCGCGCTTCGGGCCAGAGCCGGAAGCGCACCAGTGTCCAGTCGGTGGGATTGCAGGCATTGATGGCGGCCAGCGCGCCATCGGCCATGGCGGCTCGGGCGGACTCGGTTTCCCTGTGCTGCCATTCCGTGAGATCCGCATGCTCGGGAACGCTCGTGACCTCGCGCGTGGCGCAGACGGCCCCGCGCAGGTCGCCGGCCAGTTCCGCCTGCCACGGTATCCAGCTGCGCACCACAGGGCGCCCGAAGTCGTGCGACAGCGCGGCGAAGCCGGCGCCGCCGAGGAAGGCATTCATGCCCGCGCTGTCGCGCCATAGGTAGAACGGCGCGTAGAGGTTGTCGCGGCCGGGCAGTTCGCCGTCGTCGCGCGCGGCATGCAGCCAGGCCTTGAACGCGAGGCCGGGGAAGTCGTCCAGCAGGTGGCCCTTGGCCGCGATGCGGCGGCGGATGATCGCCATGTCGTAATCGGCAGGCAGGGCGATGGTGTACTGCATCGCGATCATGGCGCGCGCTCCCCCCGCGTCCTGCGCAGCGCGCCGATGGCCGAGAACGCGCAGGGCCAGCCGGCGTAGAACGCGAGATGGGTGACGAGCTCGGCCAGTTCCCCGTCGCCGAGGCCGTTGTCGCGGGCGCGGTCGAGGTGGAACGGCAGTTGCTCGGTGCGGTTCAAGGCGACGAGCGCCGCCACTGTGGCGATGCTGCGTTCGCGCGGGCCGAGCTCAGCGCGCGACCAGACGTCGGCGAACAGCACTTCGTCGGTGAGGGCGGCCAGTTTCGGGGCGATGTCGCCGATGCTCTTGCGGGCGTAATGCGGGTCGTGCGCCATCTGGAAAACCTCCGGCGTGCATTTGACGGGGCCACGATAGCGATCGATGATGGTCCTGAAAATCGGGAAATTGAGTATCTATGATCCCGAAAAACAGGACTATTTCCATGCCCCGCGTCAACTTCGATATCGATACGCTGCGCAGCTTCGCCACCGGCATCGAACTGGGCAGCTTCGCGCGGGCGGCCGAACGCCTGAACCGTTCCACCTCGGCGGTGAGCGCGCAACTCAAGAAACTGGAGCAGCAGGCCGGCACGCCGCTGCTGCGCAAGGCCGGCCGCGGCATGGCGCTGACCGAGGCGGGCGAAACGATGCTGGGCTACGCGCGGCGCCTGCTGGAGTTGAACGACGAGGCCGTCGCCGCGATCCGCGGCGTGGAACTGGCGGGGCGCGTGCGGCTGGGCATGCAGGAGGACTTTGGCGAAAGCCTGCTGCCCGCGGTGCTTGGCCGCTTCGCGCGGACGCACCCCAGGCTGCGCATCGAGGCGCGCATCGCACGCAATGCGGAGCTGCTCGACGGCGTGAACAAGGGCAAGCTCGACCTGGCGCTGGCGTGGGACGCCGGGGCGGCGAGCCCGCATGCCGAACGTGTCGGGCGCCGGCCGATGCGCTGGATCGGCGCGGCCGATGCGCCGGCGTCGAAGCCGTACCGGCGTGGCGAGCCTTTGCCGCTGGCGGTGCTGGAATCGCCCTGCCTGCTGCGCAGCGCCGCGATCGATGCGCTGGATCGTGCCGGCATTCCCTGGCGCATCGCCTTCAGCAGCGCCAGCCTCGCCGGAACCTGGGCCGCGGTGAGCGCGGGACTGGGCGTGGGCGTGCGCACTCCGCTGGGGCTGCCGGGCAGCGTCCAGGCGCTGACCGCGAAGGAGGCCGGCTTGCCCGCCTTGCCGATGCTGGGCCTGTCGCTGCATCGCGCCGAAGCCGAGCCGGCGCCGGCCGTGGCGCAGTTGGCGCGCATCGTCGTGCGGACGCTCGCGGCGCGCTGACGACGGCGGGGGCCCGCGGGACCGATCCACGCATTCCCGGCCCGCGGGCTGCTTCCGTGCAGCTTGGCAATTTATTGTATGTTTATATGACGATCTTGCGCCTCGCATTGAAGATGCGCCGGTGGCGAGTCCATCCGCAAGTCCATGCCACGGGAGTAGCTGTCCATGAAACGCATGAACCTGTTCATCGCCAAGGCCGGCTTGCTTTCCGTGCTGCTTCTCGGGGCGTCCCTGCCGGCTGCCGCGGGCGCGCCGGCCCGGCTGGGCGCCGTTCCGCAGATGGGCTTCAACAACTGGAACTCCACCCACTGCCGCGACGAATTCAACGAGCAGATGATCCGCGGCATCGCCGACAAGATGGTCAGCCTGGGTCTGCGCGATGCCGGCTACCGCTACGTGAACATCGACGATTGCTGGGCGGACTGGCAGCGCGACAAGAACGGCAGGCTGCAGGCCAATCCCAAGCGCTTCCCCAGCGGGATCAAGGCGCTGGCTGACTACATCCATTCGCGCGGCCTGAAGTTCGGCCTCTATTCCAGCGCCGGCACCTCCACCTGCGAGCCGCTGGAAGAGAACCGCGGCTTCCCCGGCGGCCTCGGGCACGAGAAGGAGGATGCCGCGAGCTTCGCCGCATGGGGCGTGGATTACCTCAAATACGACAACTGCAACAACCAGAAGATCCCCGCCTTGCAGCGCTACACCGCGATGGCGAAGGCGCTGCGCGCGACTGGCCGGCCGATCTTCTTCAGCGTCTGCGAATGGGGCGAGAACAAGCCCTGGCTGTGGGCGGGCAAGCCGCCGGTGGGCGCGCAGTCCTGGCGCACCACCGGCGACATCAGCGACAGCTATGCGTCGATGCTGAAGGTCTTCAAGCAGAACGTGGTGCTCGATCGCTACGCAAGCCCGGGGCACTGGAACGATCCGGACATGCTCGAGGTCGGCAACGGCGGCATGACCGACGTCGAGTACCGCAGCCACTTCAGCCTGTGGGCCATCATGGCGTCGCCCCTGCTGATCGGCACCGACCTGCGCAAGATCAAGCCCGAGGCGTTGGACATCCTGCTCAACAAGGAAGTCATCGCCGTCGACCAGGACCCGCTCGGCGTGCAGGGGCGCCAGGTGCGCGACGCCGACGGCATCCACGTGATCGTCAAGCCGCTCAAGGACGGCAGCCGCGCCGTGGTGGTGTTCAACGAAGCCGACAGCGCGCAGGACGTCGACGTGGCCCCGGCCGAGATCGGCCTGAAGCCGGGGCGCTACGACATGCGCGACCTGTGGTCGCACAGCGACCACGCCGGCGACGGCAGCATCGCGGTCAAGCTGCAGCCGCACGCCAGCGCGATGTACCGCATCCGCGCCGCGTAGTCTCCATTGGTGGCTGGCGTGGCGGCGGCCATGGCAAGGCAACGCGGGCTACGGGGAGATTTTGAACAGGCTCTCAGTGCCCGTGCTTGGGCCCGGTCAGCCTGATCTCGTACAGCTTCGGCCAGCATTTGCCGGTGACGAACAGGCGGTCGTGCTGCGCGTCGTAGGCGATGCCGTTGAGCACGTCGTTGGTCGGGTCGGCCAGCGTGTCGGCCGGCGGCACCAGGCCGGCCAGCTCGATCCAGCCGACCACCTTGCCGCTGGCCGGGTCGATCCGCGCGATGCGCGTGGTGAGCCACACGTTGGCGTAGATCTGGCCCTTCACCCATTCCAGCTCGTTGATGTTCTGCAGCGGCTGGCCGTCGGCGGTCACGTCGATCTGGCCGGTCTGCTTGAGCGTGTCCGGATCGAGGATGCGGATGACCGGCGTGCCGTCGCTCATGTAGAGCTGTTTGCCGTCGCTGGTCAGCGCCCAGCCTTCGCCGGGATAGGGGAAGCGCGCCTGCGGCTTCAGGGTGGCGAGGTCGTAGATAAAGCCCTCGTGGTTCCGCCAGCTGAGCTGGATCAGCTTGTCCTTCCATACCGCGATGCCTTCGCCGTAGTCCGGCCACGGCGTGGGCGACTGCTGCAGCACCTTGCCGGTCGCGAGGTCCACCTTGCGCACGCTGGAGCTGCCTACCTGGCCGGTGCTCTCGTAGAGGTCGCCGTCCAGGTAGAGCAGGCCTTCGGTATAGGCCTGCGGGTCGTGCGGGTAGCTGTGCACCACGCGATAGCCGTACACGGGGATGGGATCCTGCGCCCGGGCGGGGATGGCACAGAGCAGGGCAAGCGCGGCGGCGACGGCGGCGATGGTTTTCATGGCTGGGCATGATCCCACGTCGCGCGGTGGCGTGGCAGCACGGCGGGTGAACACGGCCGCGTGGAATAATCGGGATACGCGAACGGACCCGGAGTACACGTGGACAGCCATCATTTCCTGCAGGTCGCCGTGGTGTTCCTGCTGGCCACGGTGATCGCGGTGCCGCTGACCAAGCGCTTCCGGCTCGGCTCGGTACTGGGCTACCTGCTGGCCGGCATGGCGATCGGGCCGCAGGCGCTGCGCCTGGTGAGCGACACCGAAGGCATCGCCGCGATCTCCGAGTTCGGCGTGGTGCTGATGCTGTTCGTGATCGGCCTGGAGCTGTCGCCGCAGCGCTTGTGGGTGATGCGCCGCTCGGTATTCGGCACCGGACTGCTGCAGGTGCTGGGGACCAGCGCGGTGATCGGCGTGGTCGCGTGGTGGCTGCTGGGTTTCACGCCGGGCGCGGCGCTGATCGTGGGCGGCAGCCTGGCGCTGTCTTCCACCGCGTTCGGCCTGCAGATCCTCGGCGAGCGCAAGGAGGCCGGCTCGGCCTACGGGCGGCAGGCGTTCGCGATCCTGCTGTTCCAGGACCTGGCGGCGATCCCGCTGATCGCCGCGGTGCCGCTGCTGGCCAGCAGCACGGCCCATCACGGCTTCGATCTCGCGGGCACGCTGCGCACGGTGGGGGTGATCGTGGCCGTGGTCGTGGGCGGCCGCTACCTGCTGCGCCCGGTGTTCCGCTTCGTGGCGAAGGCGGATGCGGTGGAAGTGTCCACCGCCACCGCGCTGCTGGTGGTGATGGGCGTGGCGTTGCTGATGGAAGTGGCCGGCGTGTCGGTGACGCTGGGCGCCTTCCTGGCCGGCGTGCTGCTGGCCGACTCGGAATACCGCCACGAGCTGGAATCCAACATCGAGCCGTTCAAGGGCCTGCTGCTGGGCCTGTTCTTCATCAGCGTGGGCATGTCGATGGACATCTCGCTGCTACTGCGCGAACCCTTGCTGGTGCTGGGCCTGGTGGCCGCGCTGCTGCTGCTGAAAGGCGCCCTGCTGTGGCCGCTGGGGCGCATCGTGGGCGGGCTGGAGCGCAGCGATGCGCTGCGCCTCGCGGTGCTGCTGGCCTGCGGCGGCGAGTTCGCCTTCGTGGTGCTCAAGCTCGCCGACGAACAGGGACTGATCGCGGTGCGGGTGCACAACCTGCTGGTGCTGGCGATCACCCTGTCGATGGCGCTGACCCCGCTGCTGGTGGCGGCGCTGGCGAAGCTGCTGGGCGCGCGCAAGGTGCGCAAGCCGGCGCGCGATTTCGACACCATCGTGGCGCACTCGCCGCGCGTGATCATCGCCGGCTACGGCCGCATGGGGCAGATCGTGGCACGCGTGCTGCGCGCGGAAGGCATCCCGTTCGTGGCGCTGGACCACTCCGTCGAGCAGATGGACCTGATCCGCCGCTTCGGCCGCTGGAACGACATCTTCTACGGCGATCCCGCGCGTCCCGAACTGCTGCGCGCGGCGCAGGCGGACAAGGCCGAGGTATTCGTGCTGGCCAGCGATGATCCCGAATCCAGCCTGCACGTGGCGCGCGTGGTGCGCCGCATGTATCCGCACCTGAAGATCGTGGCCCGCGCGCGCAACCGCCAGCACGTGTGGCGGCTGATGGACCTGGGCATCGACGAGCCGATCCGCGAGACGCTGTATTCCAGCCTGAAGATGACCAAGCAGGCGCTGATCGCGCTGGGCCTGACGCCCGAGCGTGCGATGGACCGCGTGGAGCGCTTCCGCCGCCAGGATGCCGATCTGATCAAGGCGCAGTACCTCGTCTACGACGACGAAGCCAAGCTGGTGCAGACCACGAAGGAGGCGCTGGCCGACCTCGACAAGCTGTTCGAGGCCGACGACGAGCCGCAGGCGCGGGAGGTGCGCGAGCGCGATCCGGACACGCCGCTGACCAGCCCGGACTGAGCTGTCCGGCGCTTCGGTATGCGTTGTCCGAACGGCTCCTGCATCCGCAAATTCCTGCCGTCAACGGCGCCGCGCATCCGGCGTTCCGGCGGCATGGCCACTTCGCCGCATCATCCGCTCGTCATCTGTTCCGGCCGTCTCGACGATGCCGTGATGCTGCAGCCGCTGTTGCACAAGTTGCAGCAGCGCTACGGCGCCTCCTGCGACCTGTTGGCGCTAGGCGCGTGGTCTTCGGACCTGTATGCGGACCAGCCCGAAGTGGCCGACGCGTTTGCCCTGCGCGCGCCGCGCCGGCCGCTGCCGCTGAGCCATGAGCGCTGGCGCGCGATCGGCTGGCTGCGCGGGCAGCGCCATGCGCCGGTCTATGTGTGCGAGCCGCAACCGCGTGCGTTGCCGCAGATCCGGCGCCTGCTCGGCCTGGCCGGCGTGCCGGCTGCGCAGCGCGCGTATCTCGCCGAGTTGCCATTGCGCGAGGACGAGCACCGGGTCGACCGTTTGCTGCGCTTCGGCGACGACACGCCGCCCGCATTCCGCGATCGCTGCGATGCGCTGGCGGTCGATTACGGCGCTGCCCCGCAATTGCGGGCCAGCGCGGCTGCGCGGTTCGACTGCGAGCGCTGGCTGCATGCGCACGGTCTGCGCGGTCATCCGCTGGTGCTGCTGCAGCCGGCCGGCGAGCGCGCCCGGCGCTGGAGCGGGATGCGCGCTGCCAGGCGCGACGACGGGACCTGGCCGCTGCAGCACTGGGCGGCGCTGGCCTGGACGATCCTGGAGACGCTGCCGTCGGCGCGGGTACTGCTCTGTGGCGGCCCGCACGAGGCCACTTGTACGGAAGGCATCCGCGCCATCGCGGCCAGCGAGGCCGTGCTCTCGGTCGCCGGCGAACTGCCGCTGTCGCGGCTGAAGGCCTTGCTGGGTTGCGCGCACAGCATGGTGTCGGCGGACACCGGGGGGGCGCATCTCGCTGCCGCACTGGGTTGCCCGCTGGTGGCGATGTCCGGCGATGCCGCGTCCGCGCCCTGGGCGCCGCGTGCCGTGCCGGGCGGCGCGGTGACCGTGCTGGGAGGATCGCCGCGCGTCAGCCCGGCGGCCGGGCTTGCGGTGGAACAGGTTGCCGCCGCGTGGCGCGGCTTGCCGCTGCGCCACGCGCGTTGGCACGCGGCGGGTTGATCACTCCGCCGGCTGCGCCGGTTGCCGCAGGGTTTGCCGCACGCTGGGGATCGCGCTGCTGCGCACGGCCAGTTCGTGGGCGATGTCCACATAGCCGAGCTGGCGCGCCACGTCGGCGGCGGTACGGCCGAAGGCATCGGCGGCGGCGCGGTCGGCGCCGCGCGACAACAGCACGCGGGCCGGCGGCAGCAAGGCGTGCATGGCGCAGGCATGCAGCGCGGTGACTCCGCGCTGGTCGGCATGCGCGACGTCGGCGCCGGCCTCCAGCAACACGGGCACCAGCGCACCGAGGTGGGTGGCGTCGCAGTCGCTGCCGGGGCGCAACTGGGCGCCGAGCAGCAGCAGCAGCGCGGTCTTGCCCTCGCCGTCGGCGTGGTTGACGGTGGCGCCGTGCTTGAGCAGCACGTCGAGCAGGCGCCGCGCGCGCAGGCTGTCGTTGTGCTCGAAGCCGTATTGCGCGGCGGCATGCAGTGCGTTGTGGCCGTGCGCGTCGACCGCGTTGACGTCGGCGCCGGCCGCGAGCAGGGCCTCGGCCAGTTCGGGGCGGCCCATCGCGGCGGCCACCATCAGGGCGGTGCTCTGGTTCGGCAGGCGCTGGTCGGCATCGGCCTTGCGTTCCAGCAGCAGGGCCACCGTGCTTTCGCGGCCGCCGGCCACGGCGGCAGCCAGTGGGGTGATGCCGTTGGCGGCGGCCAGCGCGGGGTCGGCGCCGGCATCGAGCAGGCTGGCGGCGATCTCGCGATGGCCTGCGCCGCAGGCGTGCAGCAGCGCGCTGGCGCCGTGCGCGTCGACGGTGTCGACCGGGAAACCCAGTTCCAGCAGGCGTTGCACCGCGACCAGCGCGCCGGCCTGCGCCGCCGCGGGCAGGTCGTCGGCGCGCAGCGGGCGCCGCGGCCGCGGCCATGCGCCCCAGTCCAGCCAGCGCTCGATCGCCGGGTGCTCCAGGGCCAGGCCCAGCGGGGTCTCGCCGTTGGCGTCGGCCGCTTCCGCATCGGCGCCGTGGGCGATCAGCGCACGCACCAGCGGCAGCGCCGCCTCGCCGTGTTCCAGTGCGGCGGCCAGCGGCGTGCGGCCGTCGCGGTCGCGGCAGTTCGGATCGCAGCCGCGCGCGAGCAGGGCCTGCAGCAGTCCGGCGTGGCAATTCACCGCGGCCAGCTGCAGCGGCGTACGTTCGCGCGTGTCCGGACCGAATGGGTCGGCGCCGCGTTCGAGCAGGATCAACGGCAGCGCGGCGCCCTGCGCGGAGCCGCCGAGCCGCTGCAGCGCCTGCGCCAGCAGGCCGGCGCCGGCTGGCGTGGCGCCGGCCTGCAACAGGTCGTCCACGGCCTCGGTGGAAGCGGGCAATTGCAGCAGCAGCGCGTCGAACAGGCGCCGGCCCAGCGGCGGCAGGGCCGGCGCGGCAGGGCGTTCGGCCCCGGTGGCCAGCTCGTCGTCGTGGGCGTCGTCGGGCTGCTGCGCGGCGAGGCGCGCCTCGGCGTCCAGGCCGTGCTCCAGCAGCCAGCGCCGGGCCTGGCCCTGGCCCGGCTGGGCGAGGTCGAGGTAGAGCTGGGCCAACTGCGCCTGTGGCCAGTCGCGTACGCGGGCGGCGAAGCCGGAAACGATCGCCCAGTGGCCGAAACGCAGCGCATCCAGCAGGTGTGCCGGGGTATCGGCGCCGGAGGAGAGCGCGGCGTCGCCGAGGCTGGCCGGCAGCGGGGTTTCCGGATCGAGCAGGGCGACCAGGTCCCAGCGGCCGGTGGCGGCGGCGTGGTCGAGCGCGCTGCGGCCGTCGCTGCCGGGAGCCTTCGGTTCGGCGCCCAGCGCGAGCAGGGCACGCACGGTGTCGGCATGGGCGCGCGGTGACTGGCAGGCGAGGGTGAGCGCATCGCGGCCATGGTTGTCGCGCACGCGGGCGTCGGGCTGCGCTTCGGCGAGCCGTTGCACGATGCCCACCGCGCCGGCGCGCGCGGCTTCCATCAGCGCGGTGCTGCCGTGGTGGTCGGTCAGCGTGACGTCGGCGCCGGCGGCACACAATGCGCGGGTGATCTGTTCGTGGCCTTCGGCGGCGGCGGCGATCAAGGCGCTGCGGCGGCGTGCGTCCACCGCGTTCACCGCGGCGCGGTGCTTGAGCAGCAGTTTCACGCCGGCGGGGTCGTCGTCGGCGATGCCGGCGGCGGCGATCAGCGCGGGCTCGCCGTTCGCCGGCGCGGGCTTGGCCCCGCGTTCGAGCAGGAACTTCGCCAGCGGCCAGTTCGCGGCGCGGCAGGCCACCGCGAGCGGGCTGGCGCCGGCCTGGTCCAGCGCGTTGATCGGCGCCCCGGCGTCCAGCAGCATCGCCGCCACCATCGGCTCCTCGCTGAGCACCGCGCCATGCAGGGCGGTGCGGCCTTCGGCATCGGTGGCGAGCGGGTCGGCGCCGTTCGCGAGCAGGGTCATCACGGCTTCGGCGCGGCCGTGCAGGCTGTCGCGGGTGGCGGCCAGCAGCGGGGTGAGGCCGCCCGTGGCGCGGTTGACGTCGGCGCCCTTGGCGATCAGCGCGCGCAGCAGGCGGGTATCCGGCAGCAGCGCGGCGAGCATCAGCACCGGGCGCTGGTCGCGGTCGCCGGCGGGCGGCGCGGTGGCCGGATCGGCGCCGGCCTCGACCAGGGCCAGCGCGCGCTCGATGTCGCCGTCGCGGGTGGCGGCGAGCAGGGCGGCGGCCTGTTCGGGTGTGCCGGCGGTGCGCTCCTGCTCGCTCAGCGGCGCGGCGGCGGCTGTTGCGGCGACCTTGGCGACGGCCGGCGCATCGGCCGGCGCGGGGCGCTGGCGGTCGCGCTGGGCGCACAGCAAGGTGCGCAGCGTGCGATTGGCCACGATCAGGCAGCCCAGCGGCAGCAGCAGCACGCCGTACAGCGCCAGCGCGGCAATGCGGATCTCCGACGGCAGCATGCCGTACAGGCCGCTCAGCGCGATCGCGCCCCAGGTCAGCCCCAGCAGGGCCAGCGCGGCCGGCAGGAAATGGCTGAAGAAACGCTCCTCGCGTGCCAGGTGGCGCCCGAACATCAGGCTGCGCAAGGTGGCGGTGAAGATCCACGAGCCGTCGTGCTGCGCCGGGTAGGCGTCGTCCCATACGAACACCAGGCCGAATGCGGGCCATGGCCGCCACAGCACGGCCAGCGCCAGCACCAGGGTGGCGACCAGGGCCAGCGTGGCGGCAAGGCTGTGCGACTTGCTCAATGCCAGCATCGGCCAGGCCACCAGCACGAACACGATCACCGCATAGCCGGTGAACATCACCAGGTGCGCGGCGCCCCGGCGCAGCACGGTGCGCGCGAAGCTGGGCTCGGGATCGAAGCCGATCGCGTGGCAGACCGCGGCCATGGTCAGCGCGTTCGCCAGCAGCAGCGGGATCAGGGTCAGCGGGTGGGCGACCATGCCGGCCAGCGCCACGGCGATCAGCCCGGGTATGAACCAGGCGAGGGCCTGCAGGAACGGAGGGCGTCGATGCGATTTGGTCTGGGTCATCGTCACAGTATAGGAATCGTGATGGACACAGACGGTAACCTCGCGTTAACGCGACGGCCAGCGCACCGCAACATGTTCAATCCTGCGATGCATCGCGCAGTACCGTGCCGTAGGCAGGGTGATTGGCACCGGTCAGCGCATTCTCCGGCGGCAGCTGCAGGTGCCAGCCGCGTTCGCGCAGATGCGCCAGTACCTGGCGGGCGTTTTCGCGCGGCAGGTGGCGCTTTTCGTCCAGCGCCAGCTCCAGCGCGAAACGCAGCTGGCCCAGCATCTCGCGCAGCGGCGCGGGCAGCGTGTCGAAGGCATCGCGCTCGGCCAGCCACACATAGGTGTCGGGTTTTTTGCGGCTGGCATAGACGTAGCAAGGCATGGACATGGTCGTTTCCTGGCGTGCGGCGCCCATTATGGGCGATCGCGGAATCCGCTCCTGCGCGGGAGGCCGGCGGTGCGCGGCGTATTCGCGCGGCGTAGCCGGCAACGGCGTCGTGTATGCGTCGCGACGGCGACGGCGCTTGTGCCGGCGATTGTTGCGCCAGCACTTGCAACACCCGGGGCGAGCGGGCACAGTGCCGCGAAAGCATGTTAAACGACCGTATGAATTTCGTGTGGAACCCGTACGGCGCGCGAACCACCCTTTCCGATCTGCAGGAGCACGCGATGCACAAGTCGTCTTTCCGTTCCTTCCCGGGCGCTTCCCGTCCGCTGATGTTCGCCGCGCTGAGCGTGGCCGTCGCGGGGGCGCTGGTCGCGCCCGGCATGGCTCACGCCAGCGCCTTCCAGCTGAAGGAGAACAGCACCCAGGGCCTGGGGCGCGCCTATGCCGGCTCGACCACGGCGGGCAACGACGTGTCGGTGGTGGAGAACAACCCGGCGGCGATGAGCGACCTTGACGGCACCTACGTGCAGGCCGACATCACCGCGGTCAATTTCAGCGCCAAGTTCAGCGGCACGGCCACCGATGCGCTGGGCCGCCCGATCAGCGGCGGCAACGGCGGCGATGCCGGCACCACGCTGCCGGTGCCGGCGCTGGCCATCGCCACCAAGGTGAGCGACCGCGTGAACCTCGGCATCGCGTTCGACGTACCGTTCGGCTTCCAGACCGAATACGACAGCAACTGGATGGGCCGCTACGACGCCATCAAGACCCTGTTGCGCTCGTACGACACCACGCTGTCCGCCTCGTTCAAGATCAACGACCAGTGGAGCATCGGCGCCAGCGCGATCGCCGAGCGCACCAATGCCCAGCTGACCAACGCGATCAACTTCAATGCCGTGGGCCTGAGCATCCAGCAGGGCATCGGCGAGAAGGCCGCCGCTGCCATCGCGCAGATCCAGGCCGCCGCCGCCGCCGGCCAGATCTCGGCGACGGAGGCTGCCGCCATGGCGCAGACCGCCGCCACCCAGGCGCAGACGGCCGCTGCCGGAGTGGCTGCGCTGACTCCGCAGGGCTCGGACGGTTATGCCAACGTGCAGGGCAACAACTGGGCCTGGGGCTGGCAGCTGGGCGCGTACTGGAAGCCGACCGCGAACGACCGCGTGGCGCTGGACTACCGCTCGCGCATCACGCACGACATCGACGGCACCGCCAACTTCACCACCACGCCGGGCTACGACCTGCTGCTGCAGAACCCGCAGCTGTCGGGCAGCATCCCGGCGTTCCAACACACCAACGGCACCGCCCGCCTGACCAACCCGGCCACCGCCACCCTGAGCTACTGGCACCAGGAGTCGCAGTTCGGCATCGGCGCAGACGTGTCGTGGACGCAGTGGAGCGTGATGCGCAGCCTCACGGTGGATTACGCCAACCCGACCCAGCCGGCCACCACGCTGCCGTTCAACTGGCGCAACACCTACTACGTTTCGGTGGGCGGCGAGTACTACGCCACCGACAAGCTGACCCTGCGCGCCGGCGTGTCCATCGACCAGGCGCCGATGGATGCCGGCAACCGCGATCCGCGCGTACCTGACGCGGCACGCCACATGGTCACCTTCGGCATCGGCTACAAGGCCACCGATCACTTCCAGATCAACGCCGCCTACGCGCACATCTTCGTCTCCCATGCGGGCATGAACGGTGCGGTCGACGCCACCGGCGACATCCTCACCGGCGACTTCGACGACTACGGCAACCTGCTGAGCCTGTCCGCGCAGTACAAGTTCTGACCGCAGGCGGGCTGTCGAAGACAGCCCGCCTGCGCGATCCGCGGATGGATCGCCCGTCTGCCAATCACTGCCGCGATTGGCAGACGGAGCCGGGTCCGGCACGCCGGACTCGGCGAGTCGGAAAAGTGCAGGAAAGCGCTTTCCCGGCATCGGACAAGCGCTTGGGCATCTGATCTGAAAAGGCCTCCCCGTTCGCGGGGAGGCCTTTTTCGTGGGCCGTGGGTTTCAGCCGCGCCTGAGCAGCAGGTCCAGCATGCGCCGGAAGCGCTTGCCGTAGGGCGGGTTGAGCAGGCCGGCGCCGTTCCAGCGCGCCTGGCGGAACACGGGCTTGAGGTGCGAGAAGGTGCGGAAGCCGGCTTTGCCGTGGTAGCCGCCCGTGCCCGAGGCGCCCACGCCGCCGAACGGCAGTTCGTGCTGGGCGATGTGATAGAGCGTGTCGTTGACGGTGACGCCGCCGGCATGGGTGCGGCTCAGCACGCGCTCGACCAGCGAGGGGTCCGTCTCGAACAGGTACAGCGCCAGCGGGTGCGGGTGCGCGCCCACGTAGGCGATGGCTTGGTCCAGCGTGTCGTAGGGCAGCAGCGGCAGCAGCGGGCCGAAGATTTCTTCCTGCATCACCGCCATGTCGTCGCGCACGTTGGCGAGCAGCACCGGCGGCAGCAGGCGGCGCGCCGGGTCGGGCGCGGCGTCGCCCAGCGGTTCGACCGAGGCGCCGGCGGCCTGCGCATCGTCGCGCAGCGCGGACAGCCGCGCGTAGTGGCGGTCGGTGGCGATGCTGGCGTACTGCGGGTTGTGCGCCAGGTCGGGGTACAGGCGCGCCACCACCGCGCGCGCGGCGGCGACGAATTCCGCCATTTGCGCGCGCGGCAGCAGCACGTAGTCGGGCGCGATGCAGGTCTGGCCCGCATTGACCAGCTTGCCGAACAGGATGCGTTCCGCCGCCTGCCCCATGCGCGCGCCGGGGCCGAGGATGGCGGGCGATTTGCCGCCCAGTTCCAGCGTCACCGGGGTGAGGTTGGCGGCCGCCGCGCGCATCACGTGGCGGCCCACGGCGGTGGAGCCGGTGAACAGCAGGTGGTCGAACGGCAGCGCGGCGAAGGCCTGGCCCACGGCGGCGTCGCCGTTGATGACCTGCACTTCGTCGTTGCGGAAGTGTCTGGCGACGAGCTCGGCGAACAGGGAGGAGAAGCGCGGCGTGTATTCGCTCATCTTCAGCATCGCGCGGTTGCCGGCGGCCAGCGCATCGACCAGCGGCCCCACCGCGAGGTAGAGCGGGTAGTTCCACGGCACGATGATGCCGACCACGCCCAGCGGCTGCGGGCGCAGCTCGGTGCGCGCAGGCAGGAACAGCAGATCGGCAAAGCGCCGCTGCGGCCGCATCCAGCGCTGGCCGTGGCGCAGGGCATGGCGCACGGCCGAGAGGCTGGGGAAGATCTCCAGCAGTTCGGTCTCTTCGGCCGGGCGGTTGCCGAAGTCGGCGTGGATCGCGGCGGCGATGTCGTTGCGATGCGCCTGCAGCAGGTGTTCCAGCGCACGCAGGCGCGCGGCGCGCGTGGGCCAGTCCGGCAGCGGGTCGTGCGCCTGCGCTTCGCACAGGCGGTGCAGAGTGGTGTCGAGGTCGGACATGGGGGCCTTGGGGGTGATCCGGACAGTCGGCATTTTGCCCGTCACTCCGGCGTGCGCCGGAATGACGGAGCGGGGATCAGAATTTCACGCGCAATTCCACGCCGTAGGTGCGCGGCGGATCGATGACGGCCCATGGCGTGCCGAACACCGTCGCGGTGAGGTTGGTGATGCCGATATAGCGTTCGTTGAAGACATTGTTCACGAATACGCCGACGTCCCAGCGCTGGTCCGGCGTCTGCCAGTCGAGCCGCGTGTTGGCGTGCCGCTGGGCTGTGCCCACCTGGAAATTCGGGCTGGTCTGGCAGGTGCCCTGGATCTGCGACTCCCCGTTGCAGCGGGTCTTGCTGCGGAAGCCGTACTGGAAATTGAACACCACGTTGCCGTTGGCCACGTGGTGCAGGGTGTAGGACATGCCGGCGGTGGCCGACCACAGCGGATTGCCGGTGGGCTGGCCGTTGAGGACGGTGCCGTCCGGCGCGGTGGACTGCAGGTAGCGCTGGCTGATGTAGGCCACGTTGGCGTTGAATTTCAGCGCTTCGACAGGCTGCCATTGCGCTTCCAGGTCGACGCCCTTGGCTTCTTCGTTGCTGACGCTGGTGGTGTAGTACGGGATGCCGGTGCCGTTGGAGCCCGGCTGGCCGGTGATGTTCGGGTTGAGCACCTGCTCCTGCAGATTGTAGTAGCGGTAGTAATAGACCGAGCCGTTGAACAGCAGGTTGTATTGCGGCAGCACGGTCTTGATGCCGGCCTCGTAGTTCCACACTTTCTCCGGCGCGAAGTGCGAGCCGATGTCCAGGCTCTCATAGCCGCCGGCCTTGTAGCCCTTGGCCACCGAGAAATAGGCCATCACGTCCGGGGTGAACTTGTAGCTGAGCACCGCGCGCGGGCTGAAATCGTTCCAGCTGTTGTGCGCGGTGACCAGGGTGTCGACGGGCGCGCCGCCGCTGGCGGTGAAGATCTCGTTGCTCTGCAAGGCGCTGAGCAGGGCGGCCGGGGGAATGCCGACCATGGCGGCGGCCATGTCGATGATACCGGCCTGGTTGAGCTGGTTCAGCGTGGCGTCCAGCTGCGGCGCCTGGCGCGGGATGTTGAACCAGGAAAAGTCCCGCTCGTCGCGGGTGAAGCGCGCGCCGGTGGTCAGGTCCAGCTTGTCGCTGAGGTGCCAGATCACGTCGCCGAAGGCCGCATAGGATTTGTAGTTGCCGTTGTTGTTGATCTGCTCGGTCCACGGATCGCCCAGCAGGTTGTAGGGCAGGCCATAGCTGTCGAGCATCGACTGGAAGTAGTGGAACAGGGTGCCGGTGGGCGTTCCGGTCTGGGCACCCGTATTCACCGCCAGCGTGTCGATGCTGTCGGTGTTGACGTCCACCTGGTTGCCCTGGCGGGCCTGCTCGCTGTACCAGCTCACGCCGGTGACCCAGTCGAGCAGGTCGTTGCTGCCGGCCAGCTTGAATTCCTGCGAGAAGGAATTGTTGTGCTCGATGTTGGCGGTGGCGAGGTAGGTGTCGACGTTGGCGGTGCCGTCGCTGTCCTCGAGGTTGAAGGTGTCGAAGTTGCGCCAGGCGGTGGTCGAGGTCAGGCTGCCCCAGGCGAAGTTGTGGTCGACGGTCAGGGTGGCGCCGTCGAAGCGGCGCCGTTCGTCGGCGCCGGCCGCGTCGTTGTACAGCGGCGCGTCCAGCGGGTTGAGATAGGTGGACGGATTCGCCGGGAAGGGCGGCAGCACCAGGCCGGAGGGCTGCCGCACGGTGAAGTCCGACAACGGGATCAGCCCGACGGCGGCCTGCGGTGCCTGGTTGAGCTGCTCGTGGTCCCACGACAGCAGCACGCGGGTTTCCGGCGTGAGGTTCCAGCGGAACACCGCGCGGGTGCCCCAGTCGCCGTTGTCGCCGTAGTGCTGGCCGGTCGCCTGGTCCCTGATCCAGCCGTCGCTCTGGTTGTCGTAGGCGCTGATGCGCAGCGCCATGTCCTTGTTCAGCGGGAGGTTGACCAGGCCGTAGGCGTAGCGCTCGCCGTAGTTGCCGTAGCGCAGCGTGGCATCGCCCTCGAATTTGTCGCTGGGTTCGTTGGTGACGATCGAGATGGCGCCGCCGGCCGCGTTGCGTCCGAACAGCGTGCCCTGCGGGCCTTTCAGCACTTCGATGCGCTGGATGTCGTTGAACGCCAGCAGCGAGCCGCCGGTGCGGTCGGCATAGACGCCGTCCACGTATACGCCGACCGCCGGTTCGGTGCCGATGCCGAAATCCTCGGTGGTGATGCCGCGCAAGGTGTAGCCGGGCTGGGTCGGCTGGCTGGTGGTGACGACCAGGCCTGGCACGAAGTACTGCATCTGGCTGATGTCGGTGGCGGTGACGCTGGCGATGTCCTTGGCGGTGACGATCTGCAGGGCGATCGGCACCTGCTGCATTTCCTGCGTGCGGCTTTGCGCCGTCACCGTGATCTTGTCCAGCTCGGTGGTGGTCTTGTCGTTCCCGGGCTTCCCGGGCGGCGCCGCGTTCGCGGTCTGTCCGGCATCGTCGCTTTGCGGTCCGTTAGCGGCCCGCGCGGACAGCGGCATGCCGAACAGCATGGCGCTGCCGAGCAATGCGAGGCGCAGCTGGACGGAAAGTGGTCGCGGACGCATCGTCATACCCGTTCTCCCCAGGTTCGGTCACGCATGGCGCGGCGGCCGCGCCGGAAGTTTTCGTCCCGCGGCCGTGCTCAATGCACGATGTCGCAGTTCCCCTTGAGCGAAAGGATCCACGCGCGGATCAGCGCTTCGCCTTCGCGGTCCACGGTGCTGCGGCCGATCTCCGGCATCATCACGCCGGGCCGGGTGGAGGCGAGCCGGTACATCAGGATCGATTCGTCCGGCTTGCCGGGCACGATGTCGAACAGGCGGCCGCCGGTGGCCGGGCCGGCCGCCTCGGGCGACTTGCAGATGCCGAGGTGGCGGTCTTCCGGGACGTCCGGGCCGAGCGAGAAGCCGGTGACGCTGGCCACGCCGTGCGGGTTGTGGCACATCGCGCAATTGATATCGAGCCAGGCGCGCGCCCGCGCGTCGAGCGAGGCGGAAGGGTCGCGCCAGTTGGCGTCGCGTGGTACCTCGGCCAGCTTCGGCAGGCCCATCAGGTAGCCCTGCGCGACCAGGTGCTGCAGCTGGTTCTGCCGGCCGCTGCCGTAGTCGTATTCCCGGTTCAGGTGGCGCGCCTTGGGGCCGATCGGCTGGATGCGCCGGCTGAGCATGTCGGCCTCGTGGCAGGTCATGCACTGACCCTCGTCGGGCACCACGTAGTCGAAGTCCTCGCGCCCGCCCTGGGCGTCGACCAGGGTCAGCGCCTGCACGTCGCCGGTGCGGGCGAGGCTGGCCTCGGTCTGCGCCTCGTTCCATACGTAGGTGAACGGCGTCCAGCCTTCCTTGCGGCGCACCAGCAGGCGGGTCTCGACCATGTGCACGCTGGCCAGGTCCAGGCCCTGGCCGGCGAAGTCGCCGCCGTAGTCCAGCGTGCGCGCCACGTCGCTGTACCTGCCGTCGGCCGCGCGCGGGTAATAGAAGGTCTTGCTGATGATGGTGCCGACCGGGAAGTCGAGCGGGCCGTGCGCGGTGTATTTCGCCGACTCGCCCTTCGGCATCCAGATCGTGCGCAGCTTGTGCACGTAGTCGGTGAACAGGTGGCTGTTGAGGCTGTACGGCACCACGCCGGCGTTGAGTGCCAGCTTGCCGCCGCGCGCCTCGACCACGTGCCAGTCGCTGAGTTTCGCCGGGCGGCCGTCGGCGTGGAACGCCACCGGCGGCATGCCGCGGTGGCAGGCGGTGAGCAGCAGCGCGAGTGCCGGCAGCAGACGCAGCCAGGTCTTGATCCGCATCGGTGTCGCCTCAGAGCTTCGGTTCGGGGTTCAGCACCACCGCCGGCAGTTTCGGCAGCGTGCACTGGAACGGCTTCATGTCGGTGTTGGGGTGCTTGTAGCCGTCCGGGCCGTCGGCATCGACCACGCCGCTGACGTCCCGGATGCAGATGCGGTCGTCCGCCGGCAGCCCGCCCTTGGCGTATTTCGGATCGCTGTAGCCGTCCCACAGCACGTCGGGGAAGTGGCCGCTCAGGCCGAACAGCGCGGTCTTCAGCGCCTTGAACTCCAGCCCGCTGGGCGAGTCGCCGCCGCCCTTCAGGCGGTTGCCGTAGATGAAGATGCCCTTGGGATAGGGGTCGTAGTTCGGCTCCACGCCGAGCCGGCTGGAATAGTTGGTGGAGTAGAAGCTGGAGACGATGATGTTCGCCGTCTTGTTGTCGGCGATGTCGTTGTCGAAGATCTCCACCTTCGGGTTGGAGTTCACCACCACGCCGGAGCCGGCCGGCACGCTGGCCACCGCCGAGCCGTTCGCCGCGAAGTTGTCGTGGTTATTGGCGGTCACCGTGTTCTTGAACACGCGGGTGGAGTGGCCGTCCATCAGCAGGTCGGGCATGTTGAACACCAGGATGCCGCCGGAGTTGTCGGTGGCGGTGTTGCCGTAGACATCGGCGTCCACCGTGTTCTCCACTTCGATGCCGGCCACGTTTCCGTGTACGCGGTTGTTACGCACGACCACGTTGGTGGACTGGCCTACGTAGATGCCCGAGTCGGAGGCGCCGATCGCCTCGGAATCCTCGATCAGCGTGTTCTGCGTCTTCACCGGGTAGATGCCATAGGGACCGTTGCTGGTCTTCGAGCCGTCGGTCCACTGCGTGCGTACGCCGTGGATGGTGATGTTCCGGCCGTGGTTGATCTTCAGCGCATCGCCCTTGGTGTCCTCGATGGTGAGGTTCTCGATGGTGAAGTCGTTGGCGTTTACCAGCAGGCCTTCGGGGCCGACCAGCTGGCCCTTGAACGAGAGCACGGTCTGGTCCATGCCGGCGCCCTTGATGGTGACGCCGTCGGTGCGCAGGCTGAGGCCGCGCTTCAGGTGGTAGGTACCGGCGGGAATGTCGATCACAGTGCCGGGTTTGGCGTCCAGCAACTGTTCCTGCAGCTTCGATTCAAAGCTGGCATCGCTCTGATTCTGCGGTGCGGGGGCCTGCTGGCTGCTGCAAGCGGCGAGTGCGGCGGCCAGCACCACGGTGACGAGCGTCTTGCGCATGATCGTTGAACTCCCCATTCGAACGGCATCAGCGGATGGCGCCACTGTCCCGCAAGACGTCGCGGTTGGGGAGGGCAAAACGGCCAGGGCACGGGGGGCAAAACGGCCAGTGTTGGCCTTGCTGGGCGGTCAGGCCGCGGCGCGGCGGGCATCCTGCGGCGCCATGCCGGTCCAGCGCTTGAACGCTCGGCGGAACTCGCGCGGGTCGCTGAAGCCCACCTCGCCGCCGATCTCGGCCACGCTCAAGTCGCCGGCCTGCAGCAATTGCAGCGCGCGTTCGGCGCGCACGCGGTCGTGGATCTCGCGGAACACGCGCCCGCTCTCGGCGAGCCGGCGGCGCAGCGAGCGTTCGCTGAGGTTGAGCGTGCGCGCCACGTCGTTGAGTGTGGGCTGCTGGCGCAGACGGCCGCGCAACAGGCGTTCCACCGCGGCGACGATTTCCTGGTGCGGCTCGCCGCCGTCGGGCGTGCGTTGCTGCGCGCACAGCGCCAGTGCCTGCTGCGCAGTGAGCGGGTTGTAGCCGGGCAGCGGGTGGGCCAGCCATTGCGTGGACAGCAGCAGGCGGCAACGCGGCGCGTCGAAGCGCAGTTCGCAGCCGAACAACTGCGTGTATTCGTCGGCATGCGCCGGGCGCGGATAGGCCAGTTCCAGCCGCAGCGGACGCAGCCCGGCGCCGACCAGCTCGCGCGCGATCAGCGTCGAGCTGGCGAACAGCTCCTCGCAGAAGAACGGCAGCAGGCTGGTATCGTCGAACAGCGGCAGCGCGACCATCGCCACGGCGTGCTCGTCCACCGGCTCGAACGCGAGGTCGAGCAGGCAGCCGCAGATCTTGTGGTGCGCGATGCCAGCCCGCATCGCCTCGCCGAAGGTGCGCGAGGTCATCATCGCCAGCCCCAGCAGGCCGAAGCCGCCGATGCTGCCTTCGCGGCCGATGCGCAGCCCCGCGTCGCGCACGCCCGCCGTCGCCAGCGCGGCGAGCGCACGGTGCACGAACAGGCTGGCCTGGCGGTAGGAGACGCGCAGGGCCGGGTCGGCGATCTGCGCGCGGTTCAAGGCGAGCCCGCCGAACCACGGGCGGCTGTCCACGCCGCAGCCGTCCGCGAGCTGCACCAGGTAGAGCAGCTTGTTGCTGGGGAACTCCGCGGCGGTATAGCGCGGGTCGTCCGTCGCCGACGCGGCGTGCGCGCTGGAACGGAAGCCGATCATGCCGGCGGGACGTGCCATGGTGCGGATGCTCCGCGCAGACAGGCCGCTGCGGCCTGCGGTCCGGACTTTCTAGCACGTCCGCGTCGTCGCCCGCTTGTGCATTGCGCAAGCGGGCGGTCGAGGCGTCGTCTGTCGATCAGTCGTCGACGGCGAGGCGTTCCCGACGTCGCCAGCGGCGGGAACGCGTCATCGTGGTTCGACGCTTCAGCGCAGGCCGCCGCTGGCGTAGAGCTTCTCGCCGGTGAGCCAGCCGGCGTCGTCGGAGGCCAGGAAGACGGCGATGGACGCGATGTCCTGCGGCTGGCCGATGCGGCCCAGCGGCGTTTCCGAGGCAGCGTGGGTGTGGAAATCGGAGCCAATGAAGCCGGCGCTGTGGGTGCCTTCGGTTTCGACCAGGCCCGGGTTCAGCGCGTTGACGCGGATGCCGCGCGGACCCAGTTCCCGCGCCAGCGCGCCGGTGATGCCTTCCACCGCCGACTTGGTGGCCGTGTACACCGCCGAGGCCGGCGGCGTGATGCGGCTGACCAGCGAGCCGATGTTGATGATGCTGCCGCCCTGGCCGAGGTGCTTCGCGGCCGCCTGGGTGGTCAGCAGCAGGCCCAGCACGTTGACGTCGAACTGCTTGCGGTAGTGGTCTTCGGTGACCGCTTCGAGCGGCGCGAACTCGTACACGCCGGAGTTGTTGACCAGGATGTCGAGGCGGCCGAAGCGCTCGACCGTCTGCGCGACGATGCCCTGCGCATCCGTGGTATCGGCGACGTTGCCCTGCACGGCGAACGCCTTGCCGCCGGCCTTGGTGATCTCGGCGACCACGGCGTCGGCGCCGGCCTTGCTGGAGGCGTAGTTCACGGCGACGGCGGCGCCTTCGGCGGCGAGCGCCTTGGCGATGGCCGCGCCGATGCCCTTGGATGCGCCCGTGACGAGGGCGGTCTTGCCTTGGAGCTTGCTCATGGGTGGATTCCTGCGAGGGGAGCGGGTGAGTCGGGTTCTTTGATACCGTAGTTCAAGATATATGAACTATGGAACCATGGTCAAGAGGCGGGTAAAATGCCGCCATGAGACCGCTGTTCCACCCCTCGATCGACGACGTCACCGTGGAGGGCATCCTCCACGCGCTGTCCGATCCGGTGCGCGCGTCCATCTACGCCCGGCTGGCGGGCCTGGACTGCGCCGTTCCCTGCACCGCGTTGCAGCAGGCCGGCGACCGCATCATTCCCAAGTCCTCGCTGTCGCAGCACTTCCGCATCCTGCGCGAAGCGGGCCTGGTCCACAGCGAGCGTTGCGGCGTGGAGATGCGCAACACCACGCGTTGCGCGGAAATCGAACAGCGCTTCCCCGGTCTGATTCCCGCCATCCTCAATGCGCATCGCATGCAGTCCGGCACGGGGCCGGGACGGCCGAAGTCGACGACGGCGAAGAAGAAGGCAAAAAGCCGCTGAGCGCGTTGTTGCCGCAAATGCCGATGAAATGATCGATTGACCGGTGGCGCACCGCGCATGGCAATGCACTATTCCGGTCTGTGATGTGTCACGGTTTGCGGTGCTGGTCCACCCATTGCGTGATTTCACCGGGCGTCGGGATGCCGCGACTCGCCTTGGTGGCAAGCGCCGTGCTGACCGTGGCGGCGACCAGACGGCCTTGGGGGTCGATCAGCAGCAGGGCGGGATAGGTCGCGACGCCAAGCGAATCGATCCACGATTGGGCGTCCACCAGGCTGGGCACCCGAAGATTCCGCTGCTTTGCGAATGCCAGCGCGGTATCGCGTGGATCGTAGGTCACGGCGAGCAGCTTGAAGTCCTTGTGCTGCATCGCCAATGCGTTGAGCGCGGGCACTTCGGCGATGCAGGGGATGCACTCGGCGAAGTAGAAGCTGAGCAAGGTGTAATGGCCCTCGAAGTCCGCATTGGTCACGCGCTGGCCCTGCGCAGTGCGAAGGTCGAAGGCGGGCAATGCGTCGCCGGGCCTGAGCTTGAGCGACAGTGTGTTGGATGTCGGTGTCTGATGGGCGGAGTTGATGCGCAGCACGACGTTGGATTGCGCGTTGACGTCCTTGGAGAACGACGCACCAGGAGCACGGGCCTGACGCATGAAGTCGTCGTAGCTGATGGGCTGGCCGCTGCTGTCGAGGAAGCTGATTTTCGCGTTGCCGGGTAACACCATGGCGGAAATCAGTTGTTGCTTCTGGGCAGCTGTTTGCGCGCAAGCGGTGGTGCCGACGAACAGGCCGGCAAGCAGGTAGGCGATTGCAGGCAGACGGGACATCGCGGCTCCATGTGGATGTGGAGCCGCGAGGCTAATACAGAAATCGGTCCCGGGAGGAAACTCCCCTCGCCCCCGACAGAATCGAGAGCGAGGGAATGGCGGCCTTACTCGCCGATGGTCAGCAGCGACGCATTGCCGCCGGCGGCGGTGGTGTTGACGGTGAGGGTGCGCTCGCCGGCGAAGCGCAGCAGATAGTGCGGGCCGCCGGCCTTGGGGCCGGTGCCGGAGAGGCTTTCGCCGCCGAACGGCTGCACGCCGACCACCGCGCCGATCTGGTTGCGGTTGACGTAGCAGTTGCCCACGCGGGCGTGGCTGCGGATGTATTCCACGGTGTCGTCGATGCGGCTGTGCACGCCCAGCGTGAGGCCGTAGCCGGTGGCGTTGATCTGCTCGACCACCTGCTTCAGCTCGCTGCCCTTCCAGCGCAGCACGTGCAGCACCGGGCCGAACACTTCGCGGGTGAGCGTGGACAGCGCCGGGATCTCGTAGGCGCGCGGCGCGAAGAAGGTGCCGTGCGCGGCGACCTCGGCGTCGAGCCTGGCCTCGGCGATCAGCTTGGCTTCCTTGTCCATGCGCGCGGCGTGCTCGACCAGGATCTTCTTCGCGTCCTCGTCGATCACCGGGCCCACGTCGGTGCTGAGCTGGCCGGGGTCGCCCACCTTCAGCTCGGCCATCGCGCCGGCGAGCATGCCGACCACCTTGTCGGCGATGTCTTCCTGCACGAACAGCACGCGCGCGGCGGAGCAGCGCTGGCCGGCGGACTGGAAGGCGGAGGCGATCACGTCCTTGACGATCTGCTCGGGCAGGGCGGAGGAGTCGGCGATCATCGCGTTCTGGCCGCCGGTCTCGGCGATCAGCGCGGCGATCGGCGCGTTGCGCGCGGCCAGCGCGCGGTTGATCGCCCAGGCGGTCTCGGTGGAGCCGGTGAAGGCCACGCCGGCCACGCGCGGGTCTTTCGTCAGCGCGGCGCCGACCACGGCGCCGTCGCCGGGCAGGTACTGCAGCACGGCCTCCGGCACGCCGGCCTCGTGCAGCAGCTTCACCGCGGCGTAGCCGATCAGGCTGGTCTGCTCGGCGGGCTTGGCGATCACGCTGTTGCCGGCGGCCAGCGCGGCGCTGACCTGGCCGAGGAAGATCGCCAGCGGAAAGTTCCACGGGCTGATGCAGACGAACACGCCGCGGCCGTTGAGGAACAGCTGGTTGCTCTCGCCGGTGGGGCCGGGCAGCTGCTCGGGCTGGCCGAACAGGCGGCGCGCCATGGTGGCGTAGTAGCGCAGGAAGTCGGCGGCCTCGCGGATCTCGGCGATGGCGTCGGGCAGGCTCTTGCCGGCCTCGCGCACGCACAGTGCGATGAACTCGGCGCGGCGCGCCTCGAGCTGCTCCGCCGCATGTTCAAGAATCGCGGCGCGGCTGGCGGCGGGCAGGCGGTCCCAGTCGGGCTGGGCGGCGACGGCGTTGGCCAGCGCCTGGTCCGCCAGCGCGGCGTCGGCGCTGACGTAGCTGCCCACCACCTGGCGGCGGTCGGCCGGGTTGGTCACCTGCACGGTGGGGCCGTTGCCCTGGCCGCCGGGCACCAGCGGTGCGGCGTTCCACGGACCGGACTTGGCGTTGATGGCTTCGGCGATGGCCTTCAGTTCGTTGTCGTTGGAGAAGTTGATGCCCATGGAATTCTTCCGAAGCTCACCAAAGAGATTGACCGGCAAGGGAATGCGCGGGTGGGGAATGGAGGCGAAGCGGCGCACCGTTTCGCAGGGATCGGCCACCAGTTCGCGCACCGGCAGCGTCTCGTCCACCACGCGGTTGACGAAGCTGGTGTTGGCGCCGTTCTCCAGCAAGCGGCGCACCAGGTAGGGCAGCAGGTCCTCGTGGGTGCCTACCGGCGCGTAGACGCGGCAGGGCACGTCGAGCTTGTCCTTGCCGATCACCTCGGCATAGAGGTCGGTGCCCATGCCGTGCAGGCGCTGGAACTCGAACGGCCGGCCGCGCGCGATGTGGTGCACGGCGGCGATGCTGTGCGCGTTGTGGGTGGCGAACTGCGGGTAGATCAGCTCGACGCCGGCGTCGAACAGCTTGCGCGCGCAGGCGAGGTAGGAGACGTCGGTGTTCGGCTTGCGCGTGTACAGCGGGTAGCCGGCCAGGCCCTGTTCCTGGGCACGCTTGATCTCGGCGTCCCAGTAGGCGCCCTTCACCAGGCGCACGTACCAGCGACGATTTGCCGCACGTGCCGTCTCGATCAGCCAGTCGATCACGAACGGGGTGCGCTTGGAGTAGGCCTGCACCACGATGCCGAGGCCGTTCCAGCCTTCGAGGGACGGGTGGGCGAAGACGTCGCCGATGATGTCCAGCGACAGCTCCAGCCGGTCGGCCTCCTCGGCGTCCACCGACAGCGCGATGCCCTGCTGCATCGCCAGCTGCGACAGCTCCAGCAGCTTGGCGGTGAGCATGCGGCGCGCGTCCTCGCGCTTGGCCACCTCGTAGCGCGGATGCAGCGCGGACAGCTTCACCGAGATCGACGGCGCGTCGGTGTGGTTGGCGAACGGCCCGCGCGCGCCGATGCGGCCGATCGCGCGGCGGTAGTCCTCCTGGTAGCGCTCGGCGGTCTCGGCGGTGAGCGCGGACTCGCCCAGCATGTCGTAGGAATAGCGGTACACCGCGTATTCCTTCCTGGCGCAGCGGTCCAGCGCCTCGTCGATGGTCTGCCCCATCACGAACTGGTGGCCCATGATGCGCATGGCCTGGCGCACCGCGAGGCGGATCGCCGGCTCGCCGGCGCGGCCGGCCAGGCGCTTCAGCGCGCCGGTGAAGTCGCGGCGGGTCTCCTCGGCCAGGTTCACCAGGTGGCCGGTAAGCATCAGGCCCCAGGTGCTGGCGTTGACGAACAGCGACTCGCTCTGGCCCAGGTGCTTCTTCCAGTCGGCGTCGCCCAGCTTGTCGCGGATCAGCTTGTCGGCGGTGGCCTTGTCGGGGATGCGCAGCAGCGCTTCCGCCACGCACATCAGCAGCACGCCCTCCTCGGAGGAAAGGTCGTACTGGCGCATGAAGGATTCGACGGCGCTCTGGTCCTTGGCGCGGGCGCGCACGCGCGTTACCAGGCCGGCGGCGACGTCGATCACCTGCTCGCGCTCGGCGGCCGGCAGGGTGGCCTGGGCGAGCAGGTCGTTGACCGCTTCGGTCTCGTCGCGCAGCCACGCGGCGGTGATGCGCGCGCGGGCCGGTTCGGCGCCGGCAGGGAGTTCGGGGCTGAGGATGGGTTGGGTCACGGCAGAGTCGATGCGATGGGGGAAGCGGATGGAAACGCGCGATTGTACGCCGCGCACCGCCCTGTCGCTGCAACCCGTCGCGCCGGCCAGGGTACGCGGAGGTATGTCCGTGCATGCGGCAAAAGTGACCAGGCTCAAGTCCCTGCGGCATTCTTGCCCCTTGCGCACTTGCGACCTATCATCGAAACGCTCTTGGCACGCCGGATCTCCATGATCGTGCTACGACCAGCCGCTGCCGGCTTGCCCCGCGTGACGATATGGCTGAGGCCCAATCGCACGCTCAGCCGCCGCGGCCTGCGTCGACTCATCATGCTTCTGGTGGCGCTGGCGCTGACGACCGCCGTCCTGGGCGCGTGGCAGGGGAATGTGTTCGCTCCGCTGTTCGCCCTGGTCGAGTCGTCTGCCGTGGCCGTCGCCCTGTGCGTGGCCTGGCGGGCCGGCGACCGCAGCGAGCGCATCACCCTCGACGACACGTCGCTGGAGGTGCAATCGTTGCCGGGCCGGCACCGTGTGCGTTTCCAGCCCTACTGGGTGCGCGTGCGGATGGATGAGGGGGAAAGCGGATGTCGCCGCCTGCTGCTGTCGTCGCACGGGCGCGAGCTGGAAATCGGCGGGTTCCTTGCCGAACAGGAACGTGTCGAGCTGTTGCGGAAACTCAAGGTGCTGCTGGAAGGGATCAACGACCGGCCGCGCGGATAGGTTCAACAAAGGGCGAGAGCATGACATCTGGCAGCATCAGCACCGACGGGACCAGGCCGGACCGCGACCGATCAGGGCGCGGCGGGACGACCGGCATCAGGCGCGCCGTCGCGGCGGCGACGGCCATCGTGCTGGCGCTGTGCGCCGGTCTTGCGCAGGCCGACCCGCATCCGTGGCAGCTCAACATGACCCGCGGCGTGACCACCTGGTCCGGCGAGCCGTACTTCCTCAACAACGTCGCGCTCGGCGTGTGCGTGGTGATCGGCATCCTGGTGTTCGGCGCGATGTTCATCGCCATGTTCCGCTTCCGCAAGTCGCGCGGCGCGGTGGCGGAGAAGTGGTCGCACAACACCAAGGTCGAGATCGTCTGGACCACGATTCCGGTGATCATCCTGGCGGTGCTGGCCTGGATGGCCACCGGCGGCCTGGTCTCGTTCGCGAACACCACCGGCTCGCAGATGACGGTGAAGGTCACCGGCTATCAGTGGAAGTGGCGCTACGACTATGTCGACTACCTTGGCAAGCCGATCAGCAAGGTCGGCTACATGTCGAAGCTCGACGCGCTCTCCGACAAGACCCGTCAGCTGGATTCGGGGATGGACCCGGACGCTGTGAAGACCGGCGACGAGAACACCTACCTGCTGAACGTGGACAAGCCGCTGGTGCTGCCGATCCACACCAAGATCCGCTTCGTGATCACCAGCGACGACGTGATCCACTCGTGGTGGGTGCCGCAGTTCGGCTGGAAGATGGATGCGATCCCCGGCATCGTCAACACCGCCTGGACCAACATCAACAAGCCCGGCACCTACCGCGGCCAGTGCGCCGAATTGTGCGGCCAGGACCACGGCTTCATGCCGATCGTGGTGAAGGCGGTGTCGCAGGAGGACTTCGCCAAGTGGCTGGCCGCGCAGGAGCAGGCGAACGCGCCCGCGCCGCCGCCCGCCGCGCCGGCGACCCCGTCCTCCAGCGCCGCCGCGCCGGCGACGGCGCAGGTCGCGCCGCCCGCGCCCGGCGGCCGGGGCTGACCCGGGCAGGTGCGGTCGCCGTCATGACGCGTTGCGGCCGTCGCGGCCGCGGAATTCCGGAGAGCAGCCGCCCGCGGCTGCGCCATCGACAGACTCAGGCAGAGGTGCAAGGCCATGGCCCACGAAGCCACCCACGATCACCACGATGAACACCACGCGCCGCAGGGTTTCTTCCAGCGCTGGGTGATGTCCACCAACCACAAGGACATCGGCACGCTGTACCTGATCTTCTCGCTGACGATGTTCTTCATCGGCGGCAGCTTCGCGATGGTGATCCGCGCCGAGCTGTTCAAGCCCGGCCTGCAGCTGGTGCAGCCGTACTTCTTCAACGAGATGACCACCATGCACGCGCTGGTGATGATCTTTGGCGCGATCATGCCGGCCTTCGTGGGCCTGGGCAACTGGATGATCCCGCTGATGATCGGCGCGCCGGACATGGCGCTGCCGCGCATGAACAATCTCTCGTTCTGGATCCTGCCGTTCGCGTTCCTGCTGATGCTGTCCACGCTGTTCCTGCCCGGCGGCGGCCCGGCCGGCGGCTGGACGATGTATCCCCCGCTGTCGCTGCAGAGCAGCTCGCTGGCCTACGTGGTGTTCGCGATCCACCTGATGGGCATCAGCTCGATCATGGGCGCGATCAACATCATCGCCACCATCCTCAACATGCGTGCGCCGGGCATGGACCTGCTGAAGATGCCGGTGTTCGTGTGGAGCTGGCTGATCACCGCGTTCCTGCTGATCGCGGTGATGCCGGTGCTGGCCGGCGCGGTGACTATGCTGCTCACCGACAAGTACTTCGGCACCAGCTTCTTCAACCCGCACGGCGGCGGCGACCCGGTGCTGTACCAGCACGTGTTCTGGTTCTTCGGCCACCCCGAGGTGTACATCATGATCCTGCCCGCGTTCGGGATCATCTCGGAGGTGATCCCGACCTTCGCGCGCAAGCCGATCTTCGGCTACCGCGCGATGGTGTACGCGATCGCCTGCATCGCCTTCCTGTCGTTCATCGTGTGGGCGCACCACATGTTCGCGGTGGGCCTGCCGCTGGGCGCGGACATCTTCTTCATGTACGCGACGATGCTGATCGCGGTGCCGACCGGCGTGAAGGTGTTCAACTGGGTGGCCACGATGTGGGGCGGCTCGATGACCTTCGAGACGCCGATGCTGTTCGCCATCGCCTTCGTCATCCTGTTCACCATCGGCGGCTTCTCCGGCCTGATGCTGGCGCTGGTGCCGGCCGACTTCCAGTACCACGACACCTACTTCGTGGTGGCGCATTTCCACTACGTGCTGGTGACCGGCGCCGCGTTCGCGATCATGGCGGCCACCTATTACTGGATGCCGAAGTGGACTGGCCACATGTACAACGAGTTCTGGGGCAAGGTGCACTTCTGGTGCAGCGTGGTGTTCGTGAACGTGCTGTTCTTCCCGCAGCACTTCCTGGGCCTGGCCGGCATGCCGCGGCGCATCCCGGACTACAACGTGGCGTTCGCCGACTTCAACATGATCAGCTCGATCGGCGGCTTCCTGTTCGGCGCCTCGCAGCTGATCTTCCTGGGCGTGATCGTGCACTGCGCGTTCTTCTCCAAGAAGAAGGCCACCGATCGCGTATGGGAAGGCGCGCGCGGCCTGGAGTGGACGCTGTCCTCGCCGCCGCCGCACCACAGCTTCACGGTGCCGCCGGTGGTGCGTGACGAGGAACTCGCGCACGGCCACGTGAACGACTGAGCCATCATCCCGCCGCTGCGGCCCGGGGCCGCGGCGGCGCCAGCGGGGACAGCAGCACATGACATCCAGCATCGCAGACAACCGGTTCGAGCAAGGGCGCCGCCGCGGCGTGCGCCGCACCGTGACAGTGCTGGCGGTCGTGGTCGGCGGGTTCTACCTGCTGTCGTTCCTGCAGATCCTGCTGATGAGGTAGGCGCAGCGCTATACCGGGTTACACGGACGGCAGCGGCAGGGGCGTCCGGCAAGCGACATCCGGCCACGGCATCACGGAGCCGGGTCATCAGGGCAACGCCACGGGGTCAAACCATGGGTCAGCAGCACGACATCTACTACGTACCGAGCAAGAGCCAGTGGCCGATCGTGGCCGCGGTGGTCATGTTCCTCACCGTGTTCGGCGCCGCGCACTGGCTGAACGCGGAACCGGGCGAGAGCGGCTTCGGCAGGACGGTGATCACGGTCGGCGCGATCGGCGTCATCTGCATGTTCTTCGGCTGGTTCCATTCGGTGATCAAGGAATCGCTGGCCGGCCTGTACAACCCCCAGGTGGACACCTCGTTCCGCATGGGCATGATGTGGTTCATCTTCTCCGAGGTGATGTTCTTCGGCGCGTTCTTCGGCGCGCTGTTCTACATCCGCAACTTCTCGGTGCCGTGGCTGGGCGGCGAGGGCCATGGCGTGCTCACCCACCAGTTCCTCTACGACACCTACAGCGGCGCCTGGGGCGCGGCCGGCGGCAACGGCCCGATGCACATCGGCGGCGCCTTCAGCACCGTGGTGCCGTGGGGGCTGCCGCTGCTGAACACGCTGATCCTGCTCACCTCCAGCGTCACCGTGACGATCGCGCACCACGCGCTGCGTGGCGGCCATCGCGGCCGGATCCTGTTGTTCCTCGGCCTCACCGTGCTGCTGGGCGCGGGCTTCCTGTTCTGCCAGGCGCACGAGTACATGGAGGCCTACAAGGAGCTGAACCTGACCCTGCACAGCGGGGTATACGGCTCCACCTTCTTCATGCTCACCGGTTTCCACGGCCTGCACGTGACGCTGGGCACGATCATGCTGGCGGTGATCTGGTTGCGCGTGCTGAAAGGGCATTTCAGCAAGGACCACCACTTCGGCTTCGAAGCGGTGGCGTGGTACTGGCACTTCGTCGACGTGGTCTGGCTGTGCCTGTTCCTGTTCGTTTACATACTTTGACTTTGCGCGACGTCCTGTCGCGGAAGGCACAAGGTCGAAAGCCGGCCATCCATGGCCGGACTGTTCAATTTCATGCGACATCCTGTCGCGGAGAGCGAAAATCGAAAACCGGCCATCCGTGGCCGGACTCTTCAGGGAAGCGCCGCTTCGAATGGAGCTCTCGGATACAAGGAAGCCCGCCAAATGGCGGGCTTCTTCGTGTCGCGGGGGGAAGCAGCCTGCGCCGGGGCGGTTACAATCACTGGCCGACGTCGTGCGGCTGCAGCCAGCCCATCCAGATGCCGAACACGACCATGCCGATCAGCAGCAGCGACAGCGCGATGCGGCGGGTCAGCGCCCAGGCCATGCGCCGGTCGTCGTCCTTGTCGGTCATCATGTAGTACAGCGCCTGGGCGAGGCTGAAGATCACCACCAGCAGCAGCACCACCACCGCGTATTTGTAGATGGGACCCACGTGATTGATCCGTTCGTATACGGTGCAGGCAGTATAGCCACCGCCGGCGCCATGCCATGCTAGGCGGATTCCGCCGTCCGCCCTGGTGGGCGATGGTGCTGACCGCGGCCGCGGCCGTGCTTTTCGTGCGGCTGGGCATCTGGCAGTTGCACCGGGCCGACTACAAGGACGAACTGCTGCGACGCTATGCCGCGGCGGCGGTCGCGCCGCCGCAGGGCTTTGCGGCGGTGGCCGCGCAGCCGCCGCCGGATGCCTATCCGCGCGTGCAGGTGCGGGGCCGCTACCTGGCCGATCGCGTCTATCTGCTGGACAACCCGAAGCACGACGATCGCGGCGGCGTGGAGGTCTACGTGCCGTTCCGCCCGCAGGGCGGCGATCGCCTGCTGCTGGCGGACCTGGGCTTCCTGCCCGGCAACGGCACCGACCAGACGCCGCAGCTGCCGGCGTTGCCGGAGGGCGTGCTGCAGCTGCGCGGTCTGTATGTGCCGCCGCCGGGGCATGGCTTCGAGATGGGCGGCAACGCGCTGGCGCGGCAGACGGCGTGGCCGAAGAAGACGATCTATTTCGACCTGGGCCAGATCGCCGCCGACCTCGGCGCGAAACTGTATCCTCGCGTGCTGAGCCTGGACGCCGAGCCGGCCTCGATCTACGTGCGCGTGCACACGCTGGACTTCGGCGACATGCCGCCGGCGCGGCACCGCGCCTACGCGTTCCAGTGGTTCTCCTTCGCGATCGCCGTGGTGGTGATCCTGCTGGTGCTGAACCGCCGGCGCGGTCCGCGCAAACCCTGAGTTATGGATGTTCCGATGAATGCCGTCGACCCCGCCGCGTTGCGCAAGAGCCGCCTGAAGCTGTTGCTGGTCGCCTCGATTTTCGCCGCGCCGTTTGTGCTGGCGCTGCTGCTCACGCTGACCGGCTGGCAGCCTGGCGCGAAGGGCAACGGCCTGCCGATCCTGCCGCAGCGCAACTTCGCCCAGGAGCAGCTGCCGGTGCGCCTCGCCGACGGCAAGGACTGGGCCTGGCGCGACAGCGAGCCGCGACTCACCCTCGTCGCGCTGCCCGGACCGGACTGCGCCGCGCGTTGCTACGCCGCGCTGACCGCGATGGCCAAGGCGCGCGTGATGCTCAACCGCAACCAGTCGCGCCTGCGCCTGCTGTACGTGGGCACGCCGCCCGCGGATGCGCAACGCGACGGCATGGCGAACTACTGGCAGATCGGCCAGGACTTGGACGGCAGGCTGTCGGCATGGCGGCCACGGCAGCCGGACAGCGTGGGAGCGCTGCTGGTGGAGTCCAATGGCACGGCGCTGGCGCGCTATCCTGCCGGCTTCGATCCCTCCGGCCTGTTCCGGGATCTGCAGAAGGTCATCAAGTAATGTCGTCGCGTGTCGAGAAAACCCTGCGCTGGCTGTCGCTGCTGGCGGCCGTGTTCGCGTTCGGGCTGGTGATGTTCGGGGCCTTCGTGCGCCTGTCGAACGCGGGCCTGTCCTGTCCGGACTGGCCCACCTGCTACGGCGAGGTGGCCTGGCCGCAGCACGCGCAGGCGGTGGCCAAGGCCGACGCGGCTTTCCCCGACCGCCCCTACGAGGCGCACAAGGCCTGGCGCGAACAGGTGCACCGCATGCTGGCCGGCACGCTGGGTGTGCTGGTGCTGGCGTTGGCGCTGCTGGCCGCGTGGCGGCGGCGCTGGACCGTGCTGGCGGTGGTGGGCAGCGCGGTGCTTGCCGCGGTGGGCGTGGCGATGTACATGCGCGGCGAGCATTACTGGTCGTCGCTGCTGGCGGTATGTGCGATCGCGTTGCCGCTGGCCGCGGCGCTGGCGTTGCGGCGGCCGGCGGCGTGGCGGATCTGCCTGGTGGCGCTGGCCGTCATCATCTTCCAGGCGATGCTCGGCATGTGGACGGTGACCCTGCTGCTGAAACCCATCGTGGTGACCGGGCACCTGCTGGGCGGCATGACCACGTTCGCGCTGCTGGGCTATGCGGCGGTGCGCTTCGCCGGCGTGGGCGCGGCGGACGATGCGCTGGCCGGGCTGCGCCGGCTGGTGGTCCTCGGCATCGTACTGCTGGCCTGCCAGATCGCGCTGGGTGGCTGGACCTCGTCGAACTACGCGGCGCTGGCCTGCGGCTTCGGCGACGCGGCGTTCCCGCATTGCCTGGGCCAGTGGTGGCCGCCGGCCGACTACCACCAGGGCTTCATCCTGTGGCGCGGCATCGGCGTGGATTTCGAGGGCGGCATCCTCGACCAGAGCGCGCGCACCGCGATCCAGATGGTGCACCGGATCGGCGCGCTGGTGGTGTTCTGCTACCTCGGCTGGCTGTCGCACCGGCTGGCCAAGCGCGGCTTGCGCTGGTGCGGCGTCGCCATCGGCATCGCGCTGGTCTGCCAGGTGCTGCTGGGCATCAGCAATGTGCATTTCGGCCTGCCGCTGCCGGTGGCGACCGCGCACAACGGCATGGCGGCGCTGCTGCTGTTCACCCTGGTGGCGACGCTGGCGCGCACCCAGCGCCGGCATGGCGCGGCGGGAGTCCCGCGATGAGCATGCTGGGCGAATACCTGCAGCTGACCAAACCGCGCGTGGTGGCGCTGCTGGTGTTCTGCGCGGTGATCGGCATGTTCCTCGCCGTGCCCGGCATCCCGCCGTGGCGGGCGCTGGTATGGGGCACGCTGGGCATCTGGCTGGCCTCGGGCTCGGCGGCGGCGTTCAACCACCTGATCGACCAGCGCATCGACAAACTGATGGCGCGCACCGCGCGGCGGCCGCTGGCCACCGGCCACCTCAAGCCGTGGCAGGTGCTGATGTTCGCCATCGCGATGGGCATCGTCTCGATGCTGGTGCTGGCGTTGCTGGTGAACGGCCTCACCGCCTGGCTCACCTTCGCCGGGCTGATCGGCTATGCGCTGGTGTACACCGCCTACCTCAAGCGCGCCACGCCGCAGAACATCGTGATCGGCGGCCTCGCCGGGGCGATCCCGCCGGTGCTGGGCTGGACCGCGGTGACCGGCGCGCTGCACCCGTTCGCGCTGCAGCTGTGCCTGATCATCTTCGTGTGGACGCCGCCGCACTTCTGGGCGCTGGCGATCTTCCGCCGCGACGACTACGCGCGTGCCGGCGTGCCAATGCTGCCGGTGACCCACGGCGTGGCCTACACGCGCTGGCAGGTGCTGTTCTACACCGTGCTGCTGGTGCTGGTGACCCTGCTGCCGGCGATCACCGGCTACAGCGGCTGGCTCTACCTCGGCGGTGCGGTGGTACTGGGCGCGGGCTTCCTGTACTACGCGATTCGCCTGCTGAATCCGCCGGACGATTTCTTCGCGATGCGCGTGTTCAAGTACTCGGTGATCTACCTGATGGCGCTGTTCGCGTTCCTGCTGGCCGACCATTGGCTGGCCGCGCCGCTGGCGGACCACGCCCTGGCCTGGCAGCGGGTGACTTGATCCGGCGGTCGCTCAGCCGCGGGTGGCGATGCCTGCGTCGTTGAGCAGCCGCTCCAGCGGTTCCAGCAGTTCGCCGTATTTCTCCCAGCGCCGGACCGCGTTGCGATGAATCGGTTCGCGCGCCTGGACGGTGCTGGCGGTGGCCACGGCCGACGGGTTGCGCTCGAAATGCAGGCAGGCCTCGTGCCACGGCAGTTCGCAGAAGTCGAGCAGGCGGCGCGTGCTCGACTCCTGTTCGGCCACCAGCGTCTCGTAGCCGATCTCCAGGATCCGCCCCGGCAGTACCCGGCGCCAGTGCGCCATCATGCGCTCGAACTGGATGTAGAAGCGGCCGATGTCGAGCAGGTCGAAGGTGTAGCCGTGGAACGCCGAGTGCTCCTGGAACAGTTCGCGGAAATTGCTCAGGCAGGTATCCATCGGGTTGCGCCGCAGGCAGATGATCTTTGCCTTGGGCAGCGCATGGGCAATGAAACCGGCGTACAGGAAATTGTGTGGCAACTTGTCGATGAAGCGCGGCTGGTTCGCGGTCTGCGGCCGGGTGCCGTCGATGTAGCGCAGGCCGAGCAGCTCCAGGTCGATGCCGCGGGCGCCGTCGATGACGGCCGGGCTGAGCGTGGGAGCCTGCCCGGCGTCCGACAGCCGCTTCACCGCCCACGGGAAATTCAGCAATTCGCCGGCGGAATGGACTTGCGGATGGCTCGAAATGATCCGTTCCACCAGGGTGGTGCCTGAGCGCGGCATGCCGACGATGAAGATCGGTTCCTCGCTGCCGTAGCCCGACGCCTGCGGGCGCGGCCCCGGGAAGGCGCGGATCATCGCGTCGACCAGCGCGCGATCCTCCGCGCTGTCATGCCGGCGCTGGCGGCTGCGAACCGCCTTGCCACGGGTGAAATGCGCGAAGGCGCCGGCGAAATCGCCCTGGTCCTCGCATTCCTTGCCCAGCGCCGAGTGCAGATGCATCTGTGCCGCGTCGTTCGCCGCGTGTTCGTGCAGCAGCGCCTGCAGTTGCGCGACGTGGTTGCGCGCGGAAGTCTGCCGGCGCAGGCGCGAGCGCAGGCCGTAGGCGGCCCAGAAGTCGGGCTGCAGGGCGAGGCAGGTGTCGAAGGCCGCCTCGGCTTCGTCGATGTGGCCGGTGAAAGTCAGCGTGACGGCGAGGTTGAAGTGGCCCAGCGCGTGCTGCGGCGCCATTGCCACGGTGCGACGGAACGCGGCATTGGCCCGCTCGTGCACATTGCAGTCCATGTAGACCATGCCGAGCAGGAGCGGCGTCTCGGCATCGGCCGGCGGCCGGGCGGCGGCGATGTTGGCCACTTGCAGCGCCTCGCCAAGGCGCCTGGCCCGCGCCAGGGCGCGGGCCAGGTGGGCGAGGTACTCGGCATTCCTGGAATCGAGCGATGCGGCCTGACGCAGGTGATCCAGCGCGCGACCCAGTTGATTGAGTTCGAGCAGGGCCCGGCCGGCCAGATGCTGCGCCGCCGCGTGGTCAGGCAGCAGCCGAGTGGCCTGTTCGGCCAGCGCGCAGGCCCTGGCCGGTTCGCGGCTGCCGAGGGCCGCGGCGGCCTGCGACACGAGGTTTTCGACTTGCGCGAGAGTGTGTGGAGCAGGATTCATGACGGGTCCGCCGGAGGGCGCCATGCCGCATGTCGGGCGACATCGCCGTGGCCGGTCATGGTGCCCGTTTTCCGCGCGTCATGCATGCCGCCCCGATCGCGGCGGATGGCGCCGGCGCGGACGGGTCCGCCGATCGGCACGGCGTCGGCGGATGCGCTTTGCGCGGTCGCGCCGATGTCGAAATGGATTGACACTTTCGCACTGCAGCACCACAATGCGCGGGCCGTACGGCACGCTCGTGCCGCACGGCATCCTGTCCTGACTAACCAAGGCATATGGACGTTTACCCTAGTCGCAGCGTCGACATCCGCTTGCATCGGATGCCGGCAACGCACAACAAGCTGAACGCCTGCGGCAGCCGCCAGCGGTCGGCCGGTTCTTTCCTAGACTAGGAAACGCCGGCTCATCTCCGACGGCGCCGCGCGCCGTAACCGAGGAGATGGGCCATGAAGCTCCTTCGCGATTTTCTCCGCCTGCGGGCTCCCCGCCGCAGCCTGTTCGCCGTTCGCCGCGATGCGCGGCGGCGCGTCTTTGTCGTGACCGTACCGGCGCCGCTGGTGCCTCCGTCGGTCGAAGCGCAGGGCCAGGTCGAGACGCGCGTTGTCGCGTCGTTGTCGTCGCCGCGTCATCTGCAACTGGCATCCAGTCACTGATGCACGCGTGCGTGCCCCGCAAGTGCTGGCCTCCGCCAGTGCGGCGGAGGCGCAGTCTGTGCCCGGCGGTCCGCATGGCCGCCGTCAGCTCCACCGCGGACGTTCCGCCCAGGTAGTCGGCAGGCGCCGACACGCTGCCGCGGCGCGGATCTTCAAGAACATACGGTAGCGATCCATGAGCAAGTCCTTCTCCCGCTCGACCGTCAAGGCTGCAGCGCCCGCTCCGGCGCAGGTGCTCGCGGCGCAGGAAGCGTTCCGCGACAACGACGCCTTGCTGGCCGCGCTCGGGACCTCCGTCCGCGGCCTGGACGAAGAGCGCATCACCGAGCGCCTGCACCGCGACGGCGCCAACGAGGTCTCGCACGAGAAGCCGCCGCACTGGTCGCTGCAGCTGCTGCGCACGTTCAAGAACCCGTTCATCGTGGTGCTGCTGGTGCTGGCCGGTGTGCAGTTGTTCGCCGACGACAGCGACCTCACCGGGCCGCTCATCATTGCGGCGATGGTGGGTATCAGCGTGGTGCTGAGCTTCACCCAGGAGTACCGCTCCTCGCGCGCGGCCGAGAAGCTGAAGGCGATGGTGCGCAACACCGCCACGGCGACGCGGCAGGCTTCCGATGGCCACAGCGAGCAGATCGAGGTGCCGGTGGGTGAGCTGGTCGTGGGCGACATCGTGCACCTGGGCGCGGGCGACATGGTGCCCGCCGACCTGCGCCTGCTCTCGGCGAAGGATCTGTTCATCAGCCAGGCGATCCTCACCGGCGAGTCGCTGCCGGTGGAAAAGGCCGCTCCCGCGCATGCGCAGGGCGGGGCGGCGGGGGGCAGCGGCAGCCCGCTGGACCTGCCCACGATCTGCTACATGGGCACCAACGTGATCTCCGGCACCGCCAGCGCGGTGGTGGTGGCCACCGGCGCGCGCAGCTACCTGGGTTCGCTGGCGCACAGCATGACCGGCCAGCGCGTGCAGACCAGCTTCGACCGCGGCGTGAGCTCGGTGAGCTGGCTGCTGATCCGCTTCATGGCGGTGATGGTGCCGGTGGTGCTGGGCATCCAGTGGTACAAGCAGGGCTTCTGGGAGGCGTTCCTGTTCGCGCTGTCGGTGGCGGTGGGCCTCACGCCGGAGATGCTGCCGCTGATCGTCACCGCGAACCTCGCCAAGGGCGCGATCGCGATGTCCAAGCGCAAGGTGGTGGTAAAGCGGCTCAACGCGATCCAGAACTTCGGCGCGATGGACGTGCTGTGCACCGACAAGACCGGCACGCTGACGCTGGACAAGATCGTGCTGGAACGCCACCTCGACCTCGACGGTGAGGAATCCGACGAGGCGCTGGAGTACGGCTACCTCAACAGCCGCTTCCAGACCGGCCTGAAGAACCTGATGGACAAGGCGGTGCTGGAGCACCGCGACCTGGAACCGACCGCGTCGCGCTACCGCGTGGTGGACGAGATCCCGTTCGACTTCCAGCGGCGGCGCATGTCGGTCGTCGTGGCGAACGGCGGCAACGAGCATCTGCTGATCTGCAAGGGCGCGGTGGAGGAGATGCTGTCGATCTGCGCCCACGCCCAGGTCGGCGGCACGGTGGAGCCGATGACCGACGAGCGCCGCCGCGAGATCAAGGCGATGACGCACCGGCTCAACGAGGACGGCCTGCGCGTGCTGGTGGTGGCGGTGCGCCGCGAATCGGCATCCGAGCGCGCCTGGAGCGTGGCCGACGAGAGCGGGCTCACCGCGGTGGGTTGCCTCGCCTTCCTCGATCCGCCGAAGGATTCGGCCGCCACCGCGATCGCCGCGCTGCACGCGCACGGCGTCGAGGTGAAGGTGATCACCGGCGACAACGAGGCGGTGACACGCAAGATCTGCCGCGAGGTGGGGCTGGACGTGACCCACTCGGTACAGGGCCGCGACATCGAGCCGCTGGACGAGGACGCGCTGGACGCGCTGGTCAAGCGCACCACGATCTTCGCCAAGATGTCGCCGCTGGAAAAGGCGCGGGTGGTGAAGTCGCTGCAGCGCCAGGGCCACAC
Source organism: Dorcoceras hygrometricum (assembly GCA_001598015.1). Taxonomy (NCBI): domain Eukaryota; kingdom Viridiplantae; phylum Streptophyta; class Magnoliopsida; order Lamiales; family Gesneriaceae; genus Dorcoceras; species Dorcoceras hygrometricum. Next base: position 136,503 of record KQ998100.1, on the reverse strand, counting down.
CGTGGGCTTCCTCGGCGACGGCATCAACGATGCGCCGGCGCTGCACGACGCCGACGTCGGCATCTCGGTGGACACCGCCACCGACATCGCCAAGGAGTCGGCCGACATCATCCTGCTGGAAAAGAACCTGATGGTGCTGGAGGAGGGCGTGCTGGAAGGCCGCGTCACCTTCGGCAACATCATCAAGTACATCAAGATGACCGCCAGCTCGAACTTCGGCAACGTGCTGAGCATGCTGATCGCGAGCGTATTCCTGCCGTTCGTGCCGTTGCTGCCGCTGCAGATCCTGGTGCTGAACCTGCTCTACGACATCTCGCAGCTGTCGATCCCGTTCGACCGCATGGACGAGGAGTACCTGCGCGTTCCGCGCAAATGGGACGCCAGCGACATCGGCCGCTTCATGCTGCTGGTGGGGCCGTCGAGTTCGGTGTTCGACATCACCACCTTCGCGCTGCTGTGGTTCGTGTTCGGCGCGAACGGGCCGGCGCACCAGTCGCTGTTCCAGTCCGGCTGGTTCATCGAAAGCCTGCTCACCCAGACCCTGGTGGTGCACATGATCCGCACGCGCCGCATCCCGTTCCTGCAGAGCAGCGCGGCCGCGCCGGTGCTGGGGCTGACCACGGCGATCATCGCGATCGGCATGCTGATCCCGTATACCGGCCTGGGCCACAAGCTCGGCATGGTGGAAATGCCACCGGTGTACTACGCATGGCTGGCGGCCACCGTGCTGGCCTATTGCGCGCTGACTCAGCTGGTGAAGGTGGTCTACATCCGCCGCTACGGGCGCTGGCTGTAGCAGGCGTCCTTGCCGTCCGCCGCCGCGCGTGCCTTGCTTGACCGGCCCTGCCGGTGGGGGGAGGTGGACGCGCTGCAAGCGCCTGATCGGATCCGGAGTACATCATGAAAGGGACCCTGGTCCTGCTGGACATCGCGGGCTACGTGGCCTTGTTGCTGTGGGGCACGCACATGGTCACCAGCGGCGTGCTGCGCGGCTACGGCAGCGCGCTGCGCCGCTGGCTGGGGCGCTATCTCGGCCATCGCCCCGCCGCGTTCTGCTTCGGCCTGGGCATGACCGCGCTGCTGCAGAGCAGTACCGCCACCGGCATGATGGCCACCTCGTTCGCGGCGAACGGCTTCCTCGGCCTGGTGCCCGGACTGGTGGTGATGCTTGGCGCGAACGTGGGCACCACCCTGGTGGTGCAACTGCTGTCGTTCGACGTCGCGCTGGTGGCGCCGGTGCTGGTGCTGCTCGGCTTCGTGGTGTACCGGCGCGGCGGCGACGCGCGCTTCGAGAACCTGGGTCGTTGCGCGATCGGCCTGGGACTGATGCTGCTGGCGCTGCACATGCTGGTGGTGTCGATGGCGCCGGTGGAGGACACCGCGCTGCTGCGTACCGCGCTGCACAGCCTTGCCGGCGAGCCGGTGCTGGCCTTGCTGGTGGCGGCGCTGCTCACCTGGGCCTGCCATTCCAGCGTGGCGGTGGTGTTGCTGATCGCCTCGCTGGCCACCGCGCACGTGGTCGACGCCCAGGGCGCGCTGGCGCTGGTGCTGGGCGCGAACCTGGGCGGCACGCTGCCGGCGCTGTTCGACGCCGGTACGCCGGTGGCGCGGCGCCTGCCGCTGGGCAACCTGCTGGTGCGCGCGTTCGGCTGCGTGGTCTGCCTGCCGCTGTTGCATCCGCTGGTCGGGCTGCTGGCGCACCTGGGCGCCTCGCCGGCGCGCATGGCGGTGAACTTCCACACCGCGTTCAACCTCGCGCTGGCGCTGCTGTTCATCCTGCCGGTGCAGTGCCTGGCGCGGTTGCTGGTGCGCCTGCTGCCCGAACCGCCGAAGCCGGCCGACGCCGGCGTGCCGCTGTACCTCGATGCCGGCGCGCTGGACGCCGCCAACGTGGCGCTGGCGAACGCCGCGCGCGAAGCCATGCGCATGGCCGACATGGTCGAGAACATGCTCAAGGGCCTGGTCGAGGTGTTCGGCAAGGACGACCGCGTGCGCGCCGCCGCGATCGGCCGGATGGACGCGATCCTAGACCGGCTCGGTGTGGCGATCCGCGAATACCTCGCCGGGCTGGGCAACGAGTCGCTGAACGACGAGGACGGCGAGCGCAGCCAGGAGATCCTCGGTTTCGTGATCAATATCGAGCACGTCGGCGACATCACCGCCAACAACCTGATGGAGTTCGCCGCCAAGAAAGCCGAGCGCGGCCAGGATTTCAGCGCCGACGACATCCAGGACCTGGCGCGCATGCACGCGCAGGTGATGGAAAGCCTGCAGCTGGCCTGGGCGGTGTTCCTGCGCAGCGACCTGCGCGCGGCGCAGCAGCTGGTGGCGCGCAAGGAGGCGCTGTGGCGGCTGGAGAACGAGATCTCCGAGCGGCATATCCGCGCATTGCGCGAGCGCCGCGACGACGGCGGCGCCGGCGACGTCTACCTGCGCATCCTGCGCGACCTGAAGCGCATCCACTCGCACCTGGCGGCGCTGGCCTATCCGGTGCTGGAGCGCGCCGGCCTGCTGCAGGATCGGCTGCGCGTCATGGCGTAGGCCGGCGATGCGACGCACGGATGATCGCCGTGCGTGGATCGCGCCGGCCGCGGAGCCTGTTCAGTCGTCCTGGCTGATGCGCTGGCGCCGGTAGCGCCACCACAGCCATGCCGCGCACAGCAACACCAGGCCGACCAGCACCCACATGCTGTTCTGGCCGCGGTGCATCCATTTCATCAGCCACACGTGGTTGTCGGCGCCGAAAAAGCCCAGGTACACCCAGACCGGCACGCTGATCAGCGCGGCGGTGGCGTCGATCAGCAGGAAGCGCAGCAGCGACACTTGGCGCGTGGTGCCGGCGGTGAGGTAGATGGTGGTGCGCATGCCGGGCAGGAAGCGGGCGACGAACAGCACGCGGTTGCCGTAGCGCGAGAACTTGTGCTGCACCACCTCGAAGCGCTCCGGCGGGAGCAGGCGGGCGATCCAGCGCCATTTCAGCATGGCCTCGCCGTAACGGCGGCCGAGCAGGAACACGGTGGCGTCGCCCAGCAGCACGCCGGCCATGCACATCGCGAACATCGCGTGCACGTTGGCGTAGCCCAGCCCTGCGATCACGCCGCCGGCGACCAGGGTGACGTCCTCCGGCAGCGGCAGGCCGAGGCCGCAGATCGTCAGCGCGATCCACACCGCGACGTAGCCGTTCTCGGCGAAGATCGTGACCAGTCGTTCAAGCAGATCCATCGGCGTCCCTGCGGGGAGTGCAGCATGCGTCGCGGCATGATCCCATACCCGTGCGCGACAAGCTTTCCGCAATGCGGCGTCCGGTCGACACGCGCGCTCAGTCCGCCGCGGTGACGGGCCGCACGCGCGCCGCCAGCAGTTCGCGCAGCTCGGCCTTCTCGGCATCGTCGAGCGGGCCGCTGCGCATCTTCGCGTGCAGCATCTCGCGGCGCAGCGCCACGGCCTGCTCGTCCATGCGCGCCAGCGCATCCATGAATTCGGTGCGCTGGGCCTCCGGCTCGCCCACCACCGCGGCGGCCATCAGCTTCTGCAGTGCGGGGTATTCCGGGCGCTCGACGAAATGCTCCACCAGCATCGCCGGGTTGATCCCGGGGCGGCTGCGCGCCAGGTCCAGCAGTTCGGCGAGCAGGCCCACGCCGGGGCGGTCCAGGCGCAGGAAGCGATAAGGCTTCTCCACCTGGTCGGCCATGCCCGGCTGGGCCAGCAGCAGGGCGATCGCGCTGCGTACCAGCGAGCGCTGCGCGGTGGTCGGCCGCTGCACGGCGCGGTGCGCGGCGGGATCGGCCGCGAGGCGGGCGCTGGCGCCGCTGCGCTTTTCCAGTTCCTGCGCCATCAGGTCGCGGAACGCGCCGTCGGGCAGCCGCGCTATCAACGGCCGCGCACGCTCGGCGAGGCGGGCGCGGCCGTCGAGGCTGGCCATGTCCACGTCGCGCGCCAGCTCGTCGAAGAAATAGTCGGAGAGCGGCGTGGCGTTTTTCAGGCGCTGCTCGAAGCCGGCCTTGCCTTCCTTGCGCACCAGGGTGTCCGGGTCCTCGCCCTCGGGCAGGAACAGGAAGTAGGCCTGCCGCCCGTCGCGCAGCCGCGGCAGCGCGGCATCCAGCGCCTTCCACGCGGCGGCGCGGCCGGCGCGGTCGCCGTCGAAGCAGAACACCACGTCGGGCGCGGCGCGGAACAGCAGCTCGGTATGCTCGGGCGTGGTGGCGGTGCCCAGCGTGGCCACCGCGATCGGCAGGCCGGCCTGGTGCAGCGCGATCACGTCCATGTAGCCCTCCACCACCACGATGCGCTGCAGGTTCGCGTTGGCTTGCTTCACCTGCCACAGCGCGAACAGCTCGCGGCCCTTGTGGAACAGCGGCGTTTCCGGCGAGTTGAGGTACTTGGGAGAGCTTTTTTCAGGAGTGCGGGCAGGGATGCCCGCTTCTTGATCTTCGCGCGAAGGATTCGCGCTTGAAGAACCACTCAATACTCTCCCGCCGAACGCGATCACGCGGCCGCGGCGGTCGAGGATGGGGAACATCAGCCGTTCGCGGAAGCGGTCGTACTTGCTGCCGCGCTCGCCGCTGGAAACCATGCCGGCCTCGGTCAGCAGTTCCATCCGTCGCGGCGTGTTGCCCAGCGCCTTGATCACGCCGTCATAGCCGGCGGGCGCCCAGCCGAGGCGGAAGCGCGCGATGGTGTCGGCGTCCAGCCCGCGCTTCCGGCAATAGGCCTGCGCCTCGGCGTTCTTCGGCAATTGTTCCTGGTACCAGCCGGCGCTGGCATCGAGCAGGGCGTAGAGGTCGGTCTTGTCCTCGCGCGGGCGGTCGCCACGGCCGCCTTCGCGCGGCACGGTGAGGCCCACCGATTGCGCCAGCTCCTCCACCGCGTCGGGGAACTCCAGCCGCTCGTAGTCCATCAGGAACTTGATCGCACTGCCGTGCGCACCGCAGCCGAAGCAGTGGAAGAACTGCTTGGCGGGGCTGACGTAGAACGAGGGCGTGCGCTCGTCGTGGAACGGGCAGCAAGCTGTCCACTCGCGCCCGGCCTTCTTCAGCGGCACGCGCCGCTCGATCACGTCGACGATGTCGACGCGGGCGAGCAGTTCGTCGATGAAGCTGTCGGGGATCAGGCCACGCATAGGCCCGTAGTTTAGAGGGTCGGTCCCGCACGGGGGCGAAATCGGCCAGCAGGGGGTGGCGGACCGGCCAATCCGCAAGCTGGCGGCTGGCGGCGTCCGCCTCGCTGGTTAGCATGCGGAAGTCTCGAACAGGCTCCGGGGTTTCGGCGGGGAACGACCATGGCAGACAGTCCGGCAGTGCGGTTTCGAGCAGCCATCGCGCAGGATGAGATGGCGGCGGTGCCGCTGATCTACAGCTCCGGCCCGGCGGCGTTCGACTACGTTTTCGCGTTGCCCGGTGGCCATGACGCACAGTCCTTTCTGCGTCGCGCCTTCATCGACGGGGCCGGCGAGTTCGGCTGGCGCAACCATGTGGTGGGCGAGCTGGGAGGCGTGGTGGTGGTGGCGGGCGCGGGCTACGGCGGCGAGGCGGCGCTGGGGTTCACGTTGGCGGCCGCGCGGCAGATCCTCGCGCACTACGGCTTGCGCCATGCGCCGGGCGTGATCGCGCGCGGGCTGCGCGTGGAGCGGGTGATCCCGCCTCCTGCGCGCGGCGTGCACTACCTCGCACACCTGGGCGTGGCGCCGGCCCTGCGCGGGCAGGGCATCGGGCGGGCCTTGATCGACGAACTGGTCCGGCGCGGCATGCGGGCTGGCTGCCGGCGCATGGTGCTGGACGTGGCTGCGGGCAACCCGCACGCGCAGGCGCTGTACGAGCGGCTCGGTTTCGCGGTGACGAGCGAGCGGCGATCCGCACTGGCCAATGCGCAGGGCGCGGTGCCGGATCACCGGCGGATGGAGCGGGTGGTGGGCTAGGCTCTTCTCCCTCTCCCCGGAGGGGAGAAGGAGCGGACGAGCCGGGCGGGTTCGCGCTCTTGCGCGCCACGGCGAACCTGCAGGTTCAAGTGACCTGGGGGTTACAGGATATGGAACACCCCGATCACGGCCAGCACGGCGATCAGGAACAGGATCAGGAAGACCGCGAACAGGAACCTGGCGATGGTGGCTGCCACGCCGGAAATGCCGCGGAAACCGAGCAGGCCGGTGACCAGCGAGATGATGGCGAAGATGATGGCCCACTTGAGCATGCGATTCTCCTGCGGTTGACGGCCTGCCGCGCACAAAGGGAAAGGGTCGCGGCGGGGGAATGCCCGTGACCGCTTGCTTGTAACGGCGTGCTTGTGAACGCGATGCATGTGGCTTGCGCATCGTCGCGCTCGTCGGCAAGCTGCCGCGGCGGCGGATTCGGGGAGAAAACGATGCTGTTGACGGCGATGCTGATGCGCAGGCAGCGCATGATCGTGCGCGTGTTCGAGCAGGCTGGCGCGGTCGCGGCAGACAGCGCGCGCAGCGCGGAGCAACTGGGCCTGTCCGTGGGCATGGCCTGGCAGCAGCTGGCCAGCCTTGCGGTGCTGCGCAGCCCCGCCTCGGGGCGCTGGTTCCTGGACCGGCCGAACTGGCGGCGGCTGTGCCGGCGCCGCTGCGCATTGGCCGCAGCCGCGGTGGCCGTCCTGCTGATGGTGCTGCTGTTCGCCTGGTCGATGCGCTGGCGCTGAGGCTAGATCCTCAGCCTGCCAGCTTCGCCTTGATCCACGCCGAGACCTGGGCCATGTCGGCGCGGCCGGCGGCCTTTTCCTTCACCGCCGCCATCACCTTGCCCATGTCGCGCGGTGCGCTGGCGCCAGTGGCGGCGATGGCCGCGGCAATCAGCGCGTCCAGTTCGGCTTCGTCGAGCTGGGCGGGCAGGTAGGCCTCGATCACGGTCATCTCCGCACGCTCGACGTCGGCCAGGTCCTCGCGGCCGGCGGCGGCGTACTGGCTCACCGAGTCGCGGCGCTGCTTGAGCATTTTCTCCAGCACGGCGAGGGTCTGGGCGTCGTCCAGCTCGATGCGCTCGTCCACCTCGCGCTGCTTGATCGCCGCCAGCACCAGCCGGATCACGCCGAGGCGATGCTTGTCGCCGCCGCGCATGGCGGCCTTCATGTCGTCGGTAAGCTGTTGCTTGAGCGTCATGGCGGGCGTTCCGGGTGGTGGAATCGGGATTCTACGGAAACGACGAAGCCGGCGTTGCCTTGCGGCAACACCGGCCAGTCGAATCCGGATGCGGGCGGTGGCTGCGAGAGACCGCGCCAGCCGCGTTTCCTGCATGCGCGGCGCGAAGGCGCCGCTGTCCGCCGGAGGGCGGCGGAACCGGGAAACTCAGTACAGCCGGGTCTTGCGCGAAACGTCGCGCGACAGGCGGCGCAGGTGGCGCTTCACCGCGGCGGCGCGCTTGCGCTTGCGTTCCTGGGTCGGCTTTTCGTAGAACTCGCGCTTGCGGGTCTCGGCCAGGATACCGGCCTTCTCGCAGGTACGCTTGAAACGACGCAGCGCGATCTCGAACGGCTCGTTCTCGCGGACTTTGACGTTGGGCATGGATACTCCGAGTGGTAATCTGTCCCGCTTCCGGGACTGTTGAATACGGCGAGCCGCGAAGTATACCGTGTCTGACGACAGATTTTCAAAGCCGCAACCCTCGGCCGCAACCCGCCTGCCGGTGACGGACAAGCCGGTGCTGGGCATCGAATCCTCCTGCGACGAGACCGGCGTGGCGATCCTGCGCTGGCGGCCGGAAGCGCCGGGCCAGGGCCTGCTGGCGCATGCCTTGTACAGCCAGGTCAAGCTGCATGCCGATTACGGCGGCGTGGTGCCCGAGCTGGCCAGCCGCGACCACGTGCGCAAACTGCTGCCGCTGGCGCGCGAGGCGCTGAAGCAGGCCGGGCTGGCCCCGGCCGACCTGGGCGGCGTGGCGTATACCGCGGGTCCCGGCCTGGTCGGTGCGTTGCTGGTGGGGGCGGCCGCAGGGCGGGCGCTGGCCTGGGCGCTGGGCGTGCCGGCCATCGGGGTGCACCACATGGAAGGCCACCTGCTGGCGCCGCTGCTGGAGGACGACCCACCGAAGCCGCCGTTCGTGGCCCTGCTGGTCTCTGGCGGCCATTCGATGCTGGTCGAGGTGAAGGCGATCGGCGAGTACCGCATCCTGGGCGACACCCTGGACGACGCCGCCGGCGAAGCCTTCGACAAGACCGCCAAGCTGATGGGCCTGCCGTATCCCGGCGGTCCCGCGCTGGCGAAGCTGGCCGAGCAGGGCCGGCCCGGCGCATTCCGCTTCTCGCGGCCGATGACCGACCGGCCCGGGCTGGATTTCAGCTTCTCCGGGCTCAAGACCCAGGTGCTGCTGGCCTGGCAGCATTCGGACCAGAGCGAGCAGACCCGCGCCGACATCGCCCGCGGCTTCGAGGAGGCGATCGTCGACACCTTGCTGATCAAGTGCCGCCGCGCGCTGCAGGCTACCGACACCCACCGGCTGGTGATCGCCGGCGGCGTGGGCGCCAACCGCCGCCTGCGCGCGGAACTGGCCGCAGCCGGCGAGAAGGACGGCTTCCGCACCTATTTCCCGCGCCTGGCGTTCTGCACCGACAACGGCGCGATGATCGCGCTGGCCGGTGCGATCCGGCTGGCCAGCGGCCAGTATCAGGACGAGTCCGTGCAGGTCCATCCCCGCTGGAACCTGCAGGAACTGCCGCCGGCCTAGCCGGCGGTGCTCCGGCCGGACGCTCCATACATGGCGCCGGACCCGCCGGCCACGAGGTGCATCCACGCATGATCCCGCCCTACGAAATCCTCCTCCGCCTGCTGCTGGCCGCCGTCCTGGGCGGGGTGATCGGCGTCAACCGGGGCAGGCTGGAATGGGCGGCCGGGCTGCGCACGCACATGCTGGTGAGCGTGGGGGCCGCGCTGGCGATCATCGTCTCGGCGTTCGGCTTTGCCGATGTGTTGACCCGGCCGGACATCGTGCTCGATCCCTCGCGCATCGCCGCCCAGGTGATCAGCGGCGTGGGCTTCCTCGGTGCGGGCACCATCCTGTTCCTGCAGCGCGAGCAGGTGATCCGCGGGCTCACCACGGCGGCGGGCCTGTGGGCGGTGTCGGCGATCGGCCTGGCGGCCGGCAGCGGGCTGTATTTCGCGGCGGTCGCGGCCACGCTGGTGATCTGGGTGATCCTGGCCCTGCTCAAGCCGATCGAGCGCCGTTTCATCCAGTCGAGGGATCGGCGTCCGCGGGTGACCGTGCGGCTCGGCGGCGTGCCGGTGCTATCGGCGGTGGAGGCGGTGCTGGCACAGCACCGCCTGCCTACGTTCAAGATCATCCTGCGGCATCGGGAGGAGGGCGGCGACGTCGTCGACATCCTGTTCGAGCGCTCGGTGCAGGCCGGGCAACTGGCGGAGCTGGCGGACGGCCTGCGGCAGGTCGAAGGGCTGCGTTCCGTGTCGTTCGATCCGCTGGGCGCGCGCCGGACTCCGGGCGCCTAGCCGGTGGCGGCCCTGTGCCGGGACGCATTCACCACTGCGTACGGCCGGGCAGCAGGCCCTTCAGCTCCATATCGGTGAGGTTGCGCCACTGGCCCGGCTTCAGGTGGCCGAGCTTCACGTTGACGATGCGCACGCGGCGCAGCTGGGTGACGCGGTAGCCGAACGCGGCCGCCATCAGGCGGATCTGCCGGTTCAGGCCCTGGGTGAGGACGATGGCGAAGCCGAACTTCGCGATCCTGCGCACCTTGCACGGCCGGGTCATCTGGCCGTGCACGCGCACGCCGCGCGCCATGCCGGCGAGGAATTCCTCGGTGACCGGCTTGTTCACCGCCACCAGATATTCCTTCTCGTGGTGGTTCTCCGCGCGCAGGATCTCGTTGACGATGCCGCCGTTGCTGGTGAGCAGGATCAGCCCTTCCGAATCCTTGTCCAGCCGGCCGATCGGGAAGATGCGCTGCGGGTGGTCGACGAAGTCCACGATGTTGCCGTCCACGCCCTGGTCGGTGGTGCAGGTGATGCCCACCGGCTTGTTCAATGCGATGTAGACCGCCTTCTTCGCGGCCGGCGTGGCGGCGAGGATGCGCGCCTTGACCAGCTCGCCGTCCACGCGCACCTCGTCGCCTTCCAGCGCCTTGGCGCCGGTGCCGACGACCTCGCCGTTGATGCTGACGCGTCCGGCGACCAGCCACTCGTCCGCCTCGCGGCGCGAGCACAGGCCGGCTTCGCTGATGTACTTGTTGACGCGCATGGATTTGCCAAAGCCCTCGAAACCGTCATTCCGGCCTTCGCCGGGATGGCGAGCAAAATCAGGAACGCAAACCCACGCCGCGCTTCAGCAGCTGCAGCGCGAACGCGGCGAGCCCGGCCACGAAGGCCAGCATCACCACGAAGGCCCAGCCCACGTGCACGTCGCTGATGCCGAGCACGCCGTAGCGGAACGCATTGACCATGTACAGGATCGGGTTGATCCGCGAGATCGCCTGCCACGGCTCGCCCAGCATCCGGATCGAGTAGAACACGCCGCCGAGGTAGGTGAGCGGGGTGAGGATGAAGGTGGGCACCAGGGCGATGTCGTCGAATTTCCTCGCGTACACCGCATTGACGAAGCCGGCCAGCGCGAAGATCACCGAACCCAGCAGCACCGAGGCGAAGGTGATGATCGGGTGCGCGATGTGCAGCGAGGTGAAGAACAGCGCGATGCCGAGCACCAGCACGCCCACCGCGAGGCCGCGCGCCACCGCGCCGGTCACGTAGCCGGCGAGGATCACCCAGTTCGGCATCGGCGACACCAGCATTTCTTCCACCGCGCGGCTGAACTTGGCGCCGAAGAACGAGCTGGAGATGTTGCCGTAGCTGTTGGTGATGATGCTCATCATCACCAGGCCCGGCACGATGTACTGCATGTAGGTGTAGCCGCCCTGGATGGTGCCGATGCGGCTGCCGATCAGCTTGCCGAAGATCACGAAGTACAGCGTCATGGTGATCGCGGGCGGGATCAGGGTCTGCGTCCAGATGCGCAGGATGCGCACGATCTCGCGGCGCACGATGGTGTGGAGGGCGACCAGGTTGGCGGCGGCGTTGCTCATGCGGCCTGCTCCTGGCCGTTGCGGCCCTGCTCCACCAGCCGCACGAACAGCTCCTCCAGCCGGTTGGTCTTGTTGCGCATCGAGGTCACCGTGATGCCGTGGGCGCTGAGCGCAGCGAACAGCGAGTTGAGGTCGTGGGTGCGCGCCATTTCCGCCTCCAGCGTGTGCTCGTCCGTGCGGCGAAGCGCCACGCCGGGCAGCGCGGGCAGGCCGTCCGGCGCGTGCGCCACGTCGAGCACGAAGGTCTCCACGTCGAGCTTGGCCAGCAGCTGCTTCATCGTGGTGTTCTCCACGATGCTGCCGTGGTCGATGATCGCGATGTTGCGGCACAGCTGCTCGGCTTCCTCCAGGTAGTGCGTGGTCAGGATCACCGTGGTGCCGGCCGCGTTGATGCCGCTGATGAACTGCCACATCGAGCGGCGGATCTCGATGTCCACGCCCGCGGTGGGCTCGTCGAGGATCAGCAGCTTCGGCTCGTTCATCATCGCGCGGGCGATCATCAGGCGCCGCTTCATGCCGCCGGAGAGCATGCGCGCCTGGTGCTGCGCCTTGTCCCACAGGCGCAGTTCCTTCAGGTACTTCTCCGCGCGCTCGGCGGCGATCTTCCGCGGGATGCCGTAGAAGCCAGCCTCGTTGACGCAGATGTCGAACGGCTTCTCGAACTGGTTGAAGTTGATCTCCTGCGGCACCAGGCCGATCAGCTTCATCGCCTCGTTGCGTCGCCGGTTCACCGACACGCCGAACACCTGCGCGTCGCCGCCGCTGGAGTTCACCAGCGAGGAGAGGATGCCGATCAGGGTGGACTTGCCGGCGCCGTTCGGGCCGAGCAGGGCGAAGAAGTCGCCGGGCTGCACGGTCAGCGAGACGCCTTTGAGGGCCTCCACGCCGTTGCCGTAGGTCTTGCGCAGATTGTCGACGACGAGCGCGGGAACAGGGCTCATGGGCTGCATCGGAAGGGACGAGCCTCTTATTATAGCGGGCCAATCTTCGCCGCCCGGTGCCGCCGGGTGCACGCACCGTTTCCCGGGACCCGATCCATGGCCGACCATTTCCAGCTACGCCTCGTCGACAGCCGCATGCTGGCGCCCACCGTGCGCCATCTCGCGTTCGAACGCGTCGACGGCCAGCCGTTGGCCTTCGTGCCGGGGCAGTTCCTGCAGGTCCACTTCCACTACGACGACGGCACGCCGACCAAGCGCAGCTATTCGGTGGGCACGATAGGCGATGGTTCCTCGCCCGTGCAGCGCATCGAAATCGCGGTGAGCTACGTGGACGGCGGCGCGGCGACGAAGCTGCTCGGCGAGTTGCCGATCGGCGGCGTGATCGACGCCAGCGGGCCCTATGGCCGCTTCTGCCTGCAGGCCGGCGACGTGCATCCACGCTACCTGCTGCTCGCCACCGGCACCGGCGTCACCCCCTATCGTGCGATGCTGCCGCAGATCGAAAAGCTGCTCGCCGCCGGCGGCCGCGAGGTGGTGCTGCTCTACGGCGCGCGCAACGAGACCGAGCTGCTCTACGGCGAGGAGTTCGAGGCCTTCGCCCAGGCCCACCCCGGCTTCACCTTCCACGGCTGCCTCAGCCGCCAGCCGCGCGCCGTGCCGCGCGCCTCCGACCGCAGCGGCCATGTACAGGGCGTGCTGGCCGAGCTTGCCCCGCACGAAGGCCGCGACATCGCCTATCTCTGCGGCAACCCCAACATGGTCGACGCGGCGTTCAACGCGCTGAAGGAATTCGGCCTGCCGGTGCCGCAGATCCGGCGGGAGAAGTACGTTTCGTCGCGCTGAGCCCGGCCATGCGGCGGGTAGGGACGTTCCCGGGCGGTCCCGAGGCGGCATGGCTGCACTCGGGCTTGTTACCGCCGCGTCGATAAAACCCCGGCGCGTGAGGACGCCGGCTTCACTACCGGTTCGTTGACCCTTGCGCACAAGTCGATCCCTTCCGGAAATGTGATGCACATCTCATTTCCTTGGGCTGGGGCGGTGCACATCATCAAGTCCATATGGGAGGAGCCGATAGTCCTCCCGAGGCGCGCGGTTTCTGGCGTGCCGGGCGAGGTGGATCATGAGGGGTCGATATCGCTGGATGGTCGGTCCGCTTGTCGCGCTGGCGATGTCGAGCGCATGGGCGGAAGGCGGGCGGATCGGGTTCGCTGGCGCCGTAGTGGAATCGACTTGCGCCATCGGTGCGGCACAGCTCGATCCGGCCAATCCGGCGCCACCCCAGGTCGTGCGGGTATCCCGTCATTGGGACTGCGGCCGGACCGCCGCCGATTCCGGCCGGACCTATTCGCGTACGGTACAGCCCATCGACGCGGCGAGCATCGCCAATGACCGTCTGCTCGGCTATCTCGCCAGCTATGCCCCAACGGGGCCCGACGGCCAGCTGGCGACGCGCCTGATAGTGCGCACCTACGATTGACTGATGCCGGCCATGGCCGGGCCGCCGCCCGGTTCGAGGCGCAGCCGACGGGTTGTCCGGTGCGGTCGACGAATCGGGCTCTTACGGATAGGTCAGCGTGTATGTGGCCGTGGCAGCTACTGCGCCGGCGGTCACGCCCGGGGCGGTCGCGTAGTAGCGCGCGTAGAACGGCAGGTTCATGGTGCCGCTGGTTGTCGTGCCTTCGGAAATCGCGGTGCCGAAGGTGATGGGGTTGCCGCTGCCGTCGAGGACTTGCACACCCACGTTGCCCGCATAGCCGCTGCCCGCGGTAGGCGCGATCACGCTGCTGCTGCCCGTCTGCTGGTTCGCGGTGGCGAGGGTGATGGCGAGCTTGGTTCCGGCGTGGCAGTTCAGTTGCACGTTGAACGGGGTCTGGCCGGTGGTCGTGCCCTTGCCGGTGAATGTCGAGGCGAGGACTGCCGGCAGTGTCACCACCGTGGGATCGACCGCGATCGAGCAGGCCGCCGCTTTCACGGTGGTGCTGTTGAGGGTGAGGGTGGCGAAATAGCCCTGGCTGGGGCCGATGCCATAGACGTACCAGTTGAATTGCATCAAGTTGATGGCGCTGAGGGTGCCTGTCGCCACCGGGCCGGTCACGATCAACTGGGCCGTGAATGTCTCGCTTACGGAGCCGCTGTAGGTGCCGCCATAAGCGAGGCAAATGATGATGCTTTGTATGCACTGCCAGCTCGACGACGGAGCCGTCACCGCTCCCGGCTCGAACCCGCGGGTGCTGCCAGGCCCGCTACGGAGTCCGGTTCCGTCGTTGGCCTGGACCGGGCTGGCCGTCAGTTGCAAGGCCAGCCCCGCCAGGTTGGTGGCGAACATGATGCCGTTGCCGCCGTTCGGATTGTCGGTGGGATCCGCAGCTGCCAGGTTGCCGGCCTGGATGGTGGCGGTATCGCTGTAGTAGTCGGGCGCCGTCGGCGCGCTGTACGGAAGATTGCTGCAGGTGAATGTCACGGTCACGCTTGTCGGCGAGCCCACCAGCGAACCGACGGGCGCATTCTGTGGCACCGTGACCGGTTGAAGCTGGAGTGCCCCACCGGCGGACGTACAGCTGGTGGCTGCCGCCAGCGCGCATGGCCCGTAGCCCATCAGCATCGCCAGTGCGAGGGTCAGCAGTCCCAGTCTGCGCCAGAGGGAACGGGGATGCCTGATAAGCAGTTTCATGGCGCCTTGCCTGTCGTGGTCTTCGGGTCATCCGCGTTTTGCGCGACGCACGTCGCCCGAGTCTGCTGATATGCCTGCGCGTTCTTGCCGGGCTTGGGCAACGTATAGGAGAACGAGCAGGCATGCGCCGTGCCGTGCTCGTCGTTCCACTGCACGCTGAGCCGGCCGGCCTGATCCACGCCGCGCAGCAATGTCGTGCCGTCTTGTCCGGTTACGCCCAGTGGCTGGTTCTTTGCGTTGAACACCTGTGCGCCGAACGGGACGGGTTTGCCGTCCGCCAGGCGGATGCGTGCGATCAGGGCGCGTCCGGCCGTGCTCTTGAAGTTCACCATCACCACCGCGCCCGCGTAGGGCGCCACGTCGGCGCTGGTGGCGCCCAGTTGCACGCCCAGCGACAGGCCCTGCGGATCGATCTGGATGGTGTCGAGCTGGTAGGGCGTGAGGTAGGGCACCAGCGCGTAACCCGCGTGATCCACGCTGAGGCCCGGTGCGCTGAGAATGTGCGCGCCGGCGGCGCCGGGCGCATGCACGATGCCGATGGTGTCGCCGGTCGGCTGGCCGAAGGTGATCCCGCCCGCATGCACGAGCACCGCACCGCTGGCGCCGAAGGATGCCTGCGAATAGCCGCTGCCGTTGCCGACACTGGCGTTGAGCGTGGCATACGGGCTGTTGTAGCCCCCGTTCACGCTGTAGGCGCTGCCGCCACTGTCGCTGTGCGAGGCAGCGGCGCCATAGGTGAACTGGTTCCATTGGCCCAGCGTGCCGTTGAGGATGGCCTGCTCCTGCGCGCCGCTGTCGGTGTCGTGGTTGAGGTTGAACGAGATGTTGGGCGCGTGCGGAGTGCTGCCCAGGGGCAGGCTGGCGTTGAAGGAAACCTGGGTGTCGTAGCCGCCCAGGGCCATGCGCCCGCGGCTCACCGAGATTCCATAGGAAAGATGCCCGAAGCGGTTGTTGTAGCCCAGCTGGAATTGCGTGTTGTCGTTGCTGCTGTTCCAGTAGTCGTTGATCGAGGCGTTGGCATACAGCGATCCGCCGCGGCCTCCCAACTGCTGATTGAGTGTCAGGGTGAAGCGGTTGCGCTGTTGCAACAGGCCGGTGGCGGTGTAGAGGTTGTTGCCGTTGTAGACAGTGCCGCTCAATGCCGCGATCTGGGCAGGCGTGAGCAGGCTCTGCACGGACAGGCCGTCGATGGTCTGTTGCCCGGCGGGCTGGTACTGCAGCGCGTCCATGCCATGGCTGGTGTAGTCGCGCGCGGTTTCGGCGTCGCTCAGGCTCAGGAAACCGCTGGTGGAATAGCGGTCGGCAGCCACGCTCAGCGAGGTATTGGTTTCCGGGATGATCTTGCTGTAGCTGACGCGGAAGCTCTGGCCGTTGTAGGTGCCGTAGCCGGGGATGCTCGCGTGGGCCTGGGTGACGTCCAGCGCCAGCGCACCGAAGCGCGTATTGAACGCGCCGCCGACCAGCGCCGCGGCGTAGCCTTCCGAACCCTGCACGCCGGCGTAGCCGGTGAGGCGATTGGTGAAGCCGTGCTGCACCGCGGCCTGGACTACGTTGGGCCGATCCTGCAGGGTGGCGTCGCGCAGCTGGCCGGCGGCGATGTCGAAGCGGGTGATGCCGGGGCGCATCAGCTGCGCCACCGAGGAGTAGGGCACGGTGAAGCTGTGCTGGCGACCGTCGGCTTCCGTCACGTTGACGATCAGATCGCCGCCGTAGCCGGTGGGGTAGAGATCGTCGATCACGAACGGACCGGGCGCGACCGTGGTCTGGTAGATCTGCACGCCGTTCTGGGTCACCGTGACCTTGGCGTTGGTATAGGCCACGCCGTGCACCACCGGCGCATAACCGCGCAGCGATTGCGGCAGCATGCGGTCGTCGGTGGCCAGTTGCACGCCGCGCAGGCCGTAGCTGTCGAACACGGCGCCGTCGGTGTAGCTGTCGCCCACGCTCAGTTCGGCGCTCAGCCCGGGCAATGCACGCTGCACGTAGGCGTCGATATTGTGCCAGTGGCGCTGGCTCGGCTGGCCGGTGCCCGATTGCAAGGTGGCGGTGCTGTCCTGCCGGAATTGCCAGAGGCCGATGTTGACGCCGGAACGCAGGCCCAGATACGTGCTGCTCTGGTCTTGCCCGCCGTTGGTGGTGCGGTAGGTGTTGAGGTTGTAGTTGAGCAGGAACGCCGGCACGCCTGGGTCCCACGAGGCCGGGTTGACCCAGCCGCGCGGCCGCTGGTTCATATAGGCCTGCGGCACGCTGGCATCCAGGCGCAGATCGGACATGTCGAAGGACACGGTGGCGCCGGGAATCAGGTCGCCCAGGCTCACGCAGTCGGCGGGCGATGGCAGTTTCGCGGCCGCCGCGGCACCGGCTTTGGCGGGAGTCAGGGCCATGCGGTCGAACATCTCGGCACTGACGCAGGGTGCGGCGTTGGCGTTCTTGGACGGCGCGGCGAAGCGTACGTCCATGCGGCCCACCCAGTTCCTGTTGAGGTAGACATCGAGGTTGTAGACCCCGGGCAGGACCGGGTTGCCGTGTTCGAAGCGCGAGAGGTCGGCGGTGTCGTGGCCGGCGCCGGCCAGCATGCTGCGGTCGAAATTGGCGAGGCCGCCCTCGGCGGCGCTGGCGTCGGGCGAGGCGCCTGTGTCGGCGGCAGTGGCGGCAGCCCACGCCGGGTACGACCAGCCCGTGGCGATGCTCAGCGCCATGGCGCACGCCACCGTGAGCGCCGCATGGCGCCCGGTCGGATGGCGAGGCACGGCGCGTCGCGAGGTCACGGCGCCACGACGCCCTTGTGGGTATCGGCCGCGCCGTAGTCGTTGATGGTGACGAAGGTGATGAGCGTGCCGGCGGCCGGCGACTGCGCCAGGCCTTTCAGCGGCAGGTGCAGGTTGCCGAACGGCGCGACCATGCCATCGGCGCCGTCGATCGGCTTGCCGTCGGGGCCGAGCGAAAGAGAGCCGATCGTGATGTAGTACGGTGTGGGATTGCGCACATCCAGCGTCGTGCCTTGCGCCGTGAAGCTCAGC
Organism: Dorcoceras hygrometricum; assembly: GCA_001598015.1. Classification (NCBI taxonomy): domain Eukaryota; kingdom Viridiplantae; phylum Streptophyta; class Magnoliopsida; order Lamiales; family Gesneriaceae; genus Dorcoceras; species Dorcoceras hygrometricum. The sequence goes on along the minus strand of KQ998100.1, from coordinate 118,837 downwards.
TTGTCGGGCGCCTTGATCGCGTCGCCCGGCAGATTGGCCGGCCGATAGAACAGTTTCAGCCGCGACCGTATCGCGAACTGCAGATAGTTGCGGCCGGCGTATTGCGGACCGCTGGGCTTGGGCGGGACTTCCAGCACGTTCAGCCAGAACACCGTCTCGCGGTCGGTCGGCAGCGGCTGCGAGCCCTGGGTGTAGATGATCCGCAGGTTCTGGTCCTTGTGCGGCTCCATGCGGAACAACGGCGGCGTGATCAGGAACGGCGCGTTGGCGCTGTCCGGCGCCGATTTGGAGTCGCCCGTATCGATCCACGCCTCGACCAGCGCAGGATGGTCGCCTTCGTTGGACAGGCGCACGGTGACCTCGCCCTGCTGGGCGGGGAACACCACGCGGGTGCCGCCGATGACGACATTGGCGTGGGCGGCGGCCGTGCCCAGGCACAAGGCCGCCAGCACTGCACAGGCAGCGCCTATCAAACGTCTCATGGGATGCTCCGGTGCGGACGGGGGCACGAACCCGCCGCGCGCGCCGGATCGCGCGCGCGGCGGGTCGTCGTCCGGCTGCTTACTGGTAGTTGATCTGGTAATTCACGGTCGTCAGAACGGTACCGGCCGCCAGCGTCGTGGTGTCGGTGACGTAGTACTCCGCCGTGTAGTCCAGCGTTGCGCTGCCGCTGCTCAGCGACGTCTGGTCGGTGACGTTCGTGTTGTCGGTGAGGAGAGGGGCGGCGGTGGTGATGGTCACGGGATTGTTGCTGCCGTCCAGCAACTGGATGTCCACCCCGGCTGCGGAGCCCGTGGCGTTCAGCAGCGTGCCGTTGCCCGTGGCCGTGTCGGCGTTGGTGGAGTAGAACTGCGCGCCGACCTTGACGCCCGCCGGGGTCGTCGGGCAGCCGGTCAGGGCCAGGGTGAACGACGTTGCGCTCGGCGCGTAGGCGCCAACTGCCGTGAGCGCGGAGGTCGCCACGTCCGGCAGGATGACGGTGCCGTCGGTGGTGCCGCTGCCGGCGGCATTGACGCTGCAGGTGCTGCTCAACACCTTGCCTTGGAAGTTGATGGTGCCGGTGTCGGTGGCGGCGGCCGCGCGGGCGGCCTGCGGGGCGAACGCTGCGATGCCGAGGCCGGCGATCAGTGCAGCGGAGAGTAGAGCCTTGTTCATGGGTGTTCCTCTGGGTATGGGCATCGTGAGAACTTGCGTCGCCGCGCCGGACAGGTTTCGTTTCCTCGGCCTGGTCAGCGGCTTCGGCGACATGTGTCCCGTTGGCGTAGCGAGCGGGGTAAAGCAGCGTTCGTGCCATATGTGATGCACATCACATTTCATATGTGGCTCGGTTCACATTCGTGGCGGGGCTGCGCAGCGAAGCCGCATGGCGCCGGGCTTGAGTTGCTGGGCCGGATGGGCCGGCTCCACGGAGATGTCCCGGGCGGCGTCGCCGGCAATCCGGGGTGGGCGATCCGCATCGTGGTCGTGCCGCCTGCGGGCCGGCCGGCGCGCGGCCTGGCGGCAGTTTCCGCGGCGCTGGGGCCGGGCGCCCGATCCCGGCCGACCTTCCCGATCATGCTTAGAGCCTGTTCAATGTCTCCACATAGCTCGCGTTGCCCTCGAATGGCCGTCAGGCGGTGGCGCGCGGCGCAGCGCCTGGCTGGCCTGGCAGGTCAAGCCGCGCGCCGTCGCCTGGCGGCCATTCGAGGGCAACCCGGCACCTAATCACTTCCGGGGCCGGGTCTGTTTGCCCCCATGCCAGCGTCATCACTCGGTCGTGGACGGACGTCCACTTCCTCCTTCTTCCTTGGGCTGCGGGCAAACAGCTCCCGGCGCGGGCTATGCGGAGACATTGAACAGGCTCTTATGCCATGGGGCAGCCGCTGGCAGGCTGCCGGGCGTCGTGGAACGGATCCGACCGGTGCCGATGCCTGTTGCGGGCGGCTGGTCCGTACCGGCAGGCGGCTCACGGTACGCATGCGGACACGGCCATGGCATCCATGTTGCGACTTGCCTTCGGGACACCTATCCCGGCCGCGCCGCGGCTATGAAGAGGGCGTGGACAATGCGCGTCAGCGAGTTGCAAATTGCGTCACATTTTTGTGACGTAGTTCTCTAAATGTTTGTGATGCATCTCACCGAATGGTGGCCGAAACACGCAGGGAAACCACCGAATTCCCAGCTGTATGTCAAGTGTGCTTGACACGAAAGAAGATCTGGATTTACGCTGTGCTTGTCAAGTTTGCTTGACATGAGTGAGGGCGTCATGCGCAACATCTTGCACATTCGTGGATCGGCGTGCGCCGGGTCTGTCTACCCGCATTCCCGCGTCATCACCCGGTACCCGGTCGCGGGGCTCCACTTCCTCCTTACTTCCTTGGCCTGCGCGCGTACAGTTTCCGGAGCAGGCCAGGTGGAGACATTGAACAGACTCTGAGGTCTCCGTCATGTCCCGCATGGACAACAAACGCTACGAGCGGCAGGTGATGCTGACCATGGTGGTTTACATGGTCGTATTGTTCGCGGCCGATCCCCTGTTGCACGCCACGCGCAGTGTGCCGCTGAAGGCGCTGCTGGCGCTGGTGCCGGTATGCCCGGTGCTCTATGTCATCGTGCTGATGTGGCGGCGCATCCGCGACAGCGACGAGCTGGAACAGCGCACCAACCTGGTGGCGCTTGGGGTGGCGGCGGCACTGGTGTCCGCGCTCAGCCTGATTGGCGGCTTCCTGTCCGCGGGCGGCGTGGTGCGACTGGGCGGTGAGGTGCTGATCTGGGTGTTCCCGGTCCTGATGATGGGCTATGGGCTCGCGTACAAGTGGGTATCGCGCCACTACGGCGTGGACTCGGTGTGCGCTGAGGACGGCAGCGCCTGGCTGCCTTGGTACTTCGTGGTCGTTGGCGGGTCGATGCTGGTCTATGCGGTGTATCTGTGGAACCGCCACCATTCGGGCTCGGCGGCGCTGATGCTTGCCGCGGCGCTGTTCTTCGTGGGGATGGGCATCTGGGTGTGGCGGAAGCGCGCGCGCGCGGCGACAGGTCGTGCGTGACGGCGCATGAACAACCACGTGCGCGAACTGCGCGGCGAGCAGGGCTGGTCGCAGGCGGATCTCGCCGGGCGGCTGGAGGTGTCGCGGCAGACGGTCAACGCGATCGAGACCGGCAAGTACGACCCCAGCCTGCCGCTGGCGTTCAAGATTGCGCAACTGTTCGGACGCCCGATCGAGGCGATCTTCGAGCCGGGCGAATGACTGCATGGGAGAGGATATGAGACCGAGTGGACGCACTGTCGTGCGCATCGTCGTGGTGGCGGCGGGACTGGGCTTCCTGGCCTGGAACCAGTGGCGCGCGCATCCTGCGGCGGAAGCCGGTGTGCCGGCGGCGGACAGCGCGGCGGCGAGCCCCGCCGCCCCGGCGAAGGCCGCGCCGCCGCGCCGCTGGAAGCTCGGTTCGCTCACGCTGACCGCCTGCAGACTGGGTCAGCCGAACAGCGGCTTGAGCACCGAGGCATGGTGCGGTTCGCTGGCGGTACCGGAGAACCGTGCCGAGCCGCAGGGCCGCAAGATCGACCTGAAACTGGCGGTGCTGCGTTCCAGCGCGCAGGTCGCGAGCCCGGACATGCTGGCCTTCCTCGTCGGCGGCCCGGGGCAGGCGGCCACCGATTACGCCGGGCCGATCGCCGCGATGCTGGAGCCGTTGCGCGCGCACCGCGACATCCTGCTGCTCGACCAGCGCGGCACCGGCGGCTCGAATGCGCTGGACTGCAAGAGCGACGATCAGGCCGCGGCGAACGACGACAGCGGCTTCGACCCCGCCAAGCTGCGTACCGAGGCGATGACCTGCCTGAAGCAGGTGGAGACGCATGCCGATCCGCGCTACTACACCACCACCGACGCGGTGCAGGACCTGGAAGATGTGCGCCGCGCGCTGGGCGCGCCCGAGTTCGACCTGGTCGGCGTCTCCTACGGCACGCGGGTGGCGCAGCAGTATGCCGGGCGCTATCCCGGCGCGGTGCGCAGCATCGTGCTGGACAGCACGGTACCGAACAGCGTGGTGCTGGGCGAGGATTTCGCGCGCAACCTTGACGATGCGCTGAAGGCGCAGTTCGCGCGTTGCGAGGCCGATGCCGCCTGCAGGCAGCGCTTCGGCCATCCGTACCAGACCCTGGTGCAACTGCGCGATGCCTTGCGCGCGACACCGCATCCGGTCAGCTTCCGCGATCCGGAGACCTATCGGACCGTGCAGCGCGTGCTGGACGAGGACGCACTGGTCAGCGTGGTGCGCATGTTTGCCTACGCGCCGCCCACCGCCGCGTTGCTGCCGTTGTCGATCGATGCCGCGGCGCATGGCGACGTGGGCCCGCTGCTGGGCCAGGCCAAGCTGCTCACCGTGGACATGGCCGACCTCGCCGGCAGCGGCATGTCCTACTCGGTGATCTGCAGCGAGGATGCCGACCTGCTCGCTGCGCGCCCGCAGGACGCGGACACCCTGCTCGGCACCCACATGATCGATGCCTACAAGGCGATCTGTTCGGTCTGGCCCAAGGGCGCGCGGCCGGCGGATTTCCACCGGCCGTTCACGACCGCCAGGCCGGTGCTGCTGCTGGCCGGCCAGTACGACCCGGTGACGCCGCCACGCTACGCCGAGGAGGTGGCGGGGCACCTGCCGGACGCGCGCGTGCTGCTGTTCAAGGGGCAGGGCCACAGCGTGCTGGCGGCCGGCTGCGGGCCGCAGCTGGTGCAGCACTTCGTCGAGCATCCCGATCCCAAGGCGCTGGACGCGAGTTGCCTCGACCGCCTGCGACCCGTGCCGTTCTTCATCGACTTCAACGGAGCCACGCCATGATCGAGGTGAAGGACCTGCACAAGGCGTTCGGCACGGTGAAGGCCGTGGACGGCGTCGGTTTCACCGCCCGCGACGGCGAGATCACCGGCCTGCTCGGCCCCAACGGCGCCGGCAAGACCACCACGCTGCGCATGCTCTACACCCTGATGGCGCCGGACCGCGGCCAGGTGCTGGTGGACGGCATCGATGCCGCCGCCGACCCGCTGGCGGTGCGTCGCACGCTGGGCGTGCTGCCCGATGCGCGCGGCCTGTACAAGCGGCTCACCGCGCGCGAGAACATCGAGTATTTCGCGCGCCTGCAAGGCATCGGGGAGGCTGCGTTGCGCGCGCGCCAGGAGGCCCTGGTCGACGCGCTGGAAATGCGCGACATCCTGGACCGCCGCACCGAGGGCTTCTCGCAGGGCCAGCGGGTGAAGACCGCGATCGCCCGCGCGCTGATCCACGACCCGCGCAACGTGATCCTGGACGAGCCCACCAACGGCCTCGACGTGATGGCCACGCGCGGCCTGCGCCGCTTCATGCAGCAGTTGAAGGAGGAAGGCCGCTGCGTGCTGTTCTCCAGCCACATCATGCAGGAGGTGGCGGCATTGTGCGATCGCATCGTGGTGATCGCGCATGGCCGCGTGGTGGCCGACGAGACGCCGGACGCGCTGCGCGCGCAGACCGGGGAGACCAACCTGGAGGATGCCTTCGTGAAGATCATCGGCAGCGAGGAGGGCCTCGCCGCATGAATGCCGTCCCCTCGAAAGCGCGCCGCGCCGGCGCGGCATTCACCGTGTTCCTGAAGGAGGTGCGCGAGAACCTGCGCGACCGCCGCACCCTGATGAGCGCCTTCCTCACCGGCCCGCTGCTGGGTCCGCTGTTGTTCGTGATGCTGATCAACGTGCAGGTGAACCGCGAGCTGGACAAGGCGGACCAGCCGCTGCACGTGCCGGTGATCGGGGCGCAGTACGCGCCGCACCTGGTCGATGCGCTGAAGGAAGGGGGCATCGTGCCGGACGCGCCGGTGGCCGACCCGGGCCTGGCCGTGCGCAAACAGGACGCCGACGTGGTGCTGCGCATCGCTGCCGGCTACGGCAAGGCCTGGCGCAAGGGCGAGCCGGTGCAGGTGGAGATGTTCTACGACTCCTCGCGCCAGGACACGCGCAGCGCGGTGGAGCGGGTCGGCAAGCTGGTGGAGACCTATGCCCGCCAGCAGGGCGCGATGCGGCTGGTGGCGCGCGGCCTGTCGCCGGGCACGGCGTGGCCGGTGCAGGTGGCCAAGCGCGACCAGGCCACGCCGCAGTCGCGCGCGGTGCTGATGTTCGCGATGTTGCCGTACTTCTTCGTGATCACCCTGTTCATGGGGGGCATGTACCTGGCGATCGACCTCACTGCGGGCGAGCGCGAGCGGCAGTCGCTGGAGCCCTTGTTCGCGAACCCGGTGGCGCGCTGGAAGATCCTGGCCGGCAAGCTCGCGGCGATCTGCGTGTTCTCGCTGGCCAGCCTCGCGATCACCCTGGTGGCGTTCGCCGTGGTGGGACGATTCGTGCCTGCCGAGAAGCTGGGCATGGAGCTGGACCTGGGCTGGCACTTCGCCGGCACGGTGCTGCTGCTGATGCTGCCGCTGGTATTGCTGCTGGCCGCGCTGCAGACCCTGGTGGCCGCGTTCGCCAAGAGCTACCGCGAGGCGCAGACCTACATCTCGCTGTTGCTGATGGTGCCGCTGATCCCCAGTGCCCTGCTGGCCTTCCTGCCGATCAAGGCGCAGGCCTGGATGTACGCGGTGCCGCTGCTGGGCCAGAACCTCGGCATCATGCAGCAGCTGCGCGGCGATGGCGTCAGCGGCGAGCAGCTCGCGCTGTGCCTCGCCGGCACCCTGGTGGCGGCGCTGGTCGCGGTGGGCGTCACCGCGCAGCTGTACCGTTCGGAGAAGCTGGCGATTTCGGGTTGATGTTCCGCGCAGGGACATACCCTGCGCGCGACAGGAGCTGGCCCGGGTCAGCTGCCGGGGCAGTCGTGCACGGGGCGCGTGCCTACAAGGCGGCGTCCACCCATGCCGCCACCGCCTGCGGATGTTCGAGCTGCAGGTGGTGGCCGCCGGCCAGGTGCTCGACCGCGATATGCGGCACGCAGGCGGCGCGCGCCTGCATCTGGGCCGCGGGCAGGTAGGGCGTGGCCGGTTGCGACAGCAGCAGGGCGGTGGGCGCCCCGATGCCGGCGAGCAGGGCGTGGATCTGCGTCTCGGCCAGCCGGATCGCGGTGGGGCGGACCAGGCGCGGGTCGCTGCGCCATTGCCAGCCGCCTGCGACCTCGCGCAGGCCGCGCGCCACGATGGGCTGGGCGAGCTGCGCATCGAGGCCACTGGCGAGGGTGCGCGCACGGGCAGCCTGTCCGGGGTCGCGGAACACGCGCAATGCCTTGCCGCTCGCGGGCGGCGCGGCCAGCGCGTCGCGGTAGCGCTGCAAGGTGTGCGTGCCGTCGTCGCCCAGCGGACCCAGGCCTTCGATCAGGTGCAGCCGCTCGACCCGTGCAGGTGCAGCGGCGGCCACCAGCGAGGCGATGCCGGCGCCCAGCGAGTGGCCGAGCAGGCTGCAGCGCGGCAGTTCCAGCGCATCGAGCGCGGCCAGCACGGCGCGCACATGGTCCAGGTAGTGGTAGCCGGCGCCGGCGGGGAGATGGTCGGAATGGCCGTGGCCGGGCAGTTCCAGCGCGATCACGCGACGATGCGCGGCGAGCAGCGGCGCCAGCGTGGCGAAGCTGCCGGCATTGTCCAGCCAGCCGTGCAGGGCGAGCAGCGGCGGCGCTTCCGGATCGCCCCACTCCAGCGCCGCGAGCGTGAGATGGGGCAGCGCGAGCTGCCGTTCGCGAGGCGCATTCATGCGCGGATTGTTTTCGGGATCGAGGCCCGGTTCGGCGATGCCCCCGGCTTTGCGACTCCTCCGCCCGCCAGCACACGCCCCTTCGTATCCGCCCAACGCCGCTCCTCCGGGCCGTGCGGGGATCGTAGACAGGTCCGCGGGGCGAACGGCCTGTTCATCGGACAGGCCAGCCTTGCAGGTGGCGGCGCGCCAGCGCGGCGAGGCTGCGCACCTGTCCGGGGCCGTCGTTGAGTGCGGGGATGTAGCGCAGGCTTTCGCCACCGGCGGCGGCGAAAAAATCGCGGTTCTGCATCGCGATCTCCTCCAGTGTCTCCAGGCAGTCCACCGCGAAGCCGGGGCAGGCCACGTCGAGCCGCTTCACGCCTTCGCCGGCGAGGCGGCGTACGGTGATGTCGGTGTAGGGCGAGAGCCACGTCTCGCGGCCTACCCGCGACTGGAAGCTGAGCAGGCATTGCGCCTCGTCCAGGCCCAGCCGTGCGCGCAGCAGGCGCGCGCTGGCGTGGCATTGCCTGGCGTAGGGATCGCCCAGGCCGGCGTAGCGCGCGGGGATGCCGTGGAAGGAGAGCAGCAGTTTGTCGCCGCGGCCGTGTTCGGCCCACCAATGCTCGATGCCCGCGGCCAGCGCCTCGATATGGCCGGGGTCGTCGTGGTAGTCGTTGACCAGGCGCAACTCCGGCGGCCAACGCAGCGCCTTCATCGCGTCGGCCACCGCGTCGACCACCGAACCGGTGGAGGTGGCCGAGTACTGCGGGTACAGCGGCAGCACCAGCAGGCGGCGCACCCCTTCCTGCTGCAGCGCCGCGATGGTCTTGCCCACTGCCGGCTCGCCATAGCGCATCGCCAGCGCCACCCGCACGCCGGCGCCGAGTTCGGCCTGCAGCGCGCGGGCCAGCGCCTCGCTGCGCCAGCGCAGCGGGGAACCTTGCGCGTCCCAGATCCGCCCGTAGGCATGCGCGGAGCGGCGCGGACGCAGGCGCAGGATCACCCCGTGCAGGATCGGCCACCATTTCCAGCGCGGGTAATCGATCACCCGCGGGTCGGACAGGAACTCGGCCAGGTAGGGCCTGAGCGCCTCGGCCGTGGGCGCGGCGGGCGTGCCCAGGTTGACCAGCAGCACGGCTGTCTGAACGGGTGCTCCCGCGGCAGGGACGGAATGGCCGGCGGGGCCGGTATAGTGATCGTGGTCAGGCATCGCGTTGCTGGCGGCGAATCTGCCCAGAGTCTGCCACAAGCGCGGCGCGCATCCCGCAACCCCACATGGAGCTGCCCATGTTCAAGACATCCCTGCATTGCCTGCTGCTCGGCGCGGCCCTGCTGTTGCCGGCGATGGCCGCGCATGCCGACGACGACTCCCCGCAAGCGCGCGCGCAGACCGCGGTACGCGTGCTGAACGAGATCGAGCAGGCGCCGGACAAGGCCATCCCCAGCGATCTGCTCAAGGATGCGAAGGCGATCGCGGTGATCCCCGACGTGCTGAAGGTGGGCTTCGTGTTCGGCGGCCGCCGCGGCGAGGGGCTGATCTCGGTGAAGAATCCGGACGGCACCTGGTCCGACCCCAGCTTCATCTCCTTCGGCGGCGGCAGCGTGGGCTTCCAGATCGGCGTGTCGTCCACCGACGTGATCCTGGTGTTCCGCACCCAGCGCGGGGTGGATTCGATCGTCAACGGCAAGTTCACCATCGGCGCCGACGCCAGCGCCGCGGCCGGCCCGGTGGGCCGCACCGCCTCGGCCGCCACCGACCAGCAGCTGAAGGCGGAGATCTACTCCTACTCGCGCGCGCGCGGCCTGTTCGCCGGCGTGGCGCTGGACGGCTCGGTGCTGAAGATCGACTACGACGCCAATGCGGCGGTGTATGGTGCCGGCATCACCCCGCGGCGGATCTTCGAGGGCGGCGTGGGCAACGTGCCGCCGGCGGTAGTGAAGTTCCGCGATACGCTGGAAGAGTACACTTCCCGGTGACCGCTCTGTGCGAAGATCGGCGGTTCGGGGGCGGAGCTGTTTCCGCCCCGGGTCGCCTCGAGGAACATCATGGGTTTTGACAGCATCTGGCATTGGCTATTTCTCCTGGTCATCGTGCTGTTGATCTTCGGTACCAGGAAGATCGGCAACATCGGCTCCGACCTCGGCAATGCCGTGCGCGGCTTCAAGAAGGCCATGCACGGCGATGACGACGAGAAGGCGAAGGAATCTCAGCAGGCGAAGGAGCAGCTGCGCGCCGATCCGCCGGCGGCCCCGTCGGCGAGCGCCGGCACGCAGGACCAGCGCGACTCGCACGAGTCGAAGTAAGAGCCTGCCCGGAGTCCCGGAGCGATGATCGAGATCAGCTTCGGCAAGCTGGTGCTGCTCGCGCTCGTCGCGCTGATCGTGCTCGGCCCCGAGAAACTGCCCGGCGCGGCGCGTACCGCGGGCGCGCTGTTGCGCCGCGTGCGCAGCGGCTGGGACAGCGTGCGCGCCGAGGTGGAGCGCGAACTGGAAGTGGAAGAGATCAAGCGCGCCGCCCGCGAGGCCGCCGCGCAGGCCGAGGCCGCGCAGAACGAGTTCAAGGACAGCGTGCAGCAGGTGCGCCAGCCGGTCGACGAGGCCGCCGCCATGCTCAAGGCCGCGGCGGCACCGGCGGTGGAGGAAGGCGCGCCCGAGGCGCAACAGCAACTGCCGCTGGGCGAGCCGGCCGCCGTGCCGGACGAGAAGGAGACCGCGCATGGCGGCCACTGATCCCGACGGGCTCGGCGACGATCTGCAGCAGGGCCTGTTCTCGCACCTGATCGAGCTGCGTTCGCGCCTGCTCAAGGCGATCGCCGCCGTGCTGCTCGTGCTGGTGGCGCTGGTGCCCTTCGCGAACAAACTCTATTCGGAACTGGCCGCGCCGCTGGTGGCGCGCCTGCCGCAGGGCGCGCACCTGATCGCCACCGAGGTGGCCAGCCCGTTCGTCACGCCGCTGAAGCTGGCGTTCTACGCCGCGCTGTTCATCAGCATGCCGGTGATCCTGTACCAGCTATGGGCCTTCGTCAGCCCCGGCCTGTACAAGCACGAGAAGCGCCTGGCGCGGCCGCTGCTGGTCGCCGCCCTGGCGCTGTTCTACTGCGGCTGCGCGTTCGCGTATTTCCTGGTGCTGCCGGCGGCGTTCCGCTTCCTCACCGCGGTGACCCCTGCGGGCGTGGAGATGATGACCGACATCACGCATTACCTCGACTTCGTGATGCTGATGTTCTTCGCCTTCGGCCTGTGCTTCGAGGTGCCGGTGGCGGTGGTGATCCTCGCCGCGGTAGGCCTCGTGGACATCGCCAAGCTGCGCAACGCACGGCGCTACGCCATCGTGGGCGCGTTCGCGGTGGCCGCGCTGATCACCCCGCCGGACATCACCTCGATGATCATGCTGGCGATCCCGATGTGCCTGCTCTACGAGCTGGGCATCCTGGCGGTGCGCTGGCTGTTGCCGAAGCAGGCGACGGACTGATGCGTGGGGCACTCCGTGCGCGGACTCATCTGGTTTCGTGAGCGGATTGCCATGCACGACATCAAGGCCGCGGACAGACGCTGCCTGGTTGCGGCACTGGCCTTGTCGATCACGCTATGGGCCGCGGCGTCCGATGCCGCGACTGCCGCACCGCAAGCCCCGGCGGTGGAGGTGCCGGCCTCGGCCTATGAGCATGCGCAGACCCTGGTTCCGTTGCCCGACGGACGTCGCCTGAATCTGTTCTGCATGGGCACAGGCGCGCCCGTTGTCGTTTTCGAAGCCGGCCTTGGTGACGACAGCCTGAGTTTCCGGCGCGTGCAAGGACGCCTGGCTGCGGTCACCCGCGTCTGCAGTTACGACCGTGCGGGCATGGGCTTCAGCGATCCTTCGGATGCGCCCAGCACCGCCTCCCATGTAGTGAATGACCTGCATGCGCTGATCAGGCAGGCATCGATGCCCTTGCCGGTGGTGCTGGTCGGCCATTCCGACGGCGGCCTGTATGTCGCCTTCTACGCCGCCGAGTATCCGCGGGATGTCGCAGCCCTGGTGCTGGTCGATCCGGACAGCTTCGGCCTGGATGAGTCGGCTACGAAAGTCCTCGACCAGCCGTGGCTGGATCAGTGGCGCGCCGGTACGCGGAGCGAAATCAGGCAGGCGCGCACCTGTTTCGCCCTGGCGCAACGTGGCGCACTGGCGCGTACGCCCGGGCATTACCCGGACTGCATGGACAACCCGCCGAAAGCGGATCCCGCCCTGCACCGGTTGCTCGATACCCAGCTGGCGCGCCCTTCCGAGCAGGAAGCGATAATGACGGAGACGCTGGACACCGATCCGCTGGCCGGCAGGGGCTTGTCGAACGCCGAACTCGCCTTCCAGCGCCTTCACTTCGGATTCGGCGACAAGCCGATCGTCGTGCTGAGTGGGACGAACGAGCTGGGCGCCCTTCCTCCCCCGCAACGGGCAAAAGTCGGCAAGGCGATGCTGGCCAACCAGGCCGCCATGGCCGCGTATTCCACGCAGGGCCGGCAGATCCTGGTCGACAGCACATCGGAGTACCTCCAGACGTATTACCCCGATGTGGTCGTGCGTGCGGTGGGGGAGGTCGTTCGCAACGTCAGGGCGCGTGCGTCCGTGCCTTAGAGCCTGTTTACGATCTCCGCGTAGCTCGCGTTGGCTTGCTGTGGCCGTCAGGTGGTAGCGGGTGGCGCAGCGCCTGCGTGGCCGGCAGGTCAAGCCGCGTGCTGCCGCGTGACAGCTACAGCAAGGCAACCTGCAGGGCAGGATCTGTTTGCGCGCATGCCAGCGTCATCACTCGGTCGTGGACGGACGTCCACTCCTCGCTCCTCAGAGCCGAGTCCATCTATGGACTCTCCCGCGTGCCTTCGTTCTTCCTTGGCCTGCGCGCAAACAGCTCCCGGCGCGGGCCACGCGGAGATTGCAAACGGGCTCTCAAGCTGGACGTGGCGCGCAAAGGAAACAGCGGAACACTCTCACCCTCCTGCGAGTGAGAGTGTGGCGTGGGGTTCTTGCCGCTATTGGACGCTGCTGGCCGCTGCCGGCGCAGCAGCCGTTGTGGCCGGGGCCGGCAACGGTTCCACCCTGGTGCTGTCGCTGGGCCGCCGCACCAGCTTGCCCTGCTTGTAGAGGTCGCTGGCCACCTGGTAGTAGGCGATCGCGGTGTTCACCATGTCCTGGTTCACCGGCACCACGGGCGTGGCGTCGCCGGTGGCGAAGTCGGGCTTGAGCTGCTCCAGCTTCTTGCGCGGCTCGAGGATGGTGAGCGTGTCGCCGCGCACGTAGCCGAGCTTCTCGTAGGTGCCGGGGAAGGCATGGCCCTGGCCCGGGGTGAGCTGGAACACGTCCTGGCCGAAGAAGCGCGTGCGATAGCTGAAGTTGAGCAGGCCGAGCAGGGTGGGCGGGATGTCGAGCTGCCCCATCAGCTCGTGCACGCGCTCGGGCTTGAACTGCTTCGGCGCGTAGATCCACAGCGGGATGTGGTAGTGGTTGATCGGCAGGCTGGTCTTGCCCGCGCTGGAAGCGCAGTGGTCGGCGGTGATCACGAACACAGTGTCGGCGAAGTAGGGCTTGGCCTGCGCGCGCCTGATGAAATCCTCGATCGACCAGTCGGTGTAGGCCACCGCGCCCAGCCGCGACGGCGCCTGCCACTTCACCCGTCCCGTGGGATAGGTGTACGGGCGATGGTTCGAGGTGGTCATGATGTGCAGGAAGAACGGCTTGCCGGAGGCCGCGATCTTGTCCATCTGGCCCAGCGCCAGGGTGTACAGGTCTTCGTCGGATACGCCCCACACGTTCTGGCTATGGATCGTCGCATCCTTGGGGATGTCGCTGCGGTCCACGGTCTTGTAGCCGTTGTGGTCGAAGAAGTACTGCATGTTGTCGAAGTAGCTGTAGCCGCCGTAGACGAACTCCGACACGTAGCCGCGATCGTTGAAGATGTCGGCCAGCGAGAACAGGTTCTCGTTGTTGTGCTCGCGCACCAGCGAGTCGCCCGGCGTGGGCGGCACCGACAGCGACAGCGCCTCCAGGCCGCGCACCGTGCGCGTGCCGTTGGCGTAGAGGTTGTCGAAGAAGATGCTCTTGTCCACCAGCGAGTCGAGGAAGGGCGTGAGGTGCTGCCTGTTGCCGAAGGTGCCGAGGTAGTCGCCGGACAGGCTTTCCACGCTGATCAGCACCACGTTGAGGTGCTTCTCCGGCCCGGCATGGCGGATCGCGCGGGTAAGGTCGCGCGGATCGTTGCTGACGTAGCTTGCATCGGGCGCCTTGAGGCGTTCGCGCAGCAGGTGGAACGCCTCGTCGTCGGGCAGCGAGCGGTAGAACTTCTTGTAGTCGAGGTGGCTGCTGCGGAACGCCGCGAAGAACTGGTAGATGCCGTTGCCGGCCAGTTCGTTGACGTAGTTGTTGGCGGTGCGGTCCTTCATCTCGCCGTTGACCGCGGCCACCGAGACCACGGTGAGCAGCAGCCAGACCAGCGGCACGCGGGCGCGCTGCAGCAGGGTGCTGCCGGAGTCCTGCGCGCGCAGGCCGCGGCGGGAGAGCACGAACACCACCAGCGCCAGCACCACCAGCAGCGCCAGCCAGCTGCCCACCGGGTAGGACTCGCGGATGTTGCCGATCACCTCGGTGGTGTAGACGAGGTAGTCCACCGCGATGAAGTTGAAGCGCGCGCTGAATTCGTTCCAGAACACCAGCTCCGACGCCGCCACGAACAGCAGGCCGTACAGCAGCGCCAGCCCGAGGATGTACAGCCCCCACTGCCCGCTGGCGCGGTTGTAGGCCAGCGCAGGCATCGGCAGGAAGAACAGGAACACCGCGAGGATCGGCCACGATTCGTGCACGTGCACGTGCCACAGCAGGAACAGCAGGCCCAGCGTGACCGCGTACAGCGCCGCCATGCCCGCCAGGTACAGCAGCCAGCGGCCGACGCCCGCGATCGGTGCGCGCCGGGTCGGCACCAGCCACAGGAACAGCACCATCGGCCACGCCAGGTACAGGAAGGTGACCAGGTCGTAGCCCAGGCCCACGCCGAACGCGTACAGCCAGTGCAGCGGATTCGGCGCCACGTTGCTGCCGGACATCACCAGCAGCACGACGCGGGTGACGAAGCTGATCGCAAGGTAAGTGATGCCCAGCCACCACAGGGGCCGGAACCGCTGGCGCAGCGGCGAGAGGGAGAACAGGGCGCGCGACACGGGCAGCTCCAGGCGGCAGGGGGACGGAGAGGCGCCGGCACCGCCGGCGTCCTGAGGGGCGTTATACCCGCATCGGCTTAGATGTTACATAGTTTCATTTGGGCGATCGCGTCGAGGCGGGCGCGTTCCATCGCCGCGCCGATCGCCGGGCCGGTGATTCCCCGCGCCACGAATGGCGCTGCGCCTACCGCCGCGGCGGCCGAGCGGGCGCGGCGCAGCCAGCCGGCCTGCGGGTAGTCGTCGTGTTCGTGGCCCAGCCTGCCGCGCTGGTCGGCGAGGCAGGCGGCGAGAAAGACCTCCAGCCGCCCGGGCCGGCGCAACGCATCCAGCGCGGCGAGCAGCTTCAGCAGCGTGGCCGGCTTCAGCTCCAGCGCGCGATGCGCATTGAGGTGCTCGCGGCAGACCAGTTCGGCCAGCGCGGCGTGCTCGGCCGGCACCTTCAGCCGCGCCGCCAGGGCGCGCAATGGCGCCACGCCGCGCTGCTCGTGCATCAGGTGCCGCGGCAGTTCGTCGGCTGGCGTCAGCGCCTTGCCGAGGTCGTGGGTGAGCGCGCAGAAACCCACCAGGTCGTCGCCGGGAGCGATCGACGCCGCGGCGTCCAGCACCATCTCCACATGCACGCCGGTGTCGATCTCCGGGTGGAATTCCGCGCGCTGCGGCACACCGTACAGCGCGTCGACCTCCGGGAACAGCACGCGCAGCGCGCCCGCTTCGCGCAGCACGCGCAGGAAGGCCGACGGCCGCGCTTCGGCGAGCGCCTTGCGGGTCTCCGCCCAGACCCGTTCGGGCACCAGGTGATCCACCTCGCCCGCGGCTACCATCTGCCGCAGCAGGGCCATGGTCTCGCCGGCCACGGTGAAGCCCAGCGGCACGAAGCGCGCGGCGAAGCGCGCCACCCGCAACAGGCGCACGGGATCTTCCACGAAGGCCGGCGAGACGTGGCGCAGCACGCGCGCCTCGATGTCGCGTACGCCGCCATAGGGGTCGATCAGCGTGCCGTGCTCGTCTTCGGCGATGGCGTTGATGGTGAGGTCGCGCCGCGCCAGGTCCTGTTCCAGCGTCACCGACGGATCGGCCTGGAACACGAAACCGTGGTAGCCGCGCCCGTTCTTGCGTTCGGTGCGCGCCAGCGCGTGCTCTTCGCCACTCCGCGGATGCAGGAACACCGGGAAATCCTTGCCCACCGGCCGGAAGCCCAGTGCCAGCAAATCATCCGGGCGCGCGCCGGTCACCACGTAGTCGCGGTCGCCCTCCTGCCTTCCCAGCAACTTGTCGCGGACCGCGCCGCCGACGAGATAAATGCGCATGGGACGATTGTGGCATGGCGCGGATACGCGTTTCGTACGGATGCCGGCGCGCATGAGCGGCCGGCATCCGTGCGGTTTGCCGCCGATTCAGTGGAAATGGCTGCCAGCCGGGACCGGTGTGGCGCTGCCGGTCGCCGCCGGTGCGGCGCTGGAAGGTGTGGCGGCCGGCGCCTGCGCCGAGCCGGCGGATGCTGGCATCGGTGCGGGGCAATCCACCGTCTTGCGCGGCGTGAGGCTGTCCGGCAGCACGTAAGACTGGCCGATCGGGGTGAGCCGGCCGGACACCGGCAGCGCATTGCCGTGCAGGCGCCAGTCGTACATCACGCTGTAGTCCATCACGCGCGCCACGTATTCGCGGGTTTCCTTGTACGGGATGGTGGCGATGAACAGGTCGGGCGGCAGCGAACTGCGCGCGTCCACCCATTGGTCGACGCGATTCGGGCCGGCGTTGTAGGCGGCGCTGGCGAGCCAGGGAGCGCCGTTGTAGCGCGCCGCCATCTGCGCCAGGTAGCGCGTGCCCAGCGCGATGTTCACCGCAGGGTCGTACAGGCTGTCGCCGCCGGCCCAGGCCAGGCCGTTGCGCCTCGCCACCAGGGCGGCGGTGGCGGGCACCAGCTGCATCAGGCCGCGGGCGTCGGCGCCGGAACGGGCGTCGCTCATCCACGCGCTCTCCGAGCGCAGGATGCCGTAGGCCCAGGCCGGGTCGATGCCGGCCTGCTCGGCCTGCGGCACCAGGCCGTCCTGGCTGGCCAGCGGGAAGCGCAGCGTGTAGTAGCGCATCGCTTCGTCGTGGTTGAGGGTAAAGGCCGCGCGGTCATACCAGCCACGGGCATCCGCCAGCTCTACGGCCAGCACCTGGGTGCGTTCGTCGGCACCGTCCAGGGCGCGCGTCCATTCGCGCCGCGCCAGTTTCGGCAGGTCCACCGCGAACAGTTCGAACGCGCGCAGCAGGCCCGGCTGTGCGAGCAGCGCCTGTTCCTGCTGCGGATCGTCGACCGGCGTGCGCGGGCAGATCGCGTAGGGCTGCTTGAGCTGGTCGGCGGCGAGGAAGCCGAAGAACGTGGTCTCGCCGGCGAGGTCGGCGTAGATCGCCTGCGCCTGGTCGGCCTGGTCGGTGGCAGCCAGCGCGCGGGCACGGAACCAGCGCCATTCGTCGCCTTGTCGCTGGTCTGCCGGCATCGCCGCGATCGCCGCCAGCACGGCCGGCCAGTCCTGCCCGGCCAGTGCCACGCGCACGCGCCATTCGCGGGTGGCGGCGGTCTGCGCGGCGGCGGGCAGGGCGATCAGGCGGGCCAGTGCGTCGGTGTCGAAGTCGGTGGCGTGGAACAGCGCCAACGCGCGCAGGACCGCATCGCGCTGCGTCGTGCTGAAGTGGAAACGCGGCTGCAGCTGCTGCCAGGCGGTGTCGGCGGCGGGCGTGTCGCGTCGCGCCTGGCGCTCCAGCGCCAGTGTGGCGGCCTGGCGCGCGCGGGCCGTGTCGGGCCAGTTCGCGGCGGCGGCCACGGCGGACTGCGGGTCGCGCAAGGCTTGCGCCAGCCATTGCGCTTCCTGCTGGTCCTGCGGCGCCGGCAGCCAGTTCGCCAGCGCGGCGATGGTGCCGCCCCTGCCGGCGGCGGCGGCGCGGTCGATGCGCGCCCACAGGCGCGGCGCGGTCAGCAGGCCCTGGTCGTGGGCGGCCTGCAGTACGGGGTCGCAGGCGCCGGGCAACTCCGGCTTGCTCCACAACCCGGCAAGGTCGCGATCGAAATCCAGCGCCGCGCCGCCGGCCATGCGCGCCTGCAAGGCATCGCAGGCCAGCGCATCGCCCATGCCGGGCCGGTACAGCGCGAGGAAGCCGCTCCAGTCCTGGCGTCGCGCGAGTTCCAGCAGGAAGTCGCGGCGCAGGTCCTGCGCGGGGATCAGCTCGGGATACTTCGCGAGATAGGCCTGCACCGTGGCCAGGTCGATCTGGCGGATGTCGTGCTCCAGCGCGGCGGCGGGCAGGTAGGGGTAGAGCGGGTAGTCGCGCAATTGGCTGGCGTAGGCGCGCCAGCCGTCGCCACCCTGCTGGGCTGCCGTCCAGGCCTGCTTGAACGCGGCGCGTTGCGCCGCGGTCGGCGTGGCCGCGCGCGCGCCGGTGGCGAGCAGGGCGCCGCAACCGAGCAGCAGGGCCGACAGGAGAGTAAGGGAATGGCGCCGGGGCGCGGCCTTCGCGAACATGCAAACTCCTTGGGGCCTGTTCAATGTCTCCGCGTGGCCCGCATGCGGGCAGCGTCCATGGATGGACTCGGCTTCCCTCGCTGCCTGAAGCCGAGCCGATCCATGTGCCCTTCCCGCGAGGAGGAGCGGGCAACGGTTGCCCTTGCGTGGCCGCCATGCGGCAGCGCGCGGCGTGGCCAGCCACGCAGGCAGCTGCTGCGCCACGCGCCACCACCTGACGGCCATTCGAGGACAACGCGAGCTACATGGAGACATTGAACAGGCTCTTGGTAATCCCCTGCGCCGGATTGTAGTGGAAGCGCCTGAATGCACCTGGGCGCGCGGCGGCTTGCGTCCGGTGCGCGCCTGATAAGCTGGCGCATCTTGCTCCCGTTCGCGCAGGCTCGGCATGTCGTTTTCCCCTTCGTCCCGCGGTCGTCGCCTCGTGGCGTGGCTGGCGCTGGCGCTGCTCGCGCTGGCCGGCGCGGCGTGGTGGTGGGTAGCCGGCCGGCCGGTGGAACTGCCCGACGCTCCCTCGGCGCGGATCGCCTGTGTCTCCTACGCGCCGTTCCGCGAGCCGGGCGAGACGCCGCTGGACCCGCATGCCTTCGTCAGTCCCGCGCGCATCGATGCCGACCTGCGCGCGTTGTCCCAGCGTTTCGACTGTGTGCGCACGTATTCGCAGGGGCAGGGCCTGTCCGCAGTGCCGGGCATTGCGGCGCGCTATCACATGCAGGTGCTGATGGGCATCTGGCTGGACCGCGATGCCAGGGCGAATGCCGAACAGATCGCGCTGGGCATCGCCACCGCGCGCGCGCATCCGCAGGTGCTGCGCGGAGTGATCGTGGGCAACGAGGTGCTGTTGCGCGGCGAGCTGTCGAGCACGCAGATCGCCGGCTATCTCCGCCAGGTGCGCGCGGCGCTGCCGGCGGGCATCCCGGTGAGCTACGCCGACGTGTGGGAGTACTGGCTGCGCCACCCCGGGCTGGCCAGCGCGGTGGACTTCGTCACCATCCACATCCTGCCGTACTGGGAAGACCAGCCGGTGCCGCCGGAGCGCGCGGTCCAGCACGTCGAGGACGTCTACGCCAGGGTACGGCACGCCTTCCCCGGCAAGCATGTGATGATCGGCGAAACCGGATGGCCCAGCGAGGGCCGGCCGCGCCGGGGCGCCAGCGCCAGCGTGGTGAACGAGGCGCGCTACCTGCGCGAATTCCTCCGCTACGCGGCCAGCGTGGACATGCCGTACAACGTGATCGAGGCCTTCGATCAGCCATGGAAGCGGGCGCAGGAAGGCACCGTGGGCGGCTACTGGGGCATCTTCGATGCGCAGGCGCGGCCGAAGTTCGCGATGCAGGGGCCGGTGGTCGAGATCCCGCGCTGGTGGCTGGGCTGGCTGGCCGGCGCGGCGGGCGCGGCGCTGTTCGTGCTGGCCGGCCTGCGCCGGCGGCGCTGGCAGCGCGGGCATGGCTGGCTGGCGCTGGGCCTGGCCGGTTGCGCCAGCGGTACGGCACTGGCCTGGCAGGGACGGCAGATGATCTACGCCTGCCGCGACACGTGGGAGTGGACGCTCTCGCTCGCGGCCTGTTTCGCCGCGCTGTTCACCGCGTTGCGCCTGGCGAGCTGGCTCGCCGGGCGGCTCGCCGGCGCGCCGTACAAGCCGGCGCCGGCCGGCCGGCTGCGTTTCGCCTGGTTGTTCGTGCTGGCGCTGTACGGCCTGCTGCTGGTGTTCGACGGCCGCTACCGCGACTTCCCGCTGGGCCTGTTCGAGCTGCCTTGCGCGGGCTATGCATTGACCGCCTGGCTGGACGAGCGCCGGCGCATGCCTTCGCGCGAGGCGCTGTTCCTTGCCGCGTGGTTGCCGGTGCTGGCGGCGCTGGCGGTGGCGCTGGAACTGGGCGAGAACCCGGTGACCTGGCTGTGGCTGGCGCTCAACCTCGCCCTCGCGGTGCCGGTGTTCGCCGCGTGGCGGCGGGCGCGTTGCGCGCCGGTTATGCTCGACGGTCCTCGTTGAAAGGAGTGATGGACATGCGCCTCGACAAGCAACGCATCGTGGTGACCGGTGCCTTCGGCACCCTGGGGGCGGCAGTGGTGCGCGCTGCGCTGGAGGCGGGCGCCGCGGTGGCGGCGCTCGACCGTGCCCCGGTGCCGGCGGACCTGGCTGCGGCGCACGGTTTCGGCGGCGTGGACCTGGCCGACACCGCGGCGGCGAAGGCCGCGATCGACGCCGCGGCCGAGGCGCTGGGCGGCCTCGACGCACTAGTCAACATCGCCGGCGCGTTCCGCTGGGAAACCCTGGCCGACGGCGATCCGGAAACCTGGGACCTGCTCTACCGGATCAACCTGCGCACCGCGGTGGCGGCGAGCAAGGCCGCGCTGGCGCACCTGCCCGACGGGCGCGGGCGCATCGTCAATATCGGCGCCGCTTCCGCCCTCAGGGCGGGTGCCGGCGTGGGCGCTTACACCGCGTCGAAATCGGGCGTGATGCGCTTCACCGAATCACTGGCCGAGGAACTGAAGCCGCGCGGCATCACCGTCAATGCGCTGCTGCCCAGCATCATCGACACGCCTCCGAACCGCGCCGACATGCCTGACGCGGACTTCGAGCGCTGGGTGAAGCCCGGACAACTGGCCGGGGTGATCGTGTTCCTGCTTTCGGATGCGGCATCGGCGATCACCGGTGCGCTGATTCCGGTCACCGGGCGGGTGTAGCCGCCGGCGGGGCGTCGGCGGCGGCGCCCTGCAGGTGCACGAGACGCAGGCAGCCGACCAGCAGCGCCAGCGCACCCGGCTCGTAGCAGTACAGCTGCAGCGCGAAGGCGCCCACGGCGGCGGCCAGCCACGCCAGCGCGCGCGAGCGGCGCAGCAGCGCCAGCACGGCGGCGAAGATCGCGGCGACACCGTAGACCTCGTGCAGGAAGCCCAGCACCAGCGCCTGGCGCAATGCGCACCAGGCGGGTGCGTGCGTAGCCGTGCACAGCTGTGCCATCGCCGGCGGCTCGATCAGTCCGTAGCGCAGCCATGCCGCGCCGAGGCCGACCAGCACCAGCAGCAGCCATGGCGCCAGCGCGCGCAGGCGTCGGGCATTCATCGGGGATCTCCCTGGGCGGGCGGGGCCGTGGGCAGGCGGATCTCCGCGGCCAGTGCGAGATGGTCGGAGAACGCCTGCGGCAGCGTCCACACTTTCTCCAGCGCCACCGAGGGCGAGGCGAGGATGTGGTCCAGCGCGCGCCGTGGCTTCCAGCTGGGGAAGGTGGGCGTGGGCTGTTCCGGCGGCTGCAGTCGCGAGTGGGCGAACAAGTGGCGCATTTCCGGGCTCCCGATATCGGTGTTGAGGTCGCCCATCAGCACCGCGCGCGGATGATCCTGCAGGATTTCGCTGATGAAGCCCAGCTGGCGCGCGCGCGTGGGCGCGCGCAGCGAAAGATGGGCGATCACCACCGCCAGCGCGTCTTCGCCTGCCCCGAAGCGCACCAGCAGGGCGCCGCGCCCATGCCCGGGCAGCGGGTAGTCGAGCACCGCGCTGGGTTCGATCCGGCTGATCAGCCCGTTGGCGGTGTGCGAGAGCCTTGCCACCGGCCGGTTCGGCTGGTGGCTCCAGTACGGCATGCCGGCGGCTTCGGCGAGATAGCGGGTCTGGTTGAGGAAACCCGAGCGCAGGCTGCCGGCGTCGGCTTCCTGCAGGCCGATCACGTCAAACTGCGGCAGCAGCGCGGCGAGGCGGTCGAGGTTGTCGATCTTGCTGCGCCCGGGCAGTACCGCGTTGAGGCTGCGGGTGACGTATTCGCTGTAGCGCTGCACGCTGGCGCCGGCGAGGATGTTGCAGCTCAGCAGGCGCAGGCGGCGTTCGGTGGGGACGGGCGCGGTACGGTTCATCGGGCTGTGTACGGTACACGCGGAAGGCCGCAGCGGACGTGAACGCCCGCGCGGCCGGCATCACGGGCTCTTAGAGCCTGTTTACGATCTCTGCGTGGCCCGCGCCGGGAGCTGTTTGCGCGCAAGCCAAGGAAGAAGGAGGAAGTGGACGTCCGTCCACGACCGAGTGATGACGCTGGCATGGGGGCAAACAGACCCGGCCCCGGAAGTGACAGGTGCTGGGGTTGCCCTGCTGTGGCCGCCATGCAGCAGCGCGCGGCTTGACCTGCCGGCCAGGCAGGCGCTGCGCCACGCGCTACCACCTGACAGCCACAGCAAGCCAACGCGAGCTACGCGGAGATCGCAAGCAGGCTCTTATTTGCCGCCCTTGTCCGCCGCGGCCAGCTCGCGCTTGGCCAGCCACTGCGCCACCGCGGACAGCTCGTCCAGCGTGCGCACGTTGGTGATGCGGTACTTGCCGTCGATCACGATCGAGGGCGTGCCATCCACGCCCCACTTCTGGATCAGCGCCAGGTCCGCCTTCAGCTTGGCGGTGGCCGCGTCGGAGGTGGCGATGCGCATGAACTCGGCGCGATTCACGCCCTGGCGGGCGTAGAAGTCGGCAAGGTCGTCCAGCGAATTCAGCGGGTAGTGCTGGACGAACTTCTCCTTGAACAGCTCCAGGTGGGTGCGGTCCACCACGCCCAGCTGTTTCGCCGCGTAGTAGGCGCGCGCGAACGGCAGCCATTCGGCGTTGAACGGCGCCGGCACCAGCTCGAACTGCACGCCCTTGGGCAGCGACTCCTTCAGTTTCTCGGCGATCGGCGAGAACTCGGCGCAGTGGATGCAGCCATAGGAGAACACCTCGGCCACTTCCACCTTGCCCTCGCTGCTGTAGCGCTGGTAGGGGGCAGGCAGGGTCGCGTACTGGTCGCCTTCGGTATACGGGGCGGGCGTGCCGGATTGCGCCGTGCAGGCGCTGGCCAGCAGCAGGCCGGCGAACAGGGTCAGTGCGCGCAGGCGGGCAAGATGCTTCATCGGGGGATACTCGGCAGGGTGGTACGGGAATGGAGGCGATGGTACCGGTTTACTTGCCGGCGCCGGCAGCGGCTTCCTTGGCCACCAGCCACTGGGTCAGCTCGACCGCACGCTGCGCGCTGCCCACGTCGTGCGGCGAGAAGCGGTACTTGCCGTCCACCACGATGGTGGGCGTGCCGTTCACGCCGTAGGCCTTGATGAGGTCGTCGGCCTGTTTCATCTTCATATTGACGGAGAAGGAATTGGCCACCGCCACGAATTCCTTGGGGTCCACGCCGAACCTGGCGTAGAACTTCGCGAGGTCCTCGATCTTGGGCCAGGCATCCCTGGGCTTGGGGCGGCCGAGGCTGAGGTCGAAGCTGGCCGTCTCGCCGGTCTTCCAGGTGGCATCGAAGAATGCGTCGTGTGCCTTGGCGCGCACGCCCAGCGCTTCGGCGGCGAAGAAGGCGCGCTGGTACACCGGCCAGTTCTCGCTCGGGATGAACGCGGCGGGCAGGTAATGCACCACCGCATCCGGCGGCAGCAGGCCGTGCTCGATCCGGTCCATCGTGCCGTGGAACTGCCAGCAGGCCGGGCAGGCGTAGGAGAACACCTCCACCACCTCGATCTTGTCGGTGGGGATGTACTTGGGCTGGGCCGGGTCGATGCGGTAGTAGTCCTTGCCCTCGACCCACTTGCCGTCGTCGGCGAAGGGTCTGGCGGAGGCGGCAGGCGTGGCCGCGACCGTGGCGGCCGCAGCCACCGGCGCGGCGACGGTGCTTGCGGCGGTGGCAGTGGAGGCGGCGGCCGGCGCGGTACTGGCCGCAGCAGCCGGCGCGCTGGCGGCCGGCGCGGCTGGTGTTGCCGCGGTCGTGCTGACGGCCGCGGGCGCGGCCGGTGCAGTGGCGCCGTTGTCGCCGGCATGGCCGCAGGCGGCCAGTGCCAGCAGGACGACACACAGAATCGGCAGGCGCCTCGACATCGGAACCACCTTGGGCAGGGCGAAACGGAGAAGGTAGGGTTTACTTGCCGCCGCCTGCGGCGGCTTCCTTGGCCACCAGCCACTGGGTCAGCTCGATCGCACGCTGCACGCTGCCCACGTCCGAGGGCGAGAAGCGGTACTTGCCGTCCACCACGATGGTGGGCGTGCCGGGCACGCCATAGGCCTTGATGAGGTCGTCGGCCTGCTTCATCTTGGTGTTCACCGAGAAGGAGTTGGCCACCGCCACGAACTCCTTGGGATCCACGCCGTACTTGGCGTAGAACTTCGCGATGTCCCCGATGGTGGGCCACGCCGCCTTGGGCTTGGGCTGGCCGGTGCTGAGGTCGTAGGTGGCCGTCTCGCCGGTCTTCCAGGTGGCGTCGAACATCGCATCCTGGGTCTTGGCGCGCACGCCCAGCGCTTCGGCGGCGAAGAAGGCGCGCTGGTACAGCGGCCAGTTTTCGTCGGGGCGGAACGAGGCGGGCAGGTAGTGCACCACCGCATCCGGCGGCAGGCTCTTCTCGATCTGGTCCATCGCGGTGTGGAAGGCGTTGCAGGCCGGGCAGGCGTAGGAGAACACCTCCACCACCTCGACCTTGTCGGTGGGGATGTACTTGGGCTGCACCGGGTCGATGCGGAAGTAGTTCTTGCCCTCGATCCACTTGCCGTCGTCGACCGGGGGCTTGGCGGGCGCCGCCGGTGTGGCGGTGGCGGTGGTGGTCGCGGCGGCCGCGGCCGGCGCAGCGGTGGCGGCGCTGGCCGGTGTGGTGCTGGCCGGTGCAGGGGCCGCTGCGGTAGCGGGGGCAGCCGGCGCGGCCGTGGCGCTGCCGGCTGGCGCGGCGGTGCCGTTGTCGGTGGATTGGCCACAGGCGGCCAGCGCCAGCAGGGCGGCGCACAGGAACGGCAAACGCTTCAACATGGGATTACCTCGGGGGATCGGCAAGCGCTGGGTGGGTGCGCCGGCACGCGGCCGGCGCGCCCGTCAATCGGTCAGGGCGTGGCGGCGTGCGGCTGCAGGTCGGCGGTGGTGGCCGGGTGCAGGCCTTCGATGTAGCTGGCCAACGCGGCGATATCGTCGGCGTCCAGCTTCTTCGCGATCGCCGGCATGATCTGCGAGTGCGCGTCCGTGCCCCAGGCGTCGCCGTCGTGCCAGGCCTTCAGCTGGGCCTCGATGTACTGCGCATGCTGGCTTTCCAGTTGCGGGTACATCGCGCCGGGGTTGCCGCGGCCGTCGATGCTGTGGCAGGCCATGCAGGCGGGAATGCCGCGCTTGACGTCGCCCTCGCGGAACAGCTGCTGGCCGTGCTCGACCAGCGCCTGGTCGGCCACGCCGGGCAACGGGGTCTTGCTGGCGAAGTAGGCGCCGATGTCGTGCATGTCCTGCTCGGACAGCGGCGTGGCCATGCCCAGCATGATCGGGTTCTGGCGCTTGCCGCTCTTGAAGTTCTCCAGCTGGTGCACGATGTACTGTTCGCTCTGGCCGGCCAGCTTCGGATACTGCGGATCGGTGGAGTTGCCATCCGCGCCGTGGCAGGCGCCGCAGGCGGCGGCCTTGGCCTGGCCCGCGGTGGCGTTACCGGGCTTCACGGTGGCCTGGGCGGTCGGCGCCGCTGCGGCAGCGGCGGCAGGTTGCGCCGCCGTGGCGGCCGCGGCCGGTGCAGCCGCCGGCTTGGCGGCGTCCTGCGCCATTGCCGCGCCTGCAGCCATGGCGAAGATCAGGGCTGCGGCAGAGCCCAGCACGGCGGGTCGAAAACCTGCGAACCGAAAACCCATACACTTCCCCTCCCAGAAACTGTCGAAGGCTGCCATCGCCGGCCGGTATCGGCGCCACGGGCAGAAACCATCGGATTATCCCCATGCCTTCGCACTCCGGTCAAACCATGCCCAATCCACTTCACGGCGCGCAATTCGTGCTCGCCGCCCACCGCGTCAACCAGCTGCCTGCCGACCTCGGCGCCGAGGTGGCGTTCGCCGGCCGTTCCAACGCGGGCAAGTCCAGCGCGCTCAACGCGCTCACCGGGCACAAGGGACTCGCGCGTACCTCGAAGACGCCCGGGCGCACCCAGCAGATGGTGGCGTTTGCCTTGCCGCCGCTGGCGCAGGGCGAGGGCGAAGCGCCGCTGGACGCGCGCCTGATCGATCTGCCCGGCTACGGCTACGCCAAGGTGCCGGAGGAGCTGCGCGCGCACTGGAAGCAGGAAATCGACGCTTATCTGCATCGCCGGCAGAGCCTGCGCGGCGTGGTGCTGATCGCCGACATCCGCCATCCGCTCAAGGAGTTCGACCGGACGATGCTGGATTTCTGCTTCGCCACCGGCCTGCCCTGCCACCTGCTGCTGACCAAGGCCGACAAGCTCTCGCGCAACCAGGCCGCACAGGCGCTGGCGGCGATGCGCAAGAGCTTTCCCGACGGCCTGCACGCCACCGCGCAGGTGTTTTCCTCGCCCGCCGGCACCGGCGTGGACGAGGCGCGCGAACGGGTGGTGGAGCTGTTGCGCACGCCGCGCGGGTGACGCTTTTGCCGCAGCGGCAGATCGTCGCAGTCGCCGCGAAAGAGGCTCAGGCGGCGGCGACGTGTTCCATGAAGACTGCGCACAGCGCCTCCATCCCGGCGCGGTCTTCATCGTCGAAGCGCGCCACGTGCGGGCTGTCCACGTCCCACACGCCGAGCAGGCTGCCGTCGGCTTGCACCAGCGGCACCACGATCTCCGACTGCGAGGCGGCATCGCAGGCGATGTGGCCGTCGAAGGCGTTGACGTCGCGCACCACCTGGGTCTGCCGCGTCTGCGCGGCCGCGCCGCACACGCCCTTGCCCAGCGCGATGCGGATGCAGGCCGGCTTGCCCTGGAACGGCCCGACCACCAGCTCGTTGCCGTCGTACAGGTAGAAACCGCACCAGTTGAGCCCGGGCAGGCTGTGGAACACCAAGGCGGAGAAGTTCGCCGCGTTGGCGATCAGGCTGCGTTCGCCGGCGAGCAGGCCGCGCGCCTGCTGCGCGAGATCGGCGTAATGCGCACGCTTGTCCGCGTAGGCCTGCGTCTTCAGTTCGAACATGGCGTGGGTCCGATGGCAAAGCACGTATTATGCGCGTGTCTTACGGGGAGGGCAGTGCATGAGCCTGGTCGAGCATCGCGAAGGGATCGAAGCGGGGCGGCTGGACATGTTCGTGGATGGCGCGTTCGCGTTCACGCTGACCTTGCTGGCGATCGGCGGCGAGACCATTCCGAACAGCGCCGAAAAACTGCTGCACATCCTCGCGGGCGTGCCGGCCGCGGCGCTTTGCTTCACCGAGATCGCCTGGATGTGGTACGGCCACGTGCGCTGGCGCCACCTGTGCACGCGCAGCACGGGCATGGGACGCCTGCTGTCGCTGGCGCTGGTGTTTTTCGCGCTGATCTTCGTGTACCCGCTGCACATGGTCTACGGAAGCCTGTGCTATGGCTTGAGCAACGGCGTGCTTTCCGGCGACGTCGCGGTTTCTTCCGCGCGCGACATCCCGCCCATGTTCGTGTGCTTCGGCGTGGCTTTCGCCTGCATGGCCGGCACGCTCGTGCTGCTGTACCTGCATGCCGCCCGCTTGTCCGGACGGACCGACCCGGACGCTGCCGATGCTGCGCGCGTCGATGCGATCAAATGGTCCGTGCCGGTGGCGGTCGCCCTGCTTTCGGCCGCGACGGCGCTATGCATCCCCGCCGGAGCCGGCGGCCTGTGGCCTTCGTTGCCGGGTTTCGAGTATTTCCTGATTGCGCTCACCGGCCCCGCCATCGGGCTCTACAAGCGTCGTCATCCGCGATGAACACGGCATGGTTCGTCGCCGGCACCGATACCGGCATCGGCAAGACCCACGCCAGCTGCACGCTGCTGCACGCGCTGCGCGCGGCCGGCCGGCGCGCCACCGGCATGAAGCCGGTGGCCAGCGGCTGCATCGAGACGCCCGACGGCTTGCAGAACGAGGATGCGCTGGCATTGCGCGCGGCCAGCAGCATCCCGCTGCCGCCCTACGCGATCAGCAATCCGGTGGCGCTGCCTGAGCCCTTGTCGCCGCACCTGGCCGCCGCGCATTCGGGGGTGACGATCGCCTTGCCGTACTTGCGCACCGCCTTCGACGCGTTGTGCGCGGATCACGACGCGGTAGTGGTGGAAGGCGTGGGCGGCTGGCGCGTGCCGCTGGCGCCGGGCCTGTCCGCTTCCGACATCCCGAAGCAGTGGGATCTGCCGGTGATCCTGGTGGTGGGCCTGCGCCTGGGCTGCCTCAACCACAGCCTGCTCAGCGCCGAGGCGATCCTGGCCGACGGTTGCCGGCTCGTCGGCTGGATCGGCAACCGCATCGACCCGGCGATGGAGGCGGTGGAGGAGAACCTCGCTACCCTGTGCGAACGCCTGCCGGCGCCCTGCCTCGGCGTGCTGCCGCATGGCGTGGCCCCGGCGCAGGTTGCCGCCGCATTGGACATGGCTGCGCTGGCCGGCTGATTTCACGTCCGGCATGCCTGTCCATATCCATGCTGGCGGAAATCCGCAGGGAGAAGCCATGAGCAGCCGCAACCATTACTACCTTTCCGTTGCCAATCTCGCGCACGCGCGCGGCAGCGATCCCGAGCTGGGTTGGGACGGTGCCGGTCCGGGCGATTTCGCCGCCGCCCTCGAGGAGGCGTTGCGCACTCCCTTGCTGTTCGAGCGCTGGCGCGCGCGGCAGCCGGAGCCGGACGAAGTGGACCCCGCACTGGGCGCCACCGACGCGCAGGCCGAGGTGCATGCCCGCGCGGTCGACCTGCACGTCGAGGTGGACGTGCGCACCAGCCTGCCGATGAGCCTGCTGCGCCAGCGCCTGAACTGGCTGATCGGCGCGGCGTGGCAGTTGCGCGACGTGCGCCCGGCCTGACGGCGCACGGCGGCTTCGCTGCGCTGCGGCTGGCAAAAGCCGGCGCGGTGTCGTTACAGTCGGCGGTTGTTGCTTCCTTCCGCCGCCGCGCGGCGCACCGACAGGGAATACCGTATGTTCCGTCTACGCATGATCGTCATCGCCACCAGCATCGCCCTGGCCGCCTGCTCGCAGGGTTCGAACGAGGCCGGCAAGTCCGCGCCTGCGCCGGCCTCCAGCGCCCCGGCCAAGCCGGCCAGCGCCGCCGCGCCGGTGGCCGCCGCGGCCGCCGCCAATCCGTTCTTCACCGCCAGCACGCTGCCGTTCCAGGCGCCGCCGTTCGACAAGATCAAGGACAGCGACTACCAGCCGGCGATCGAGAAGGGCATGGCCGAGCAGCTTGCCGAGGTCGAGAAGATCGCCGACAACCCCGCGCCGGCCACCTTCGAGAACACCTACGTGGCGCTGGAGAAGACCGGCGTGCTGCTGGACCGCGTGATGGCGGTGTTCAACGGCGTCACCGGCGCGAATACCGACGACGCCTTGCAGAAGGTGCAGGAGGAGGAGGCGCCGAAGCTCGCCGCGCACCAGGACGCGATCTACCTCAACGACAAGCTGTTCGCGCGCATCCAGAAGGTCTACGACGAGCGCGCCACGCTCAAGCTCGATCCCGAGTCGCAGCGCCTGGTGGAGGTGGTCTACCGCAACTTCGTGCATGCCGGCGCCAAGCTGTCCGCCGCCGACAAGGACAAGCTGAAGGCGCTGAACAAGGAGGAGTCCACGCTCAGCACGCAGTTCACCAACAAGCTGCTCGCCGCCACCAAGGACGGCGCGCTGGTGGTGGACGACAAGAGCAAGCTGGCCGGCCTCTCCGACGCCGACATCGCCGCCGCGGCCCAGGCCGCCAAGGCGCGCGGACTGGACGGCAAGTGGGTGATCCCGCTGCAGAACACCACCCAGCAGCCGGAACTGCGCGACCTCACGGACCGCGATACCCGCAAGGCGCTGTTCGAGGCTTCCTGGAACCGCGCCGAGAAGGGCGGCGCCGACGACACCCGCGACACCATCGAGCGCCTCGCGCAGATCCGCGCCGAGGAAGCCCAGCTGCTCGGCTTCCCGAACTACGCCGCGTGGAAGCTCGACGACCAGATGGCCAAGACCCCGGGCATCGTGATGGCCTTCATGGCCAAGCTCACGCCCGCCGCGGTGGCGCGCGCCAAGGACGAGGCCGCCGAGATCCAGGCGCAGATCGACAAGGACCAGGCCGCGCTGCACCAGTCCACCTTCAAGCTGCAGCCGTGGGACTGGCAGTACTACGCCGAGCAGGTGCGCAAGGCCAAGTACGATCTCGACGAAAACCAGATCAAGCCCTATTTCGAGCTGGACAACGTGCTGCAGAACGGCGTGTTCTACGCCGCCAACCAGCTCTACGGGCTGACCTTCAAGGAACGCAAGGACATCCCGGTGTACAACCCGGACGTGCGCGTGTTCGAGGTGTTCGACAAGGACGGCAAGTCGCTGGCGCTGTTCTACTGCGACTACTTCAAGCGCGACAACAAGGGCGGCGGCGCCTGGATGGACAACTTCGTCGGCCAGTCCAAGCTGCTCGGCACCAAGCCGGTGATCTACAACGTCGCCAACTTCACCAAGCCCGC
The DNA here is from genome assembly GCA_001598015.1 of Dorcoceras hygrometricum. Classification (NCBI taxonomy): domain Eukaryota; kingdom Viridiplantae; phylum Streptophyta; class Magnoliopsida; order Lamiales; family Gesneriaceae; genus Dorcoceras; species Dorcoceras hygrometricum. Next base: position 88,139 of record KQ998100.1, on the reverse strand, counting down.
CGACGGCCAGCCCGCGCTGCTCAGCTGGGATGACGTGATCACCATGTTCCACGAGTTCGGCCATGCGTTGAACGGCATGTTCGCCGACGAGGAGTACCCGACCCTGTCCGGCACCAATACCGCGCGCGACTTCGTCGAGTTCCCCTCGCAGTTCAACGAGCACTGGGCCAGCGACCCCAAGGTATTCGCGAACTTCGCCAAGAACTACCAGAGCGGTGCGCCGATGCCCGCGGCGCTGGTCGCGAAGATGAAGAAGGCCGGCCTGTTCAACAAGGGCTACGACATGACCGAGCTGGTTTCCGCCGCCCTGCTCGACATGAACTGGCACATGCTGCCGGCCAGCGCGCCGAAGCAGGATGCCGACAAGTTCGAGGCCGAGTCGCTGAAGCAGGATGGCGTGGATCTCAGCTACGTGCCGCCGCGCTACCGCTCAAGCTACTTCCAGCACATCTGGGGCAACGGCTATGCCGCCGGCTACTACGCCTACCTGTGGACCGAGATGCTGGCCGACGATGCTTTCGAATGGTTCAAGGAACACGGCGGCATGACCCCGGCCAACGGCCAGCGCTTCCGCGACATGGTGCTTTCGCGCGGCAACACCGAGGAACTGGCGAAGATGTACAAGGACTGGCGCGGCCAGGAGCCGAGCATCGAGCCGATGCTGGAGGACCGCGGCCTGAAGGCGGCGCCGAAGAAGTAAGGCGGCATGCGGGCCAACAGGAAAGGCCAGCATTGCCGGCCTTTCCTGTTGATGGCACTGGTCAGTACGCGAACTCGCGGAACACCGGGTCCACATTGCCGCCCCAGGCGCCGTGGAACAGCTCCAGCTTGCGCTCGGCGGGGGTCTGTCCGGCATCGACGATCTCGACCAGCGGTTCGAGGTAGATGCGTTCGTCGGCGCCGTTCTTGTTGAGCCGGCCGCGTCGTTGCAGGCCGTGGGCGGCGATCTTCAGCGTTTCGCGGGCCAGGTCGCGGACCGTGCCGCGGCGGAACGGCAGCTTCAGCGCACGCTCCGGCACGCCGTTGCGCAGGGCGTGACGTTCGGCCATGGAGAAATCCCTGACCAGCTCCCAGGCGGCATCTAGCGCCTCGTCGTCGTAGAGCAGGCCTACCCACAGCGCGGGCAGGGCGCACAGGCGGTTCCACGGGCCGCCGTCGGCGCCGCGCATTTCCAGGTATTGCTTCAGACGCACCTCGGGGAAGGCGGTGGTGAGGTGGTCGGCCCAGTCCTTCATGGTGGCCCGCACGCCGGGCAGCGCGGGCAGCTCGCCGGCGAGGAAGCGCTTGAAGTCCTGCCCGGCGAGGTCGATGTACTTGCCGTCCTGGTAGCTGAAATACATCGGCACGTCGAGGATGTAATCCACGTAGCGTTCGTAGCCGAAGCCGTCCTCGAACACGAAGTCCAGCATGCCGGTGCGGTCGCGGTCGGTATCGGTCCAGATGTGCGAGCGGTAGGACAGGTAGCCGTTCGGCTTGCCGTCGGCGAACGGCGAATCGGCAAACAGCGCGGTGGCGATCGGCTGCAGCGCGAGGCTGGTGCGGAACTTCTTCACCATGTCCGCTTCGCTGGAAAAATCCAGGTTCACCTGCACGGTGCAGGTGCGCGTCATCATGTCCAGGCCGAGCTGGCCGACCTTGGGCATGTACTCGCGCATGATCCTGTAGCGGCCCTTGGGCATCCACGGCATCTCGTCGCGGCGCCACTTGGGCTGGAAGCCCATGCCGAGGAAGCCGAGCCCGAGGCCGTCGGCCACCGAGCGCACTTCCTCCAGATGGCTGTTCACCTCGCAACAGGTCTGGTGGATGGTTTCCAGCGGCGCGCCGGACAGCTCCAGCTGGCCGGCGGGTTCCAGCGTGATGTTGGCCTTGCCGCGCATCAGCGCCACCGGCGTCTCGCCTTCGCGGGCAATTTCCCAGCCGTGCTGGGCGGCAATGCCTTCCAGCAGCGCGCGGATGCCGCGCTCGCCCTCGAACGGCGGCGGCTTCAGGTCATCGGTGCGGAAGCCGAACTTCTCGTGCTCGGTGCCGATGCGCCAGGCCTCGCGCGGCTTCTCGCCGGCGGCGAGGTAGTCGACGAGCTGTTGGCGACCCGCGATCGGGGTGCTCTTGACGGCACTGGGGATGGACACGGGCGCGACCTCGCTGGGTGAGGCATCGACTATGGAGGCGCCGCGCGGCCACGAAAAGGGGTTGACGGAAAATATTTGTACGCGGCGGTACAGGTGGTGGCCGCCGTCATGCCGCGCAAACGCGTCAATCGGCGAGCAGTGGCAGGTGCGCCGCAGGCCAGGCGTTGCACCAGCGTATCCGGTAGATCCTGGCGGCGGCCGATGCTGGCCAGGCTGACGCCGGGTTTGCGGATGCGCCGGTTGTCCGCGCAAACATCGGCGCCGTGGTCGAGCAGCTTGCCCACCATGGTGCCATTGCCGTTGATCACGGCCGCGGTCAAGGCATCGACCACGTTCGGCGCTGCACGCACCATGACGTCGGCGTGGTGGTGCAACAGTACGTCGAGCGTGGCCACGTCGCCGCACTGGACGACCAGCGGCAGCGCCGGGCCGAGCAGCTGCTCGCGGTTGCTGTCCAGGATACCGGCCGACTGCAGCGCCTTGACCGTGCCCGGCCCGCCGAAGCGCGGATCGTGCTCCATGCCGGCCAGCGTCTGTTGATGGAAGGCGGGCTTGAACGGCGGCAGTCGTGCCATGCCGTCGACCGCGGCGCCGTCGTCCAGCAGCCCATCCACCACCGCGGGCTGGTAGGCGTTGGCGGCGGTGAGCATGGCGAGTTGCCGCCAGCGAGCCTGTTCGGCCACGGGCAGCGCGGCCAGGCCTTCGCGCACGCGCGCCAGCTTGCCGTTGATGGCGTCGAGCATCACCGCGGCCACGGCGGGTGGGGCATCGACGGCGCCCTGTTGCCAGAGTCCGCGGATCGTAGGCAACGCCTGCCGGCAGATGCTGGTTTCGGGTGCCGGCTCTGCGGCGACGGCGGGTTGCAGCAAAAACAGTGTGCCAAGCAGCAGGGCAAGACGAGCAAGCATTCCGTGTCTCCTCGTGTCGGGTGTCACCAGGATGGAGTTTGCCGCAGACCGCGACAAGCGGAAACGACAAGGCCGGCACATGGCCGGCCTTGTCGCCGATGTTCGCGGAAGGGCTAGCCTTACCGCTTCATGGAGTTGAAGAACTCGTCGTTCGACTTGGTGTTCTTCATCTTGTCGAGCATGAACTCCATCGCGGCCAGCTCGTCCATCGGGTGCAGCAGTTTGCGCAGGATCCAGATCTTGGCCAGCATGTCCGGCTCGATCAGCAGGTCCTCGCGGCGGGTGCCGGAGCGGTTGATGTCGATGGCGGGATAGACGCGCTTCTCGGAGATGCGGCGGGACAGGTGCACTTCCATGTTGCCGGTGCCCTTGAACTCCTCGTAGATCACCTCGTCCATCTTGCTGCCGGTGTCGATCAACGCGGTGGCGATGATGGTGAGGCTGCCGCCTTCCTCGACGTTGCGCGCGGCGCCGAAGAAGCGTTTCGGGCGCTGCAGCGCATTGGCGTCCACGCCGCCGGTGAGCACCTTGCCGGAGCTGGGCACCACGGTGTTGTAGGCGCGGGCGAGGCGGGTGATCGAGTCGAGCAGGATCACCACGTCACGCTTGTGCTCGACCAGGCGCTTGGCCCGTTCGATCACCATCTCGGCGACCTGCACGTGGCGCACGGCCGGCTCGTCGAAGGTGGAGCTGATCACCTCGGCGCGCACGGTGCGGGCGATCTCGGTCACTTCCTCCGGGCGCTCGTCCACCAGCAGGATGATCAGGTGGGCGTCGGGGTGGTTGTACTGCAGCGCCTGGGCGATGTTCTGCAGCATCATCGTCTTGCCGGACTTCGGCTGCGAGACGATGAGGCCGCGCTGGCCGCGGCCGATCGGCGCCACCAGGTCGAGGATGCGCCCGGTGATGTCCTCGCTGGAACCGTTGCCGCGCTCCAGCTTGAACGCCTTGCGCGGGAACAGCGGGGTGAGGTTCTCGAACAGCATCTTGTTCTTGGACGCCTCCGGCGGATCGCCGTTGATGTCGTCCACGCGCAGCATCGCGAAGTAGCGCTCGCCTTCCTTGGGATGGCGCACACGCCCGGTGATGTAGTCACCGGTGCGCAGGTTGAAGCGGCGGATCTGGCTGGGCGAGACATAGATGTCGTCCGGGCCGGCCAGGTAGCTCTCGTCGGCCGAGCGCAGGAAGCCGAAGCCGTCCTGCAGGATCTCCAGCACGCCTTCCGCCCAGATGCCGCCGCCGGAGCGGGCGTGCGCCTTGAGCACGTTGAAGATCACGTCCTGGCGGCGCGCGCGGGCCACGCCCTCGCGGATGCCCAGCGACTCGGCGAAGGCCAGCAGCTGCGGCGCCTTCATCCGCTTCAGTTCGGTGAGGTTGATCAGGCGGTCGTCGCTGCCCGGATCGGCGTTGTCGTCGTCCACCGGCAGGCCGTGCGGGTTGTTGTGGCGGGGGTTGGGATTGCCGCCGCCCTGCTGGCGCTGCTGCTGCTGGTTGCGCTCGTGGCGCCGGCGCCGACCGCGGCCTTCGCGCTCGTTGCGGTTGCCGTTGTTCTGGCCCTGCGCCTGCGGGTTCTGCGGCTGGCCGGGGTCGCGTGCCTCGGCTGCGGTAGGAGCGGCGGGCTCGCTGGCGGGCGCGGCGGCAGGTGCCGGCGCGGGGGCTTCGAAAAGCGGCGCGGTGGCTTGCTCGGGCGGCGCTTCGGCGGCCGGCTTGGCGGCACGCGACTGGCGGCGCGGTGCGCGCGGACGCGACTCGGGCGGATTCTCGGCGCCGCCGGCGTCGTTCGGGATGGTGCTATCGGTATCGGACACGGGCAAACCTCGCGGGGCGCCGTTGGGAAACAGGAGGGAAGGGTGTGCGTCGCGCCAGGCAGGGCGCAGGGGGATCAGGGAGATCCCGACGGACGCGGGGCAATCTAGCACCCGCCGCGCATGGACGTAAAGCGCTGTGCGCGGCGGGCGGAACGGGTTCGGCGGTCAGATCGCCTTGTCGATCATCTGGGCCAGCTGGCCCTTGCTGACGGCGCCGATCTGGGTGGCCTCGACCTTGCCGTTCTTGAACACCATCAAGGTCGGGATACCGCGCACACCGTAGGTGCGCGGGGTCTTCTGGTTGTGGTCGATGTTCAGCTTCACCACGCGCAGCTTGCCCTGGTACTGGCCGGCCAGCTCGTCGAGGATGGGTGCGATGGCCTTGCACGGGCCGCACCATTCGGCCCAGAAATCCAGCAGCACGGGGGTGTCGGACTGCAGCACCTCCTGCTCGAAGGCGTCGTCGCTCACATGGGTAATCAGGTCGCTCACCGGGGTCTCCGAAAGATGGGCGGAAGGAAGGTTTGACGACCACGCGGCCAGCATCGGCTACACTGGGGCGCCCATGAAGCGCGGGTCGAACCGGGAAAGAGGGGTGTGGCCATGCCGGCCATGGACTCCATTGCAACGTAACTCGGGGCGCGATTCAAGCGATTCAAGGGCGGCAACGGACGGTTCCGTTGACATAGGCGAGGCGGCTTGTGGCGAGCCGCCTCGCCTATGCCAGCGGGACTGCCGGTTGCGCCGCAACCGCTTCGGCGCCTGCCGCGGCTCCGGATCGCCGACCGGCGGGCTTCCCGCATCCTTGCGATCCGCGCCGCATTGCGCCGCTCATCCATCTGCCCCGCGCCTGCATCCGCGGCGGGGCCGGGCCGGCCACGACGCCAGCGCCCGCATCCCACCGGCTATTTCCTTCCATGTCGCAAACCGTACTCACCGATACCTTTTTCACCAACTTCGAACTTCATCCCCTGCTGCAGCAAGGCCTGGCCGAAGCCGGCTTCACCCGCTGCACGCCGATCCAGGAACTGACCCTGCCGGTGGCGCTGGCCGGCCGCGACGTCGCCGGCCAGGCGCAGACCGGCACCGGCAAGACCTGCGCCTTCCTGGTCGCGCTGATGAACCGCCTGCTGACCACGCCTGCCGTGGCCGAGCGCAAGGACAGCGACCCGCGCGCGCTGGTGATCGCGCCGACCCGCGAGCTGGCGATCCAGATCGACAAGGACGCGCGCAACATCGGCCGTTACACCGGCCTCAAGACCGCGCTGATCTACGGCGGCGTCGACTACGACAAGCAGCGCCAGCAACTGCACGATGGCTGCGACATCATCATCGCCACGCCGGGGCGCCTGCTCGACTACTACAAGCAGCAGGTGTTCGGCTTCAACGGCGTCGAGGTGATGGTGATCGACGAGGCCGACCGCATGTTCGACCTCGGCTTCATCAAGGACGTGCGCTTCATCTTCCGCCGCCTGCCGGCGCGCGAGCAGCGCCAGGTGCTGCTGTTCTCCGCCACGCTGAGCCACCGCGTGCTGGAGCTGGCCTACGAGCACATGCACGAGGCCGAGAAGCTGGTGGTGGAGAGCGACAACGTCACCGCCGACAAGGTGCGCCAGGTGGTGTATTTCCCGGCCAAGGAGGAGAAGCTGCCGCTGCTGCTCAACCTGATCGACAAGCACCAGCCCACGCGCAGCATCATCTTCGTCAACACCAAGGCCGCCGCCGAGCGCGTCACCGAGCGGGTGAAGCGCCACGGCTGCCGCGTCGGCGCGATCTCCGGCGACGTGCCGCAGCTGAAGCGCCAGAAGCTGCTGCAGCGCTTCCAGGACGGCCAGCTCGACATCCTGGTCGCCACCGACGTGGCCGCGCGCGGCCTGCACATCCCCGCGGTCAGCCACGTCTTCAACTACGACCTGCCGCAGGATGCCGAGGACTACGTGCACCGCATCGGCCGCACCGCGCGCCTCGGCGCGGAAGGCGACGCGGTCAGCTTCGCCTGCGACCTGTACGCGATGAGCCTACCGGACATCGAGGCCTACATCGGCCAGAGCATCCCGGTGGCGGCGATCGAACCGGAGCTGCTGGTGATGCCGAAGCCGCGCGAGGTCGATCCCGAGTTCGCCGCCAACGCCGCCGCCGACAGCGCCGCGTTCGGCGACCACGTGGAACCGCGGCACGACGACAAGAAGGGCGGGCGTTCGCGCCGCGACGGCGGGCGCGGCGAGCGCGGGCCGCGCGAAGGCCGTTCGCACGAGCCGCGGCCGCCGCGCACCCCGCGCGCCGAAACGGCGGCAGCCGAAGCCGCCGTACCCGCCGTCGCCGTCGCGGCGCAGGACGGCAATGCCGTCGTGGCCGCCGAGGGCGAGCGCAAGCGTCGTCGTCGTCGCGGCGGCCGCAATCGCCGCCGCGAGGGCGGCGAGGCGGTGGCGGGTGCCGTGCAGGGCAAGCCGCAGGCAACGCCGGCCGAAGGCGGCCGTCCGCCGCGCGGCGAGCGGCGCGCACCGCGCGAGCGGGCGCCGGCCGAGGCCGCGGTGGCGGCGGCAGGCCGTCCCTCGCGGCAGGTGGCGGCCACCGTCGGCGAGCGCACGCACCCGAACAAGCCCAGCCTGTTCCGCCGGTTGACCCGGCTGTTCACCGGCCGCTGAGCCGGGATCGGCCGCCGGGGCTGAACCGGCGGCCGCCCGCGTGGCGCCGGCGGGGCGAACTTGTGCCGCGCATCCCTTATCCTTGCCGCTGATACGACAGGAGGCGGGGACGCGCGGTGATCCAGTTCGATCAGGTGAGCAAGCATTACGCGGGTGGCCACGAGGCGCTCTCGCAGCTTTCCTTCGCCATACCGACGGGCGAGATGGCCTTCGTCACCGGGCATTCCGGCGCCGGCAAGAGCACCCTGCTCAAGCTGCTCGGCGCGATCGAGCGCCCCAGCCACGGCACGATCACGGTGGATGGCCAGAACCTGGCCAAGTTGCGTGGTCGCGGCATTCCCAGGCTGCGCCAGCACATCGGCATGGTGTTCCAGGACCACCGCCTGCTGATGGACCGCACCGTGTTCGGCAACGTCGAGTTGCCGCTGACCATCGCCGGCATCGCCCGCGTCGAACGCGGCCGGCGGGTGCGCGCGGCGCTGGAAAAGGTGGGCCTGCTCGACTACGAGCGCCAGCTGCCGGCCACGCTGTCCACCGGCGAGCAACAGCGCGTGGGTATCGCCCGGGCGATCGTGGGGCGGCCTTCGCTGCTGATCGCCGACGAGCCCACCGGCAATCTCGACCCCCAGCTTGCGGTGGAGATCATGGGTCTGTTCGCCGAATTCCAGCAGGTGGGCACCACGGTGCTGATCGCCAGCCACGACCTGCCGCTGATCAAGCGCATGCGCAAGCGCGTGGTGGTGCTCGACCACGGCCGGCTGGTGGCCGACCTCGCCGCCGAGGAGGTGCTGTGAACATGGCTGCCGACACTGCCCGCCGCGACGCCGAGGCGCCGCCGCGCAACGAACCCAGCCATACCCGCCGCGTGGCCAGCTGGCGCGAGCACCACGGCTGGAGCGCCGCGGACAGCCTGCGCCGGCTCGCCGCGCGCCCGCTCGGCAGCCTGCTGACCATCGCGGTGATGGGGTTGGCGCTGGCCCTGCCGCTGGCGTTCTACCTGCTGCTGGGCAATGTGCAGCAGCTGGGCCGGGCGCTGGGCCAGGACCAGGCGATCAACGTGTTCCTGCAGCCCGACCAAGGCGAGTCGCAGGCCCGGTTGCTGGCGAAGCAGCTGGGCGATCGTTCCGACGTGGCTTCGGTGGCGATCAAGACGCCGCAACAGGGCCTGGACGAGCTGGCGAAGCTGCAGGGCTTCTCCGGCGCGCTGGACGCGCTGGAGCAGAATCCGCTGCCCTTCGTACTGATGGTGCAGCCGAAGTCCGGCCTCGACGCCGCCGCGGTGGAGCGGCTGGTGGGCGACGTGCGCGACATGCGCAGCGTGGCCCAGGTACAGGACAGCGGCACCTGGCGGCAGCGGCTGGATGCCTTGCTCGGCGTGGGCGACCGTGCGGTGGCCGCGCTGGCGCTGATGCTGGCGCTGGCCGCCCTGCTGGTGGTGGGCAACACGGTGCGGGTGGACATCGCCAGCCGCAGCGAGGAGATCGGCGTGCTGCTGCTGGTCGGCGCCAGCGGCGCCTTCGTGCGCCGGCCCTACTTGTATGCCGGCATCTGGTACGGCCTGTTCAGCGGCATCCTCGCCGCGCTGCTGGCGCTGGCGATCGAATTCGCGCTGAGCGGACCGGTGGCACGGTTGAGCCAGGCTTATGATGGCAAGCTGCATCTCGGTGGCCTGCCGGCGTGGCTGCTGCTGGCGGTGCCGCCGGCGGCCGCGGCATTGGGCTGGCTGGGTGCGCGGCTGGTCAGTGCCTGGCAGCTGCGCAAGGCAGCCTGAACAGGGTCCGGGGCGGGAACAGGCAGGACATGGGTACGAACATCAGCAACCGGCTGGTCAGCACGGCGCCACGCGTGCTGGTGGTCGACGGTTCCAGGATGGTGCGGCAATTGATCGGCCGCGTGCTGCAGGCCGAGTTGCCGGGCGTGGAAGTGGTCGGCTGCGGCAGCGGCGGCGAGGCGCAGCGGCTGCTGGACGAGGGCGTGTTCGACTTCATCACCGTGGCGCTGCGCCTGCCCGACATGGACGGGCTGGAGCTGGCGCGCTTCGTGCGCGAATCGGCGCCGCAGGCCTACGTGCCGATCGTGGTGGTTTCCGGCGACGTGGACGACCGCCTGCACCGGCGCACGCTCGGCGAGGACGTCACCGACTACTTCGACAAATCGCTGGGTTTCCAGGCGCTGGCCGAATTCATCCGCGGCTACGTGCGTCCCGAGGGCAGCGCCGAGGGCGAGGTGCTGTATGTGGAGGACAGCCGCGTGGTGGCCCTGGCCACCCGCCGCATGCTGGAGAAGTACGGCCTCACCGTGCATCACGTGATCAGCGTGGAAGACGCGCTGGCGCTGCTGGAAACCGCCAGGGTGCGCGGCGGGGCGGGGGCCGACGTGGTGCTCACCGACGTCAGCCTGAAAGGCGAGCTCACCGGCGGCGACCTGCTCGAACGCATCCGCAGGGACTTCGGCTACGGCAAGGGCCGGCTGCCGGTGCTGGTGATGACCGGCGACGAGAACCCGGCGAACCAGGCTGCGTTGATCAAGGCCGGCGCCAACGACCTGGTGGAGAAGCCGGTCGACGAGAAGCTGCTGGTCACCAAGTTGCTGTTCCAGCTGCGCGTGGCGCGGCACCTGCGCCAGCGAGGGGCCGCCGCATGAGCGAGGTACGGCTAGAAGCCTCCTGGAAGGCGCGCATCGGCGCCTACCTGGAGCGTCCGGAAATGCAGGCGCTGGCGGCCTTCCTGCGTGCGGAGAAGCGCGCAGGCAAGGCGATCTATCCGCCGGGCGCGGAGATCTTCGCCGCGTTCGAGCACACCCCGTTCGACGCGGTGCGCGTGGTGATCCTGGGCCAGGATCCCTACCACGGACCGGGCCAGGCGCACGGTCTGTGTTTCTCGGTGCGCCCCGGCGTGCCGGTGCCGCCCTCGCTGGTGAATATCTTCAAGGAGATCCAGCGCGACCTCGGCATCGCGCCGCCCGACCACGGCTGCCTCACGCCCTGGGCCGACCGCGGCGTGCTGCTGCTCAACGCGGTGCTCACCGTGGAGCGCGGACTGGCCGCCTCGCACCAGGGCAAGGGCTGGGAGGGTTTCACCGATGCGGCCATCGATGCGCTCAACCGCGAGCGCGAGGGCATCGTGTTCCTGCTCTGGGGCAGCTACGCCCAGCGCAAGGGCCAGCTGATCGACACGCGTCGGCACTGCGTGCTGAAGAGTGTGCATCCTTCGCCGCTGTCCGCCCACCGTGGCTTCCTCGGCTGCGGGCACTTCTCCGCGGCCAACCGCTATCTGGAAAGCCGCGGGCAGGCGCCGATCGACTGGTCGCTGCCGCCGCGTGCCGCCTTGTCCGGCTGACTGGTTCAGCCCGCCAGCTCCGCCCACATGCGCAGCAGGTTGGCATGCGAGCGGCTGACGGCGTCGAAGGCCTCGCTCTTGCCTTCGCGGCCGAAGATGTCGCGCTTGGCGTTTTCCAGATCCCACAGCAGTTCGCGGCGGGCCGGGTCGCGCACCAGGCTCTGCACCCAGATGATCGCCGCGTCGCGCACGCCGCGCGTCACCGGGCTGACGTGGTGCAGGGTATTGGCCGGGTAGGCGATGGCGGCGCCGGCGTCCAGCTTGAAGTTGTATTCCATGCCGCCGCTGGCATGCGTCACCAGCTCGCCGCCGTCATAGCTGCGCGGTTCGGACAGGAACACGGTGATCGCGACGTCGGTACGCACCGCGTGGCCCACCCCGCCCATCACCGGGGCGTCGACGTGCGCGCCGTACTCCATGCCGCCAGCGTAACGGTTGAACAGCGGCTGGGTGGTCGACGCCGGCAGCAGCGCCGCCTGCAGCAGGGCGTGCCGCTGGAAGGCGGCGCGCACGATATCGGCCATCCGCGCGTAGCTCGCGCTGCCGATATCGATCTGCTGGTTCTTCTTCACGGTGCGCGCCGACCAGCCGGCGGTGGTGGAGCCGTCGACGTAGGGAGCGGATTGCAGTTCGGCGCGGAGCGCGCCGAGCTCCTGGGGCGTCAACACATCAGGTACACAGACGATCAAGTGGACTCCCCCTTCCGGCGTGGCTTGTCCCGGCATTGTAGTCGGCGGGCCGGCCGGACGGGTGCGCCGGAACGGGGTTTCAAGCCCTGCCGAACGGCCCATGCCCGGCTCCGGCATCGGGTGCAGGATGGACAAGCACTCCATATTCGTGTACTATACGGTTCAATAAAGGCCGTGAACTATCCACGGCCTTAGCACTCCAAGCACCAGAGTGCTAACCTGCAGCCCTTGCCCCGGAGGTTTCCCCATGACCCAAGCCTTGGCGACCACTTCGATGTCGCTGCCCAGCGTGGTCGGCAGCCTGGACGCCTACATCTCGGCTGTGCACCGCATTCCGGTGCTGAGCCAGGACGAGGAGCAGGCGCTGTCGCGCCGCTACAACGAGGAAGAGGATCTGTCCGCCGCCAAGAAACTGGTGATGTCGCACCTGCGTTTCGTGGTGCACGTGGCGCGCGGCTATTCCGGCTATGGCCTGCAGCTGGCCGACCTGATCCAGGAAGGCAACATCGGCCTGATGAAGGCGGTGAAGCGTTTCGACCCGGACCAGGGCGTGCGCCTGGTCAGCTTCGCGGTGCACTGGATCCGCGCCGAGATGCACGAGTTCATCCTGAAAAACTGGCGCATCGTCAAGGTCGCCACTACCAAGGCGCAGCGCAAGCTGTTCTTCAACCTGCGCAAGAGCAAGAAGCGCCTGGGCTGGATGAACGCGGCCGAGGTGAGCGCGGTGGCGCAGGACCTGGGCGTGCCCGAGGCCACGGTGCGCGAGATGGAATCGCGCCTGTCCGGCCGCGACATCGGCTTCGAGGCGCCGGCGGATGCCGACGACGACGCCAAGCCCGCGCCGGAAGCGTTCCTGATCGACGAAGGCGCCGACCCGTACGACAACGTGGCCGAGGCCGACCAGTCCGACAACCAGCTGTCGACGCTGTCCACCGCCATGGACAAGCTGGACGAGCGTTCGCGCCACATCATCCAGCGCCGCTGGCTGGACGAGGACAAGGCCACGCTGCAGGAATTGGCCGACGAGTACGGCGTCTCCGCCGAGCGCATCCGCCAGGTCGAGGCGAACGCGATGAAGAAGATGCGGGGGCTGTTCGCGGCCTGATCCGGCACCCGTCGAAGGCGCTACGGTTGCAACGGCCTCCCCGCGGAGGCCGTTTCCGCTCCGGGCGCCGGGTGGCGACGCCAGCAGCCGCGCTGGAATCACGATGCCCCGCATCCTGGTCATCGAAGACGACGAAGTCACGGCGCGCGAGATCGTCGCCGAGCTGGGCGCGCACGGCATGGCGGCCGACTGGGCCGCCACCGGCTGCGCCGGCCTGGAGCGTGCGCTGGCCGGCGGCTACGACCTGATCACGCTGGACCGCATGCTGCCGGGCATGAGCGGCATCGACGTGATCACCGCGCTGCGCGAGCGCCGGGTAGATACGCCAGTGCTGATGATCAGCGCGCTGAGCGAGGTGGACGAACGCGTGCGCGGCCTGCGCGCCGGTGGCGACGACTACCTTACCAAGCCGTTCGCGCCCGACGAGATGGCGGCGCGGGTCGAGGTGCTGTTGCGGCGGCGCCGGCCGCAGGCGGAGAATCGGTTGCGCGTGGCCGACCTGGAACTCGATCTGGTGCGGCATGTCGCCAGCTGCGGCGGCCAGCCGCTGTCGCTGCTGCCCACCGAATACCGGCTGCTGGAGTTCCTCATGCGCAATTCCGGCCAGGTGCTCAGCCGCACGATGATCTTCGAGCACGTCTGGGGCTTCCACTTCGATCCCGGCACCAACGTGATCGACGTGCATATCGGCCGGCTGCGCCGCAAGATCGACGTCGCGGGACGGCCCGCGCTGATCCACACCGTGCGTGGCTCGGGATATCGGCTTGCGCCCGCTGATTGACGTCTGGCGCTCGGCCACCTCGCGCCTGATCCTGATCTACGGCGCGCTGTTCGTGGTGTGGAGCGTGGTGCTGCTGGGGGCGATCCAGTGGGAAAGCTCGCGCTACCTCACCCACGTGCTCGACCAGATCGTGTCGCAGCGCATGCAGTACCTCGTGCAGACGGATGCCGCGCACCTGCCGCAGGCGGTGGACGCGTCGGGCACGCTCGACCCGCACGGCATCATGTCGGCGGGCCTGTTCGACGCGCAGGGGCGGCCGCTGGCCGGCAACATCGCCAGCCTGCCGCAAGGCCTGGTGGCCGACGGTCGCCTGCACCTGCTGCCCAGGGGCGTGCCGCGCACCGACCGCCTGCGCAGCGATGTCAGCGCGCGCGCCATGGCGCAGCGCCTGCCCGGCGGCGAATTGCTGGTGCTGGCCAAGGACACCAGCACCATCGACGGGCTGGGCGCGATCATCCGCCGCACCTTGCTGTGGGGGCTGTCGCTGACGGTGATCCCCGGCCTGCTCGGCGGCCTGCTGCTCAGCCGCGGCCCGGCGCGGCGCATCCGCGCGATCCAGCTGGCCACCGAGCCGATCCAGCGCGGCGACCTTACCCGGCGCCTGCCGGTGAGCCGGCGCGGCGACGAGCTGGATGTGTTGGCCGGCATCGTCAACACCATGCTGGGCGAGATCGAGCGCCTGATGGGCGAGGTGAAAGGCGTGTGCGACAACATCGCGCACGACCTGCGCACGCCGCTGACCCGCCTGCGTGCGCGGCTCTATCGCGTCCAGCAGCAGCTGGACGGGCGATCCGAGGCGGGGCTGGTCGAGGCCTGCGTGGCCGACATCGATGCCGTGCTGACGCGTTTCCGCGCCCTGCTGCGGGTGTCCGAACTGGAGGATCAGCACCGCAGTGCGTGCTTCAGCGAAGTGGATCTGGAAGGCGTGCTGCACCAGGTGCACGAGTTCTACGCGCCGCTGGCCGAGGACCGCGGCCTGCGCTTCGTGCTGGAGCTGGCACCGCTGGTCCCGCTGCGCGGCGATGCGCACCTGTTGTTCGAAGCCTTCGCCAACCTGGTCGGCAATGCGATCAAGTTCACCCCCGCCGGCGGCCGCGTGCTGCTGCGCGCGCGGATGGAACGCCAGGGGCTGCGGGTGGACGTGCTGGACGGCGGCCCGGGCATCCCTGCCAGCGAGCGCGAGGCGGTGACCCGGCGCTTCTACCGCGGCGACAACAGCCGCAGCACCCCGGGTTCGGGCCTGGGCCTCAGCATCGTCAGCGCGATCGTGCGCCTGCATGGCTACGCGCTGGAGATCGGCGACGGCGAGGGCGGCGGCGCATGCATCAGCGTGCGTTGCCACGGCGAAGCGCCGCCGCACGAGGCCGCGGCGGAACGCATCGCCCGGAAGTCACTGGCGTAAATGAAAATATCTTCATGATCGGCGGGCGCCCGGAGACGGGCGCGCATGGGAAAATTCCGCGACGCACCATCCGCGCCCGGAATCCCCCGCATGATAGGTCTGGTCAGGATCGCGCTTTCGCGACCGTACACCTTTGTTGTCTTCGCCCTGCTCATTTTGATCACTGGCGCGCTCGCCGCCGTGCGCATGCCGGTGGACATCTTCCCGAGCATCGATATCCCGGTGATCGCGGTGGCCTGGCAGTACCAGGGCCTGCCGCCCGACCAGATGGCCGGCCGCATCGATACGCCGTTCGAGCGCGCGCTCACCACCACGGTGGACGACATCGAGCACATCGAGGCGAACTCGTACAACACTTTCGGCATCGTCAAGATCTTCTTCCACCCGGGCGCCAACATCGCCATCGCCAACGCGCAGGTCACCGCGATCGCGCAGACCCTGCTCAAGCAGATGCCGCCGGGCACCACGCCGCCGCTGATCATCAACTACAGCGCCTCGACCGTGCCGATCATCCAGCTGGCGCTGTCGGGCAAGGGGCTGAGCGAGCAGAACCTGACCGACATCGGCCTCAACCAGGTGCGCACCCGGCTGGTGACGGTGGAGGGCGCGGGTATCCCGTATCCGTTCGGCGGCAAGACGCCGCAGGTGATGTTCGACCTCGACCCCGCCGCGCTGCAGGCGCGCGGCCTCACCGGCAACGACGTCGCCAACGCGCT
Organism: Dorcoceras hygrometricum; assembly: GCA_001598015.1. NCBI lineage: Eukaryota > Viridiplantae > Streptophyta > Magnoliopsida > Lamiales > Gesneriaceae > Dorcoceras > Dorcoceras hygrometricum. Next base: position 72,618 of record KQ998100.1, on the reverse strand, counting down.
GGCCGCGCAGAACCTGCTGACGCCGGTGGGCACGCAGAAGGTCGGCGACACCGAGTACGTGGTCAACCTCAACAACGCGCCGTCGGGCCTGGAAGACCTCGCCAACCTGCCGATCAAGTCGGTGAACGGCGCGATGGTCTACATGCACGACGTGGCCAACGTGCACTTCGGCAGCGCGGTGCAGACCAACATGGTGCACGTGGACGGCAGCCGTTCGGTGTTGCTCAGCGTGTTCAAGAGCGGTACCACCTCCACGCTGGACATCATCAGCGGCATCAAGAAGATGCTGGCGGAGATCCGGCCGTCGTTGCCCGACGCGATGCAGGTCAAGCCGGTCGGCGACCAGTCGGTGTTCGTCAGCGCGGCGGTGACCGGGGTGATCCGCGAAGGCGTGATCGCGGCGGCGCTGACCAGCCTGATGATCCTGCTGTTCCTCGGCAGCTGGCGTTCGACGGTGATCATCGCCGTGTCGATCCCGCTGGCGGTGCTGGGTTCGGTGGCCCTGCTGTCGGCGCTGGGCGAGACGCTCAACATCATGACCCTGGGCGGCCTGGCGCTGGCGGTGGGCATCCTGGTGGACGACGCCACGGTGACCATCGAGAACATCAACTGGCACCTGGAACACGGCAAGGAGGTGGAGACCGCGATCATGGACGGCGCGGCGCAGATCGTGACGCCGGCCTTCGTCTCGCTGCTGTGCATCTGCATCGTGTTCGTGCCGATGTTTTTCCTGCAGGGCGTGGCGCGCTACCTGTTCGTGCCGATGGCCGAGGCGGTGATGTTCGCGATGATCTGCTCGTTCTTCCTGTCGCGCACGCTGGTGCCGACGATGGCGAAGTACCTGCTCAAGCCGCACGCGCCGCATACCGACGAACACGGCACCGACGTGGCGCTGCCGCCGTCGCGCAATCCGCTGGTGCGCTTCCAGCGCCGCTTCGAGGCGGGTTTCGAGAAGATCCGCGGCGGCTACCACGGCCTGCTCGAACTGGCGTTGCGCCACCGGCGCGTGTTTACGCTGGGCTTCCTCGCCTTCGTGGTGCTGTCGTTCGCGCTGACGCCGTTCCTCGGCCGCAACTTCTTCCCGGCGGTGGACGCCGGCCAGATGCTGATCCACGTGCGCGTGCGTGTCGGCACCCGGCTGGAAGACACCGCGGCGCAGTTCGGCCACATCGAGCAGGCGATCCGCCAGGTCATCCCGGCGAAGGACCTGGATACGGTGGCCGACAACATCGGCGCGCCGTTCCTATCCTCGATCAACACCATCTACAACAACACCGGCACGATCGGCGAGCAGGACGGCGACATCCAGATCGCGCTGCGCGAGGGCCACGCGCCGACGGCCGACTATGTGAAGCGCCTGCGCGCGGAACTGCCGAAGCGCTTCCCGGGCGTGACCTTCTCCTTCCTGCCCGCCGACATCGTCAGCCAGATCCTCAACTTCGGCACGCCGGCGCCGATCGAGCTGCAGGTGCGCGGCCGCGACCTGCCGGCCGACTTCGCCTACGCCAACAAGCTGCTGGCGCAGATCCGCCGCGTCACCGGCGTGGCCGACGCGCGCATCCAGCAGTCGCAGTCGCTGCCCACGGTGAACGTGGACCTCGACCGCACGCGTGCGCAGTACGTCGGCGCCACCCCGCGCGACGTCACCAACAGCATGGTGGTGAACCTGGCCGGCAGCAGCCAGGTGGCGCCGACCTACTGGCTCAACCCGAAGAACGGCATCACCTATCCCATCGTGATGCAGACGCCGCAGTACCGCATGGATACCTCGGCCGCGCTGGCGGACATGCCGGTCAATGCCGCCGGCAGCCCGACCACGGTGCTGGGCGGCATCGCCAACATCAAGTACGGCCGCGCCGACGCGGTGGTGTCGGAATACAACATCCAGCCGATGGTGCAGATCTTCGCCAGCACGCAGGGGCGCGACCTCGGCGCGGTGGCCGCCGACATCCAGAAGATCATCGATGCCAACGCCAAGGATGCGCCCAAGGGCGCCACCGTGGCCCTGCTCGGCCAGGTCGAGACCATGAACGGCGCCTATGAGGGCCTGCTGTTCGGCCTGCTCGGCGCGATCGGGCTGATCTACTTCCTGATCGTGGTGAACTTCCAGTCCTGGGCCGATCCGTTCGTGATCATCACCGCGCTGCCCGCGGCGCTGGCCGGCATCGTGTGGATGCTGTTCGCCACCCACACCACGCTGTCGGTGCCGGCGCTCACCGGCGCGATCATGTGCATGGGCGTGGCCACCGCCAACTCGATCCTGGTGGTGAGCTTCTGCCGCGAGCGGCTGGACGAGCACGGCGACGCGGCGCGCGCCGCGCTGGAGGCCGGCTTCGTGCGCTTCCGCCCGGTGCTGATGACCGCGCTGGCGATGGTGATCGGCATGCTGCCGATGGCGCTGGCGCTGGGCGAGGGCGGCGAGCAGAACGCGCCGCTCGGCCGCGCGGTGATCGGCGGCCTGGTGTTCGCCACGGTATCCACCCTGTTCTTCGTCCCAGTCGTGTTCAGCATCATCCACCGGCGCCATGGCGAGAAGCATGCGCCGCAAGGCAACCCCGGAGAGATCCATGTCCCAGCTTGATCCGCACACCCAGCCGCATGCCGTGCCGCGCGGCCTGCGCACGGCCGGCATCGTTGCCGCCGTGGTGGCGGCGATCGTCGTCATCTACGGCGTGGCCAGCCGTGCCCACGGCACGGCGCAGATGCGCGACTGGACCCAGCAGCAGGCGCTGCCGGTGGTCGCGGTGGTGCAGCCGGAGGCGGCCGCGGGCCAGCCCACCCTGCAGCTGCCGGGCCGCCTGCAGGCCTTCGTGAGCGCACCGATCTACGCGCGCGTTTCCGGCTACCTCAAGAGCTGGAACACCGATATCGGCGCACACGTGAAGAAGGGCGACCTGCTTGGCACCATCGAAACGCCCGATGTCGACCAGCAGCTCGCGCAGGCGCAGGCCAGCCTCGGCGTGGCCCAGGCCAATGCGCGCCTGGCGCAGATCAGCGCCAAGCGCTGGCAGGCGATGGCCGGCACCGACGCGGTCGCGCAGCAGGACATCGACCAGCGCACCAGCGCGTTGAACGCGGCCGAAGCCCAGGTCAAGGCCGCGCAGGCGCAGGTCGACCAGCTCGAAGTCGAGAAGGGCTTCGCCAGGCTGGTCGCGCCGTTCGACGGCACCGTCACAGCGCGCGACACCGACGTGGGCGCGCTGATCAACGTCGGCAGCGGCGCCGGCCCGGAGCTGTTCGTGGTATCCGACACCAGCAAGCTGCGCCTGTACGTCAACGTGCCGCAGAACTATGTGCCGCAGGTGCCCAAGGGCACGCGCGCCACCCTGCGCGTGCCGGAGCATCCGGGCAAGACCTACCAGGCCACCGTGCTCGATTCGGCGGACGCGGTGAACGCCGCCAGCGGCACCACGCTGATGCAGTTGCTGGTGGACAACCGCAACGGCGAACTGATGCCGGGCGGCTTCGCCAGCGTGGCGCTGGACCTGGGCTCGACCCACAGCGGCCTGAGCGTTCCGTCGAGCGCGCTGGTCTTCAACGGCAAGGGCATGCAGGTGGCCACGCTCGGTGCCGATGACCGCGTGACGTTCAAGTCGGTGACGGTGTTGCGCGACGACGGCAAGCGCGCCGTGATCGGCGCCGGCCTCGCGCCCACCGACCAGGTGATCGACAGCCCGCCCGACGGCATCGACACGGGCGACCGCGTGCGCGTGGCCGGGCAGCAGAAGGCGGACGACTCCCATGCGAAGGGCTGAACGCTTCCTGCCCGCGCTGTATCGTCGTTCCTTGCTGGCGTTGCCCGTGGCGGCGGCGCTGGCCGGCTGCAACCTGGCGCCGGCCTACAAGGTGCCGGCCACGCCGGTCGCCGCACAGTACCGCGACACCGGCCCGTGGGTGCAGGCGCAGCCGGCCGACCAGCTGCCGCGCGCGGACTGGTGGTCGCTGTACGGCGATCCGCAGCTCGACCGGCTGCAGCAGCGCCTGCTCGCCCACAACGCCGACCTCGCCGCCGCGCTGGCGCATTACCAGCAGGCGCAGGCGTTGTTCCGCGAGGCGCGTTCCGGCTATTTCCCGCAGATCGGCGCCGCCGCCAGCGGCGTGCGCCAGCGCCAGTCCGATACGGCGCCGTTGCGCGGCGCCACCCCGGCCGAATACAACACCTATGCCGTCGGCGCGCAGCTCAGCTACGAAGTGGACCTGTGGGGCCAGGTGCGCGACAGCGTCGCCGCCGGCCGGGACGAGGCGCAGGCCACGGCGGCCGATCTCGCTTCCGTGCAGCTCAGCCTGCAGGCGCAGCTTGCCGACAGCTACCTCGCGCTGCGCGGCCTCGACCAGCAGCTGCAGTTGCTGCAGCAAAGCATCGATGCCTACCAGAAGGCGCTGCAGCTGACGCAGACCCTGCACAAAGGCGGCATCGTTTCCGGCCTGGACGTGGCGCGCGCGCAGACGCAGTTGTCCACGGTGAAATCGCAATGGTCGCAGACCGCGGCGCAACGCGCGGCAATGCAGGATGCCATCGCGGTGCTGGTGGGCGAATCCGCCTCGCAGTTCAGCCTGCCGGCGCAGACGACCAGCATCCCGCTGCCGCAGGTTCCGCTGGCCGTGCCATCGACCCTGCTGCAGCGCCGCCCCGACATCGCCGCTGCCGAGCGACGTACCGCCGAGGCCAACGCCGAAATCGGCGTGGCGCGCTCGGCCTGGTTCCCCTCGCTGACCCTGGACGCACAGGGCGGTTTCCTCAGCAAGGATTACGCCGGCCTGCTCACCGCGCCGAACCATGTCTGGGCGCTCGGCCCCTCGCTGTTGCTGGACATCTTCGACGGCGGCCTGCGCAAGGCGCAGGTCGCCGCCGCCAGGGCCGCGGCGGACGAGGCCGGCGCGAAATACCGTGGCGTGGTGCTCGGCGCGTTCCAGCAGGTCGAGGACAACCTCGCCCTGCTCGACCGCCTCGGCGCCGCCATGGTCGACCAGCAGGACGCCGCCACCGCCGCGCAGCACGCGCTGGACCTGGCGATGAAGCAGTACAAGGTCGGCGCCGCCAGCTATCTCGACGTGGTGCAGGCGCAGACCGCGGCGCTGCAGGCGCAGAGCGGCGTGCTCAGCCTGGGCACGCAGCAGTTGCGCGCCAGCGTGCAGTTGATCCGCGCGCTGGGCGGCGGCTGGTCGCGCGGGCAGCTGGCGCAGAAGCCCGCGCACGGTGGTGGCGCAACGGCCGGCGGGTGAGGCTATCGGCCAGGTGTGCGGTCAGCCTCGATCCGCGCGTTTGTCCCTGCCGGTGATGATCCGCGCGTGGCGCTCCTGGGTCCAGTAGGCCATCGCCCAGTCCAGCATCACCACCAAGCGGTTGCGGAAGCCGATCAGGAACCAGATGTGCGCGCCCAGCCATACCCACCACGCGAGCAGGCCGGATAGCCGCAGCTTGCCGAATTGCGCCACCGCCGCCATGCGGCCGATGGTGGCCAGCGCCCCCGCATCGCGATAGCGGAACGGCCGCGGGCGCTGGTCGCCGCGCAGGCGGGCGCCGAGCAGGCGGCCCGCGTGCAGGCCCATCTGCTTGGCGGCGGGCGCCACGCCCGGCACCGGGCGGCCGTCCTGTTGCACGCTGGCGAGGTCGCCGAGCACGAACACCTCGGGATGGCCGGGCAGGCTGAGATCGGGCTGCACGATCACACGCCCCGCGCGATCCAGCGGTGTGCTGAGCATGCGGCCCAGCGGCGAGGCGGCCACGCCCGCGGCCCACAGCACGGTGCGCGCGGCGATGCGTTCCCCGCCCAGCGTCGCGCCTTCGTCGTCCACCGCGGTCACTGCGTGGCCGAGGCGCACCTGCACGCCCAGGCGTTCCAGCTGCCGCTGTGCCTTGGCCGACAGCACGGGATCGAAGGCCGCCAGCACGCGCGGTCCTGCCTCCAGCAGCAGGATGTTGGCCGCCTGCGGCCGGGCGCGGCGGAACTCGCCGGCCAGCGTGTGGCGCGCGATCTCGGCCAGGGTGCCGGCCAGTTCCACGCCGGTGGCGCCGCCGCCCACCACTACGAAGTTGAGCCAGGCCTGGCGGCGCGCGGGATCGTCTTCCTGTTCGGCGCGTTCGAACGCGGTGAGCACGCGGCGGCGGATCGCCAGCGCGTCGTCCAGCGATTTCAGCCCCGGCGCGTTGGCGGCCCAGTCGTCGTGGCCGAAATAGGCGTGCGCGGCGCCGGTGGCGACGACGAGGTAGTCGTAGTCCAGTCGTTCGCGGCTGAGCTGCACGCGGCGTTGCGCGAGGTCGATGGCGGTGACTTCGTCCATCAGCACGGTGACGTTGCGCTGGTGGCGCAGGATCTGCCGCAAGGGCGCCGCGATGGAAGGCGCCGACAGCCCCGCGGTGGCGACCTGGTACAGCAGCGGCTGGAACAGGTGGTGGTTGTGGCGATCCACCAGGGTGATGCGCGCCGGCGCGCGGGCCAGCGCGCGGGTGGCGCTGAGCCCGCCGAAGCCGCCGCCGAGTATCACGATGTGGGGTCGTGCATCGGGCATGGCGGTGTCCTCAATAGAGATCGATCGGATCCACGTCCAGCGACCAGCGCACCTTGCGCGCGGCGGGCAGGCGCGCGAGCTGGGCGGCCCAGGGGCGCAGCGCGGCGTGCAGCTCGCGGCGGTTCGCGGCCTCCAGCAGCAGCTGGCCGCGCTGGCGGCCGGCGCGCAGCGGCATCGGTGCGGGCATCGGCCCGGCGACCTGCAGGCCATGCTCCGGCGGCAGCGCGGCGCAGGCTTCGGCGAGGAACGCGTCGACCGCCGTGCGTTGCGTGGCCTCGGCACGCAGCAGCACCTGGTGCGCATAGGGCGGCAGCGCGCCTTGCCGCCGTTCGGCAAGCAGGGTCCGCGCGGCGGCGGCATAGCCCTGCGCAAGCAATTGGCGCAGCAGCGGATGATCCGGGTGGTGGGTCTGCAGCAGCACGCGGCCCGGCTTGGCGGCGCGGCCGGCACGGCCGGCCACCTGCACCAGCTGTTGCGCCAGCCGTTCGCTGGCGCGGAAATCCACGCTGAGCAGGCCTTCGTCCACGCCCACGATGGCGACCAGGGTGAGGTTGGGCAGGTCGTGGCCCTTGGCCAGCATCTGGGTGCCGACCAGGATCGCCGGCTTCGCCTCGTCGCGCAGACCGTCAAGCAGGTGTTCGAAGGCATCGCGGCGGCGCGTGGTCTCGCGGTCGATGCGCAGCACGGGCACCTCGGGGAAGCGTGCGGCCAGCGCCTCCTCCAGCCGCTCGGTGCCCTGGCCCTGCGGCTTCAGTTCGGTGGCGTTGCAGGCCGGGCAGGCGGCCGGAATGCGCGCATGGTGGCCGCAGTGATGGCAGACCAACTGCCGCCGCCCGGCGTGCAAGGTCAGCGGACGCTCGCAGCGCGGGCAGTCGGCGTGCCAGCCGCAGGCGTGGCAGTACAGCACCGGCGCGTAGCCGCGGCGGTTCTTGAACACCAGCGCCTGTTCGCCGCGCGCCAGGGTGTCGGCCACGGCGGCGAGCAGGGTGGGCGAGAGGCCGTGCTCCAGCCGTTGCGCGCGCATGTCCACGATCTGCACCGTGGGCGGATGGACGGCGCCCGGCCGCGCGCGCAGGTGCAGGGCGCGGTAGCGGCCGGCTTCCACGTTGGCCAGCGATTCCAGCGAGGGCGTGCCCGAGCCCAGCAGCACCGGCACGCCGAGCGCGCGGGCGCGCACCACGGCAAGGTCGCGTGCGTGGTAGCGGAAGCCTTCCTGCTGCTTGTAGGCGCCGTCGTGTTCCTCGTCGACGATGACCAGGCCGGCACGTGGCAGCGGCGCGAACACGGCCGAGCGCGTGCCCAGGATCACCTTCGCCTCGCCCGAGCGGGCGCGCAGCCAGGCGCGCGCGCGTTCGCCTTCGGCGAGGTTGGAGTGGATCACTTCCACCGGTACGCCGAGACGCTCGCGCAGGCGGCGCAGGGTCTGCGGCGCGAGGCCGATCTCGGGCACCAGCAGCAGCGCCTGTTTGCCCAGCGCCAGCACGCGCTCGATCAGTGCCAGGTACACCTCGGTCTTGCCGCTGCCGGTGACGCCGTCGAGCAGGAAGGGCCGGTAGCAGCCAAGTTCGCCGGCCACCGTGTCGACGGCCTGCTGCTGCTCCGTGCTGAGCGGCGGCGCGGCACGCGTGGCGCCGGTGGTGCCGCGGGCCGTGCGCTCGCCGCGTTCGGCCAGGCCGGCGGCGGCGAGCCGCCGCGCCGCCGCGCGCCAGCCGGGCAGGCAGGCGTCCAGTTCGGCAGCGCCGAGCGGGCCGGTGGCGAGTTCGGCGAGCAAGGCACGGCTGGCGCCACGGCGGCTGCCGGCATCCAGCGCGCTGCGTCCGGCAAGGGTGAGCGACCAGCATTCCTCGCCCAGCGCCGGCAGCGGCTTCGCCTCGCGCAGGGCCAGCGGCAGTGCGTTCGCATAGGCCTCGCCGGGGGCGCCCAGCCAGTAGTCGGCGGCCCAGGCCAAGGTCTGCATCAGCTCGGCGTCGAGCAGCGGCCCGGCATCCAGCCGGTACAGCGCGCGTTTCAGCTTGCCCGCGCCCACCATGGGCTCCACGCCGGCGGCCACCACCACGCCGACTGCCTTGCCGCGGCCGAACGGCACCAGCACCCGGCTGCCCGGCAAGATCCCGTCGCCGGTCGCGGGCGGCAGGTAGTCGAACAGGGTGGGCAGCGGCACCGGCAGGGCAACGCGCAGGACGGCAGGTGTCATGGCGGACAAGTGTAGCGGCCCCGCCGGCGCCGCATTCCGCATAAGAGCCTATTCACCGTCTCCGCATGGTCCGCCTTGCCCTGCCGTCGCCGCCGTGCGGAGGCCGCGGACAGGTTCCAATGGGGCGGCTGCAGGGAGCTTGCGGAAACATGTTGCTCGCGGGTCGAGGAGTCGGGCGCAAGTCACTAAGTTGCGCAGATTTTTCCGCTTATCCACAAGGCCTGTGGACAAGTCTGTGGATGGCGCGGGGACGAGGGGCGCCGAAGCGCATGGTGGCGCCCTTCGCGACAGTCTGGACACGTTTTGGTCACGTGGAAAAGGATTTTCATATCAATGACTTGCAAATCCCATCCAGTGGGCGTTCACGAAGCTGCCAAGCGGCGTGGCCTGCCTTGACAGCCCGGTGACGCTGTGCAAAACCGCGGCCGGCCGGGCTGCCAGGGAGCCTGTTCAGTGCGCCAGGCCCAGCACGAAGGCACCTATCAGCACGAAGCCGAGCAGCCAGATGTAGCACCAGCCGATGCACCAGTACTTCAGCAGGGTCATCGGCCAGCCTTGCCGGTAGATGCGTTTCTGCGTCAGCAGCAGGTAGACCGGCGCCCACAGCACCAGGATCCGTTCCAGCCAGTTCAGCGGATACGTGGTCCACAGCGCGTGCGGTTCCAGCGAGGCGGCCAGCGCGGCCAGCAGCGTGCCCAGCAGCAGCCACAGGAACAGGAAGGCCTGGCTGTGCAGCGCCACGATCAGATGCTCCATGTAGAGCCGCCGCTTGAACACGTAGAACAGCTTCAGCAGCAGCGCGAACACCGGCACCATCACCAGCATGGCCCCCGGCAGCTTGCTGAAGACGCCGTTGATCATGCGCTCCTTGGCGGCCTCCCGGCTTGCCGCGTCGCCGTGGCGGTAGGCATGCACGTTGTCGAGGATGTGCTGGCCGATGGCGGTCAGCCGCGCGTTGACGAAACCGGGAAGCCAGGCGATGTGCACGTGCTGCATCGGCTCGCCGGCTTCGTTCCGGCCGATCGCGGGAGCCGATGCGCTGCTTGCCGGGAGCGGCGGGGCGTGCAGTTCGGCCAGGCGCCGGTCGGCGGCCGTGCGCAGGCGCTGCTTCGTGCCGCTCGCCTGCGCCGCCATCGCGTCGTTGCCCAGGGTCTGTACCGCGTTGAGGGCATTGATCTTCTCGTCGAACAGGTCGCGCACGTCGGCGGCGCTGGCGGCGTATGCGAAGTCGCCGCCGCGGTCGAGCAGGACCCTCTGCTGGTGCTGCTCGACGCTGTGGTCGATCGCTTCCGACGTGGCGAGGTGCAGCACGAAGAAGCTGAGCAGGCACAGCACGAACATCAGCCGGAACGGCGCGATGTAGCGCACGCGGCGGCCGGCGAAATATTCCAGGGTGAGGAAGCCGGGCCTCAGGAACAGCGGTGGCAGCGTATGCAGGATGCGGCTGTCGATGTGCAGCACCGTCTCCACGGTCTCCTCGACCATGTGGTGCATCGGCTTGAGCACGCTGTGCATGGACTGGCCGCACTCGTGGCAGTACTCGCCGACCAGCGGCGCGGCGCAGTTGGCGCAATGCTGGCCTTCGTGGCTGACCAGGGATTTCATCGTGTGCCTTCCCCTCGATTCTGCTGCAGCGCGCGATCTTGGCACAGCATGCGGCTCCCGGCAGCCCCGCCGGCTAGAATGGCTGCCCGCCGGAGTCCTTCGATGAAACCGTTCCGCCCCGAACGTGCCCGCGTGCGGCACGAGATCGGCGCCACCGTGCGCCTCGCCATACCGCTGATCCTGGCGCAGCTCGCCGCGATCGGCAGCAACGTGATCGACGCGGTGCTGTCCGGCCACGTCAGCGCCCACGTGCTGGGCGCGGTGGCGGTGGGCGCCAGCATCTGGTCGCTGGCGATCGTCTGCGGCATCGGCATGATGATGGCGGTGCCGCCCTCGGTGGCGCAGCTGGACGGCGCCGGGCGCCGCGGCGAGGTGGGCGGCGTGTTTCGCCAGGCCTTGTGGCTGGCGCTGGTGGTGGGCGCGCTGCTGTGGTTCGCGGTGCGCCACGCGGGGCCGCTGCTCGACCTGATCGGGGTGGCGCCCAGCCTGCGCCACGACGTGGAGCGCTTCCTGTCCGCGATCAGCTGGGGCGCGCCCGCGCTGACCTGCTATTTCGCGCTGCGCGGCTTGTCCGAGGGCCTGTCGCTGACCCGGCCGTCGATGTTCTTCGGCTTCGGCGGCCTGCTGCTGCTGGTGCCGCTGGGCTACGTGCTGATGTTCGGCAAGCTGGGCATCCCGCCGCAGGGCGCGCACGGTTGCGGCATCGCCACCGCCACCGTGCTGTGGCTGGAGATGCTGGGCTTCGCGCTGTTCGTGCTGAAGCACCGCAACTACCGCGGGCTGAACCTGCTGGAACGCTTCGAGTGGCCGCATTGGCAGCGCATCGGCACGCTGCTGCACATCGGCGTACCGATGGCGGTGACCCTGCTGGCCGAGGGCGGCCTGTTCGTGGCCGCCGCGCTGGTGATCAGCCGGCTGGGCGAGGACGCGATCGCCAGTCACCAGGTGGCGCTCAATGTCGCCGCGCTGTTCTTCATGATCCCGCTGGGCCTGGCGATGGCGATCACCGTGCGGGTGGGCAATGCGGTGGGTCGCGGCGACGCCCGCGGCGTGCGCTACGCCGGCTTCTGCGGCATCGCGCTGACCCTGGCCACCCAGCTGGTGTCCTCCACGCTGATGCTGACGCTGCCGCACTTCATCGCCACGCTGTACACGCACGATGCCCGGGTGATCGCGCTGGCGGCGCAGCTGATCGTGCTGGCCGGGGTGTTCCAGTTCTCCGACGGCGTACAGGTGGCCGCGAACGGCGCGCTGCGCGGGCTCAAGGACACCCGCGTGCCGATGGCGATCACCCTGTTCGCCTACTGGGGCGTGGGCATGCCGGTCGGCTGGTGGCTGGGTTTCCACCGCGGCCTCGGCGCGCGCGGCGTGTGGATGGGCCTGATCGCCGGCCTCACGGTGGCGGCGGTGATGCTGTTCATGCGCTTCTGGCGCAGCGCCTGGCGCGAGCGCTGGCGGCGGCACATGCCGGCCGCGGCGGAGCTGCCGATACCGGTCGCGCCCGGCATGACGTGACGCGGCGCGAACGGCTACGCTAGCGCGAATCCACCAGGGAACCCGCGCCGATGCCGCCACCGCCCATGCCGTCCCGTCCTTCGCCGCCGCCGGCCGCCCCGCCGCCGCGCCGCCACGGTTTCTGGGCGGTGCTGTGCGGGATCGGCCGCGGCATCAACGTGGTGCGCCTGCTGATCATCAACGCGGTGTTCTTCTTCCTGCTGCTGATCGTGCTGCTGCTGGTCGTGGGCGGCATCGCCGGCAGCCGCGCGACGCGCGCCGTGGCGGACGGCAGCGTGCTGGTGCTGCAGCCGGAAGGCCAGCTGGTCGAGCAGTACAGCATCGACCCGCTGCAGCGCGCGGTGGCGCGGCTGTCCGGCAACAAGCCGGAGCAGGTGCAATTGCGCGACCTGGTGGGGGCGATCGATGCCGCCGCACGCGACAAGCGCATCAGCCGCATCCTGCTGTTGCCGGGCGAGCTGCATGCCGGCGGCTTCGCCGCGCTGCGCGAGGTGGGCGCGGCGCTGGATCGTTTCCGCGCCGCCGGCAAGCCGGTGATCGCCTGGGCGGCCAACCTGGACCAGGGCCAGTACTACCTCGCCGCGCATGCCGACCGCGTGCTGCTCGATCCGCAGGGCAGCCTGATGCTGACCGGCCTGGCCAACTACCGGCTGTTCTACAAGGACCTGCTCGACAAGCTGGGCGTGGACGTGCACCTGTTCCGCGTGGGCCAGTTCAAGAGCGCGGCCGAGCCGTACATCCTCGACCATGCCTCGCCCGCCGCGAAGGAGGCCGACAGCTACTGGATGGGCGGTCTGTGGGACGAATACCTCGCCGAGGTGGCGAAGCTGCGCAAGCTCGATCCCGCGGCCTTGCGCGCCGACGTCGACGACCTGCCGCAGACCATCGCCAGCACCCAGGGCGACCTGGCCAGGCTGGCGCTGGACGAGCACCTGATCGACGGCACCGCCACCCGCGCCCAGCTGATCGCGATGCTGCGCGGGCAGGGCGTGCCCGCCGCGAAGAACGGCCACGGTTTCCGCGCGGTGGATCTCGCGCATTACGTCGCGGACCTGCCGGACAGTGCGAACCTGTTCGCGCCCGGTGTGACCGTGGTGGTGGCCGAAGGCGACATCGCCGGCGGCAAGCGTCCGCCGGGCTCGATCGGCGGCGAGTCCACCGCGGCGCTGATCCGCGCCGCGCGCGAGGACAAGCGCACAAAGGCGCTGGTGTTGCGCGTCGACTCGCCCGGCGGCGAGGTGTACGCCGCCGAGCAGATCCGCCGCGAAGTCGAACTCACCCGCGAGGCGGGCATCCCGGTGGTGGTGTCGATGGGCGACGTGGCCGCCAGCGGCGGCTACTGGATCTCGATGAACGCCGACCGCATCGTGGCCGAGCCGAACACCATCACCGGCTCGATCGGCATCTTCGGCATGTACTACACGGTGCCGAACACGCTGGCCAAGCTCGGCATCAGCAGCGACGGCGTGGCCACCGGCCCGATGGCCGGTGCCTTCGACATCACCCGTCCGCTCGATCCCAAGGTGGGAGCGGTGATCCAGGCGATCATCGACAAGGGCTACCGCGATTTCGTGGGCGGCGTGGCCAAGGCGCGCGGCAAGAGCTTCGCCGACATCGACACGATCGCCCAGGGCCGCGTATGGACCGGCCGCCAGGCGTTGGACCGCGGACTGGTCGACCAGCTCGGCGGCCTCGGCGATGCAGTCAGCGATGCTGCCGCCCTCGCCAGGCTGGGCAAGGATTATCCGGTGCGCTACCAGCAGGCGCCGCTGGGCACGTTCGAGCGCTTCCTGGTCGGCTTCAGCCAGAATGCGGGCGTCGAGCTGCTGCAGTCCTGGGGCGTGCGCCTGCCGCCGTGGTTCGCGCAGATCCATGCGCTGGCGCCGGAGCTGTCGCTGCTGCGCGATGCCCGGGCCGGCGTGCCCAACGTTTACGCGTACTGCTTCTGCTCACCGCATTGATCGTTGGGGTGCGTCCTGTGCGCGCATGCTTTGGCGCCTCGGTCAGGGCGAAAGCATTCGCGCGTAGCCCGCGTAGCCTTGCCGTGGCCGTCAGGTGGTAGTGCGTGGCGCAGCGCCTGCCTGGCCGGCAGGCCAAGCCACGCCACGCGCTGCCGCATGGCGGCCACGGCAAGGCAACCCCAGCACCTGTCACTTCCTGGGCCGGGTCTGTTTGCCCGCATCCCGGCGTCATCCCTCAGTCGTGGACGGACGTCCACTCCTCGCTCCTCAGAGCCGAGTCCATCCATGGACTCTCCCCGCGTGCCTTCGTTCTTCCTTGGCCTGCGCGCAAACAGCTCTCGGCGCAGGCTAGGTGGAGACATTGAACAGGCTCTTACAGGACGGCGGCGTGGTACCAGTCGCCGTGCCGCGTCACGTGCACCGGCATGCCGAACGCTCCGCCCAGCGCTTCGTCGGTGAGCGTGGCGGCCTTGTCGCCCTGGCGCAGCACGCGGCCGTTGCCGAGCAGCAGCACCTGGCCGATTTCGGGGATGATCTCCTCGACATGGTGGGTCACCAGCAGCAAGGTGGTGCCTGCGCGCGCCAACGCGCGCAGGCTCTCCAGGAAGCGGCGCCGGCTGGCAGGGTCGAGCCCGGCGCAGGGCTCGTCCAGCAGCAGCGCGCATGGACGATGCACCAGGGCGCGGGCAATCAGCACGCGCCTCGCCTCGCCGGTGGATAGGCTGGCCATCTCGCGACCGATCAGGTGGCTGGCGCCGAGTTGTTCCAGCGCCGCCCGCGCGCGTTCGCGCATGTCCTCACTGATCCGGTGGTCCAGCCCCAGCCCGCGCGCGGCGAAGAAGCCGGAGACCACCGCATCGAAGGTTTCCAGCGGCATCTCGCTGGTGTAGTCGCGCTGCAGCGCGGGCGAGACGATGCCGAGCAAGCCGCGCAGTTCGGCTACGTTCCAGTGCGAACGGCCGAACACGCGCACCGGGCTGCGGCCGTCACCCGGTGCCAGCGGATAGAGCTGGCGCGCGATCAGCTGCACCAGAGTGGACTTGCCCGAGCCGTTGGCGCCGAGGATCGCGGTGTGCCGGCCCGGTTCGACGCGCAGGCTGAGGCGGTCGAGCACGGGGCGGCCGCCGCGCAGTACGGTGGCGGCGTCGATTTCTAGCAATGACGTATCGGCGAACTGGGAGGGGATGGAGTGGGCGCTCATGACGGAACGATGCCGGCAAACGCAGCGCGTGGCAAGGCATCTGGACGTCGAGACGTCCAAACGAGACAAACATGGCGTGAGGTGCGTCGGGTTACTGCGTCTGTGCCTCGATCTGCTTGCGCTGGTCCGTGGCCTGCTTGTCCACGATTTTCTGCACATTCTTCGCGCGCTGCTCGTCGGCCTTCATTGCGTCCCACGGCGTGGCGACGCGGCTGCTGGTCGCGGCGGCCGGCTGCGCGGAGGCCGTGGGCGTTGGCGGTTTGCCGGAGCAAGCGGCGAGAGTGAGCAGGCACAGCAGCGGCAGTATGGCCTTCATTTCGCGAAACCCGTGGAATGCTGGCGCCGAGTGTCCCGCTGCGCGGTTGCGCCGGCAAGGCCATCGTGGAGAGCCCGTCCAGTGCCTCTGCATAACCCCGACGCAGGCCAGGGAAGAACGAAGGCGCGCGGGAGAGTCCATGGGCACACCCGGCTCCGGAGGGCGAGGGGTGGACGTCGCTCCACGACCGGGCGATGACGCCGGGATGCGGGCAGACAGGCTCGCCCTTGCCGGTCAGGCGCTGCGCCCAGCACTGCCATCCGAAAGGCAACGCGGGCTATGCGGAGACATTGGACAGGCTCTAAGCTCGCCCCATGAACAGCCGCATCGACGCCTGGCAATTGCATGGCCACACTGCCCTGATCACCGGCGCCAGCAAGGGCATCGGCTACGCCGCCGCGCACGAGCTGGCCGGGCTGGGCGCGAACCTGCTGCTGGTGGCGCGCGACGAGGATTACCTCGAACAGGTGCGGGTGGAACTGGCCGACGACCATGAGGGCATCGAGGTCTACGCGCTGGGCGCGGACCTGTCCGAAGCGGAGGACAGGCTCGCGGTGTTCGACTGGGTGGCCGATCTCGGCCTGCCGCTGTCGCTGCTGGTCAACAACGCTGGCGGCAACGTGCCGAAGGCGGCGCTGGAATACGGCGGCGACGACTACCGCGCGATCTTCGAACTGAACCTGTTCGCGGCCTTCGAGATGTGCCGGCTGGCGCATCCGCAGCTGGTGCAGCACGCGAACGCGGCGATCGTCAACGTGGGTTCGGTATCCGGCGCCACCCACGTGCGCACCGGCGCGGCCTACGGCATGAGCAAGGCCGCGTTGCACCAGCTCACCCGCAACCTCGCCGCAGAGTGGGCGGTGGACGGCATCCGCGTCAACGCGGTGGCGCCGTGGTACATCCGCACCCAGCGCACCGATACCGCGCTGGCCGACGAGGACTACCTGGAAGAAGTGCTGGACCGCACGCCGCTGCGGCGCATCGGCGAGCCGGAGGAAGTGGCCGCGGCGATCGCTTTCCTGTGCCTGCCTGCGGCCAGTTACGTCACCGGCCAGGTGCTGGGCGTGGATGGTGGTTTTCTCAACTACGGGTTCTGAGAGCCTGTTTACGATCTCCGCGCAGCTCGCGCTGCCTTGCTGTGGCCGTCAGGTGGCAGTGCGTGGCGCAGCGCCTGGCTGGCTGGCAGGTCAAGCCGCGCGCCGTCGCATGGCGGCCATTCGAGGGCAACCCAGCACCTAATCACTTCCGGGGCCGGGTCTGTTTGCCCGCATCCCAGCGTCATCACTCGGTCGTGGACGGACGTCCACTTCCTCCTTCTTCCTTGGGCTGCGGGCAAACAGCTCCCGGCGCGGGCCACGGGGAGACTTTGAACAGGCTCCAAGAGCCGTCCAACATCTCCGCATGGCGGCCATGCGAGGGCAATACGAGCTGCGCGGGGGCACCGAACAGGCGCTCAGAAGTCGGGCTCGTGCTCCTCGGCGGCGAAGCCCAGTGTCACCGCGCCTTCGCCCACGTTGACCATGCCGGTGATGCCCATCGGCGCTTCCAGCAGGGTGACGCCGCATTCCGCGCAGGCTGCGCGCAGGCCTGCATAGCCGGGCAGGTGCGACAGCACGGCGAGGTCGCCGCCGTAGCTGGCGCAGACCATCGGCACCAGCAGGCCGGCGCGCACACGGGCGGCAGCGTAGTCGAACAGCTGCTGCGCGCCCTGCTCGAAGCCGCGCGCCTTGCCCACCGGCCCGGTTTCGCCGCGGAAACAGCGCAGGATCGGTTTGATATCCAGCGCCGAGCCCAGCATCGCGCTGAACAGGCCCACGCTGTGGTCGTTCTTCTTCTTGGCGCGGGCGCGCAGGTAGTACAGGTCGCGCGGCAGCATGTAGCCGTAGCTGTGGTGGGCGATGTGGTTGAGCCGCTCGCGGATCGTGGCCGGGGCCTCGTTCGCGGCGATCAGCCGGGCCGCTTCCCAGACTGCCGGCGCGGCGCCGGCGAAGATGTTGCGGGTATCGATCACCCGCATCAGGAACGGGCCGGGGATGCCGGCAGGCTCGCGTACCTCACGGTAGCCGCGCAGCACCGCGAAGCTGGCGCGCACCACGTTGTCGTGGATCGGGCTGCGGGTAGCGGTGATGGTGAGGCTGAACACGCAATCCTGTTCCAGCACCAGGCGGCCCAGGAACAGCTGCTGCACTTCCTCCGCCGTGGTCGGCTCGGTTTCCGCCGAGTGGCTGCGGTTGCCGAGGCGGCGGTCGATGAAGCGCTGGATCTCCGCCGGATTGCGGTCGTCCATGAAGGTTTCGCCGTCCACTTTCACCGTGATCGGCAACACTGTGATGCGGTGCTCCTGCAGAAACGCCTGCGGCAAGTCGCAGGCGGCGTCCATGGTCAGCCCCATGCGCATGTGTCGTCCCCTTCGAATGGCGCCCGCAACATATCACGGGGCGAGTCGCGGGGCAGCGGGTAAGCGCCTGTTCCTGGCAAGAGCCGGTCCAGCGTCTCCGCGCAGTCCGCGTGGCCATCCGGATGGCCACCATGCCTAGATATCGAACAGGTTCTGAGGGCATGGCGCCCCATGCATACATAATAGGCGGCAGAGCAGAGGATTCCGCCGGCGTGGCGTCGCCGGCATGCTCCGCCGGAGCGGAGCGTCTACCGGACCAGACCACACCATGAAAGAGAAACACGAGATCGTCGCGAACTGGCTGCCGCGCTACACCGGCACCCCGCTGGAGCAGTTCGGCCAATACATCCTGCTCACCAACTTCGGCCACTACGTGGACCTGTTCGCCGAGTGGCACGGCGTGGAAGTGCAGGGCCGCGACCGGCCGATGCCGAATGCCACCGCCGACGGCATCACCCTGATCAATTTCGGCATGGGCAGCCCCAATGCGGCCACCGCGATGGACCTGCTCAGCGCGATCGGGCCGAAGGCCGCGCTGTTCCTCGGCAAGTGCGGCGGCCTCAAGAAGAAGAACCAGATCGGCGACCTGATCCTGCCGATCGCGGCGATCCGCGGCGAGGGTACCAGCAACGACTATCTGCCGCCTGAGGTCCCGGCGCTGCCGGCGTTCCAGTTGCAGCGCGGCGTCTCCACCATGATCCGCGATCTCGGCCACGACTACTGGACCGGCACCGTCTACACCACCAATCGCCGGGTCTGGGAGCACGACGACGACTTCAAGGCGTATCTGCGGCGTACCCGCTGCATGGCGGTGGACATGGAGACCGCCACCATCTTCGCGGCCGGCTTCGCCAACGGGATTCCCTGCGGTGCGCTGCTGCTGGTCTCCGACCAGCCGATGATCCCCGAGGGCGTGAAGACCGAAGCCAGCGACCGCAAGGTCACCGAAAAATATGTCGAGGCGCACATCCGCATCGGCATCGAGGCGCTCAAGCTGGTACGCCGCAACGGCCGCAGCGTGAAGCACCTGCGCTTCGAGGAAGACAGCGAGAGCGAGTGAGCGCATCCGGGGCCGGTCGGTGGCGGATCGCCGCCGGCCGGCTGGCGTACCGGCGGTTTCCCCGCAATTTCATATTCCCCGAAAGCTTCGGGATGTCCGCTTGTCGTCGTGCGGATCCGTCGAATGGTTCCCGGATCCGGCGGTGGTCGATGCCCGCCATTTTCCCTCGAGACGGCTTGCGTTCAGTTACGGCAATGCGGTTAAACACGAGTATGAATCGCGTGATTGGCCAACAGCATGATTTTGAATGGATTCACATGCGTGAAAATGATATCGAAAGTTATTACGAATTAATCGTAAATTCCAACGAGCTGAGATTCGTTGACAATTCGTAAAGCGGGCGTATCAAATTCGCATATTCCGGCGAAGTCATGGTTTTGGAGCAGTTTGCCGGAATGGCCGCATCCATGCCGGATCCGGTGCTGATCACCGGTTCATGCCATGCGCGAACCGGGCATATGTCATTGACGCAGTCTTGTAAGCCCACGACATCGACGGCTGTTGACGGAACGCCGCGAAGATGGGAGCAGGTCGAAGGTCAGTGGCCGCCATCGGCGGCCAATTCAAGAATTAACACGGAGGGTGTCGCTATGAAATTTGGGGTTTCAAAACTTTCTTCGTCCGTCCGCCTGGCGCTGTCGCTGGGTGCGGCCATTGCGGTGGGCACCACCACCACGGCATTCGCGCAGGATGCCGGCAGCCAGCAAAACAGCAGCAGCCAGCAAGGCAGCAGCCAGCAGAATCCGCAGACGATGCAGACCGTGGTGGTGACCGGTTCGCTGATCCGCCGTGTGGATACCGAGACGGCCAGCCCGGTCGTGACGATCGACCGCGCCCAGATCCAGGCGACCGGCAAGCCCACCCTGGGTGACCTGATCCAGGAGCTGCCGGCGATGACCGGCGGCAACGTGAACCCGCAGGTCAACAATGGCGGCGGCACCGGCAGCTCGTCGATCAACCTGCGCGGCCTGGGTTCGCAGCGCACGCTGATCCTGATCAACGGCCAGCGCCTGCTGAGCGGCGACCCGAACGCGATTCCGGCGGATGCGATCGAGCGTATCGACGTGCTGACGGTCGGCGCCTCCTCGGTGTACGGCTCGGACGCGATCGGCGGCGCGGTCAACTTCATCCTGCGCAAGGACTACCAGGGGGCCACGTTCACCGCGAACGTCGGCCAGTCCGACCACAACGACGGCGACCAGTCCGGCTATACCTTCACCTTCGGCCAGACCACCGACAAGGCCAGCATCATGGCCGGCATCAGCTACCAGAAGCAGGATGGCATCGAGGCGTCGGCCCGCAATTTCTCGAAGAATGCGCTGAGCCTGACCTCCTCCGGCCATGTGATCGTCGGCGGTTCGTCCTCCACGCCGGTGGGCTATATCCAGATTCCCGGCGTCATTGACAACGCAAACGGTACTACCAGTTTCCAGCCAGGTAGCCTGGCGGAACAGTTCGGTTGCGGCACGATTGCGCTCAATGCCGGCGGCAACGCCACGGTGCCGACCACGGCGAATTACCACTGCTACGGCAACGCCGACAAGTACAACTACGCCTCGGTCAACCTGATCATGACTCCGCAGGAGCGCACCGGCGGCTTCCTGAACGGCGAATACCACCTGACCGATCATGTCACCGCCTACCTGGATGCGGTCTACCAGAAGACCTCGGCCAACTTCCAGCTGGCGCCGGCGGTGTATGGCACGGATACATCCGGCGCGACGCTGGACGCGGGCAATGCCTTCAACGTGTTTGCGCCCGGTCAGCAGGCCTACAACGCCAGCAGTGGCCTGACGTTCCGCTCGCGCCTGACCGGGCTGGGCAACCGCCTTGCCTATACCGGCCGCCAGGATGCCCAGGTCAACACGGGCTTCAAGGGCGACTTCGATATCGCCGACCGCAACTGGCAGTGGAACGTGGGCCTGAACTATGGCCACCAAAGCATCGTGACCACGACGGCCGGCCTGGTCGACCAGAACGAGCTGTACACCAGTTCCTCCACCTTGAATGCCGACGGCACCGCGACCTGCCCGAGCGGCGTCAGTGCGGTGGCCTGCCAGTTCAATCCGTTCGATATCAACTCGGCCAGCAGCATCGCGGCGGAGAAAGCGGCCGAAGCCGTCGCCACCAGCAACACGTATCTGCAGGAGAAGACCTGGCACGCGGACATCAACGGCGAGCTGTTCGACTTGCCCGCGGGCAGCGTGCAGCTGGCGGTGGGCGCGCAGTACCGTACCGACCACGAGACGGTCAATCCGGATACCGAACTGCTGCTCGATCCGAGTACCGGCAGCTGTACGCTGGGCAGCCAGTGCGTGGCCGGCTTGGCCGGTGGCTACAACGTGAAGGAGCTGTACGCGGAAAGCTATATCCCGGTGCTGGCCAACCTGCCCGGCATCCAGTCGCTGAGCGTGGACATCGGCGACCGCTACTCGCGCTTCAGCTCGTTCGGCAGCACCAACAACTTCAAGTTCCAGGTCGAATGGAAGCCGTTCAACGATCTGCTGGTGCGCGGCACCATGGCGGACGTGTTCCGCGCGCCGACCATCGACGAGCTGTACTCCTCGGGTTCGGATGCCCCCTACCTGACCAGCGATCCGTGCAACGGCTACACCGGCCAGGCCAACCTGGCGGCGGCCTGCCAGTACGTCCCGACCGACGGTTCTTTCGTCAACAAGTCGATCACCTCGGCGACGCAGATCAGCACGATCACCGAGGGCGCAACGGTGGCCGGGTTCCCGATCAAGCCTGAAACGGGCCGTTCGTTCGACCTGGGCCTGGTCTACAGCCCCTCGTGGGCGCCGGGCCTGTCGAGCACCCTGGACTTCTGGCACATCTACCTCGACAACACGATCGCGTCGATCGGGGCGCAGGCGGTGCTGAACCTGTGCGCCACGGGCGAGACGGTGTACTGCCAGTACATCAAGCGCATCTCCTCGGGTCCGAACGCGGGCCAGATCGGCCTGGGCTTCATCGAGCCGACCGGCAACCTGGGCAGCCTGAGCACGGGCGGCGTCGACTGGTCGCTGCGTTACAGGTTGCCGCAGTTCTCCTTCGGCAAGATCACCCTGGGCGTGGATGCGACCTACCTGAAGTACTTCAACCAGCAGGCGGGCGGCGTCGAATACAAGGATGCCGGCCAGTTCCTGACCTACGGTTCGGACGCGCAGGCGGCCTGTCCGACCAACGCGGGCGTGTGCCTGTTCCCGCGCTGGCGCGCCCAGGGTTTCGTCGAGTGGCAGAAGGGCAACTTCGATGCCGAATGGCGTCCGCGTTACATCGGCACCTACACGATGCAGGACAGCTACGGCGGCGTGGAGGGTCCGTTGTTCCACAAGGGATCCACGATCTATCACGACATCTCGTTCGGCTACAACATGCCGGTGATCAACAGCCGGGTCGACGTCGGCGTCAACAACGCCTTCGACAAGCAACCGCCGATGCTGTACGCCAACAACACGCTCAATTCCAACACCGATCCCAGCGACTTCGACTTGATCGGCCGCTACTACTGGGCCCGCTTCACCGTCAAGTTCTAAGTTGATCTTGCAGATTGTTTAATCTGTGGGCCGCGTGGTTTCTTCACGCGGCCCTTTTTTTCACGCCATGAACCTAGAAAACACCTATACCGAAGTCATCGGGGCCATCCAGGCAGGCCAGCCGGATCGTGCCGAGCGGCAGGCGCGCGAGGTCCTGCGCATTCATCCGTGCGACGGCAACCTGCTGTTGCTGCTGGCCTTGAGCCTGCAGTGCCAGCGGCGACTGCAAGAGGCGGTTTCGATCTATGCCGAGCTGACCCGGATATACCCGGACAGCGGCCTGCATTGGAGCAACTATGCTTCGGCGCTGAATGACTCGAACGATCTGGAGGGGGCGAAGGCCGCCTATCGGCGCGCGGTGGCGCTGGATCCCGCGAACCTGATGACGCGCGACCAGTACGGCCAGTTGTTGCTCGATTGCCGGGAATACCTCGCTGCCCGCGAAGTGCTGCTGGAGGCCCATCTGCTGGACCGGGAGGTGGTGGCGGTGCGTGTGCATGCGGCCAAGGCATGCAGCCTGTGCGAGGACTTCGAGACCGCCACCGAACTGCTCAGGCACTGGCGGGCGTGGCTGCCGTTGGGCGACGACCGGCTGCAGCTCGAGCTGGCCCGCACGCTGGGCCTGCGCGACGACGTGCCGGGCGCCGCCTGGTTGCTCGAGGATCTGCTGGTCCGCCAGCCCCGCCACCCGGACGCGCAGTTGTTGCTGGCGACCATCTACGAGCGGCAGAACCGTATCGACGATGCCGAGGCGCTTGCGCAGGAGATCGCAAGGGCAGGGAATTGCACGGCCTTGCAGCGGAACGAAACCGACCATCTGCTGGCCAGCCTGGCATTGCGGCGCAAGGACCCAGGGCAGGCCCGCCGTCTGCTCGAACAGGCCGGCGCGCAGGACAACGACGACGCCGAGCATTATTTCCAGCTGGCCGCGGTCTGCGACAAGCTCGGCGACGTACCGGCAAGCCTGCGGGCCCTGCACGAGGCCCATCGCATCTCCATCGAGCTGCGCCGTCAGGATTCACCCGAACATTACGCCGCGGATGCTCCGGCGCTGCTTTCGGAGGCGCCGCGGGTCACGCCCGGGCAATATCATCGCTGGCCTGCGCTGGTGGCCCCGAAAATGCTCGATTCACCGATCTTCGTGGTCGGCTTCCCGCGCTCGGGCACCACTTTGCTGGAACAGATGCTCGATGCCCATCCGCGCCTGCAGTCGATGGACGAAAACCCGTTTTTCAACCGCCTGGCCGGCATCCTGCGCAATCACGACGCCCGGGTGCTGGAGGATCTGAGCGTTTTGCGCCAGTACGATTGCGACGAGTTGCGCAAGCGCTATCACGCCATGGTCGGCGAGCGGATCGAGCGGGACTGGGGCGCCCGGCTGGTCGACAAGAACCCGCTCAACATGCAGTGGCTGTCGGTGATCCAGCGGCTGTTCCCGGAAGCCAAACTCATCCTGGCCGTGCGCCATCCGTGCGACGTGATCCTCAGCTGTTACATGCAGCATTTCCGTTCCAACACGCTGATGGCGGCCTGCAGCTCGCTGGAGCGGGCGGCGCGGGCCTACGTGGAAACCATGCAGCAGTGGCTGGTCGACGTGGAGGTGTTCAAGCCGGACCTGCTGGTGTCGCGCTACGAGGATCTGGTGGACGACTTCCCGCGCCAGGCCGAACGCATCGCGCGCTTTCTGGAGTTGGACGACGTCGCGGCCATGCTGCAATTCGACCGTCATGCGCGCAACAAGAGTTACATCGGTACGCCCAGCTATTCGCAGGTGATCGAACCGATCAACCGCAAGGGGGTGGAGCGCTGGTTGCGCTATCGCGAGGCATTTGAACCGATCCTGCCGATCCTGCGGCCCATGCTCGAACATTGGGGCTATTCCGCCGGACCCGCGTGCTGAGGTGATTTCCCGAAAGGCGGTCGCGTTCAGGCCTTGAAACGGAGCAGCTCCGGAATGAACGGCGCGTATGCGCGCCAGCGCCCCGCGGCGTGCCGGTAGATCGGCTGTCGCGCCTGCCAGAGGCTGGCGGTGCTGATGGCCCCGGCGGCCGTCTGTGCGGGCGGAGCGGCGCCGGAAGGGAGCTGCAGCCAGGTTGCGAGCGAGTCGGTCTCGGCATCCGGCGCCTCCACCAACGCCTCATAGGACACCGTCCGGATCGATGCCGGATAGCGCGCGATCCAGTGCCGCATCAGGCGCTCGCACCCTTGCATCACGGCGGCGATATCGTTGAAGTCGTAGGCGTAATCGTGTGCCGGATCGCCGAAGGATTGCGCCCACAGCGACAGCGCCGTATCGCGCGCGCCGCGCGTGCAGTAGACGATGCGGGCGTCCGGCCACAAGGCCAGGATCAGATCGATGTGGAGCAGATTGAGCGGCTGCTTGTCGATGAACCAGCGTGCTTCGCCATCGTCCTGGCGCAGCTGTCGTTCGTAGGCACGAGCCAGGCGGTCGAGCTGCTCCTGGCCGGGCGGCGCGAGTGCCGGCCATTGCGCGGCCAGTTCGGCCAGCCAGCGCAATTCGCCGCGCTGGGTGATGCCAGCGAGCGAGGCAAGCCGGTGCGTCACCAGGGTCGTGCCGGAGCGGGGGACGCCCACCACGAACAGCGGCGACCAGCCGCGGGGTTCCAGTGCGCGCACCGGCGGCGGCGCAGCGCAAAGGCGTGCATCAATCATGCGGCGCCAGGTCTTCCGCGACCAGCGGGAACGCGCATGCGCCAATGCGTTTGCCCCGCGCCAGGCTTCCGCCGCAGCCGCCGGATCGCCGAGGTCGTCGCCTGCCTTGCCGAGCGCGAAAAGCAGCCCGGTGCGGGCGGCCGGACTGATGTCGGTGCGCTGCAGCGCCTGCCGGAAGCGCTGCAGGTCGGCATGGGCCGGATCTTCGTAGCGTTGCAGCTGGCTCAGGCCGACGGCGATGCGCCATTCCCATGCCTGCGGCGCGCCGGCCAGTTCGAGCACGGCCTCATAGTGGCCGCGCGCCTGGGCGAACTCGCCCAGCTGGAGGGCCAGCATGCCGGCGTAAGCATGCAGTCTCGGCTCATTGTCGTGGGCGGCGTCGAGGGCGCGCCGGCATGCCGCATAGGCCTCGGCCTTGCGATCGGCATCGTCCAGCATCTCGACCGCCTGTATGGCCAGTTCGGGAGCGGGCGGATGCAGCGACACCGCCGCAAGCAGTTGCCGGCCCATCCGTGCCAGTTGTCCCTGCGCGCGCAGGACGCGCGCGAGCGCGAATGCCGCGCCAAGGTGCGCCGGATGCGCGGCCAGAACTTCGCTCAGCAATGTCTCGGCGTCGGCATGCCGCTGCGCATCGAAGTACAGGCCGGCCAGGGCAAGCGCCAGCTCGCCGTCATGTGGATGTACGGCGCGGCCCGCTTCGAGCAGTGCCTGCGCTTCTGCCGGGCGGTTGTCCAGTACCAGCGTTTGTGCGGCGCGCAGCCACTCGCCGGGTGGCTGGCCCGGCGGGATTGTGCGCCGTGTGGTCGAGGTGTCGTTCATGGCCAGGCCTGGAAGGCTCAGCTGCCGTCGTGCCGGGCGCAGACCGCGGCCAGGGCATGGCGCAGCGGATCGAGCAACGGGCCGTAGGCGGAGTTCCGCTGCGTGTCCCCGCGCAATGGCTGGCGCACCTGGGTTGCGCTGGGTGAACGCACGGTACGCGTATTGGCATGGAAGTCGAGGCATGCCGGTTCGTAGGCGAGTCCGCAGGACACTAGCAGGGCGCGGATCGACTGCTCCGGCTGGGCCAGCAGGTCCTCGTATACGTGCTCGTGGACGTGCGCTGCCGACTGGCGGTGCGCCTCGCGCAAGCTGATGTCGTAGTCGTGCCAGAACGCGGCCAGGTCTTCGAAGCGGTTGGTGTAGTCGCTGTTCTGCATGTACTGGCGGTAGCACGAAAAGCAGGTTTCCAGCGGGTCGCGGCGACAGCCGATGACATGTGCCCCGGGCAGCATCGCGCGGATCGCGCCGAGGTACATCCAGTTGTTCGGCAGTTTGTCGGTGAACATCGGCCGCGCGCGCCGCCAGTGCGCTGTGCGCTCCAGATAGCGTTCGCCCAGCCGCTGCCAGTCCGCCGCCTGCATGGCGCCGACCCAGCGCGGGAAGGGTTGTCCGCGGCGCCGCGATTCCTCGGCGATCACCTGCGGCAGGTCCGGCAATTCGCCGGCGCCTTCCACCTGGGAGTGCGAAGCCAGGATCTGTTCGACCAGGGTCGAGCCGGAGCGCGGCAGGCTGACGATGAAAATCACTTCGCGCCCGAGCGATGCCGGCGCAGCCGCCGGCGGCGGCACGAAAGCCTGGCGGATACGCGCCAGCGCGCCGGACATCGCCGCCGCGTTCCAGGGACGCCGTTGCCATGCCAGCGCATGCGCCTGATGCAGCGCCTGCAGCGATTCGGCGAACCGTCCCGCGTCGTCGTAAGCCTTGGCCAGGGCGAAACCGATGGCGATGCGATCGTCGACGCTTGCTTCCCGGCGCGCCAGCGCTGCCTGCATGGCGGGGATATCGTCGGTGCCGAAGCGGCGATGCTTCAGATCCGCCAGCCCCCACCAGGCCACGCCCGACCACGGCTGGCTCTGGAGAAGAGTGCGATACATCTGCTCTGCCTCGGCGGTGTGGCCCTGGGTGCGCAACAGGTCCGCCAGCAGGGCGCGCGAGCCCGCGTGGGCGGGTTCCAGCGCCAGCGCCTGGCGCATCGCGGCCATCGCCTCGTCGTTGCGCACCGCGCGGGTGAGCATGACGCCGAGGTTGTACCAGGCCAGCGCCAGTCCGGGCTGCAGCTTGCAGCTGTGCTGCAGCACCTGGATCGCCTCGTCGTAATCGCCGGCGGCGCCAAGCAGGGTGCCTAGCGTGTTGTAGTACAGCGGATCGTCGCCGCGGAGCGTCAGCGCGCGGCGCATGTTCCGGACTGCCTCGGCGTGATGGCCGCGCTGGCCGAGCAGGCCGGCCTGCAGCCGCAGCGCTTCCGGATGGTCGGGGGCCTCGGCGTGCACCGCCTGCAGCAGCCTTGCCGCCTCGTCCAGCCTGCCGGCTTCCAGTGCTTCGCCGGCGGCGCCGAGCCGGGTTGCATTGAGCTGATTCAATCCGTGCAGGCGGGCAAGCATGCGTAACCGCGCAAAGGGAATGGTCGCCCAAGTATCGAACATTTCGGCGATGCACATTGGGCCTATAATCCGCCGGGTCCCTCGGCGGTGGCGGGCAATGGGCATCGAACTCGAGTCGAATACGGCTGCTTTGCTCGAACGCGCGGTGGGGTATCTGCGTGCCGGCACGCCAGAGCTGGCCGAACGCGATTTCCGTGCCGTGCTGGAACAGGATCCGCGCGACCTGCAGGCGTTGCGGTTCCTCGCCGCCCGGCACCTGGAGCGGGACGAGCGGCCCGCGGCGATCGATTTGCTCGAGCGCGCCGAAAGCATCCAGCCCGGGCACGCGGTGACGCTGCACCAGTTGGGCGTGGCCTACGAACTGGAGGGCCGAACCGCGGACGCGGTTTCCGCACTGGAACGTTGCGTGGCCGCCGATGGCAAGCAGTTCGTGGCGCGCTTGCGCCTCGGCTTGCTGCTGGAACGCGGGGGCGAGCGCCGGCGCGCATTGACCCACTATTTCAGCGCCATCCATGCGGCCCAGGCGCAAGGTCGCTGGCTCAGCGAGGAAACCACCGCGCCGGGCCTGCGCCAGCCGGTGCTCAACGCCATGCGCTTCGTCGACGCGGGGCGACGCGAGTTGTTCCATCGCCTGCTCGAACCGTCGCGCGCGAAGTATGGCGCGATCGCCCTGCGCAGGGTGGAGCATGCACTGGCGATCTACCTGGGCGAGCGGACGGCATCCCTGCCCGATCCGCGCCAGCGGCCGCGCTTTCTGTATTTTCCGGACGTGCCGAGCCAGCCGTACTACCCGCGCGAGCGTTTCCCGTGGCAGGACGCACTGGAAGAGGCTTTCGACACCATCCGCACCGAGTTGGCCTGGGCCATGCGGCAGACCGACAAGATCGAGCCGTTCCTCACCGCGGATACGCCCGAACAGATGGACGCCATGCTGCGTTCATCGCGCGGGCAGGCGCCGTCCTGGGACGGTTATTTTTTCTACCGGCACGGTGCGCGCTACCCGGCGCAGTGCGAAGGCTGTCCACGGACCAGCGCGATACTCGACGCGCTGCCGCTGGTGCGCATTCCGCAACATGCGCCGGAAATGCTGTTCTCGGTACTGACCCCGGGTTCGCACATCCTGCCGCACCAGGGCGTCACCAATACGCGGCTGGTGACCCATCTGCCGCTGATCGTGCCGAAGGACTGCGCATTGCGCGTGGGCGGCGAGATCCACGAGTGGCAGGAAGGCCGCTGCGTCACCTTCGACGACACCTTCGAACATGAGGCGTGGAACCGCAGCGAGCAGACCCGCGTGGTGCTGATCATGGACTGCTGGAACCCCGACCTCAGCGAGGCGGAGCGCGACGCTGTCGCCGACCTCGTCGCCGGCATCGGCGACTTCAACCGCAGCTGCGAATTGCCGGTGGAGTGAGAGCCTGTTCACGGTCTCCATGTGGCAGCCGCGGTGAGGCAACGCAGGCTCTCCGAACGTGGACAGGTTTTAGAGCCTGTTCAAAATCTTTTAAGCAAGAGAGCAAGGAAGGCCAAGTGGATGAACTGCAGGCTGGTGTTGAGCTGGCGCTCGCCGTTCTTCCATAGCCTGCGGTTCTTCTCCAACCAAGCGAAGCTGCGCTCCACGACCCAACGCTTGGGCATGACCTTGAACGTATGCAGCTCGCTGCGCTTGGCGATCTGCACCGTGACGTGTTCGCCCAAGACCGCCTGCACGTCCTGTGCGAAGGGCTGGCCCACATAACCGCTGTCGGCCAGCACACTCTCCACCCGGCCCAGGCCAGTTTTGCAGCGCACGAACACCTGTAAGGCGCCTTTGCGGTCGGTTACCTCCGCCGTCGTCACCGCGATAGCGTGCGGCAAGTCCTGCGTGTCCACCGCGATGTGCCGCTTGATCCCCGAGACCTTCTTGCCCGCGTCATAGCCCTTCGGACCGGTCGTATCCGCGTTCTTCACGCTCTGCGCGTCTACGATCAAGAACCTGCTGCAGGCGTTGCGCCCCCGTCTCGCGCGGGCCACGCCAACCTGATTTTTTGAGCGCCCGCTCCAGCAGGCTCACTCCCTCTTCATTCACCTCGTTCCCGATCTGGAAGTACGCGTGCACCGTGCGCCACTTGGGGAACCCATCCGGCAGCATTCGCCACTGGCATCCACTCTTGAGCACATACAGCACACCGCAAAAGACCTCGTACAGATCCACCGTCCGGGGGCGAGTCTTCTTCCGTGCCTCTTCCAGCAATGGCTTCACTTGTTCGAACTGCTTGCGGCTGATGTCACTGGGGTAGCTTTTTCTCATCCGTCCAGTTTCGACCATGTCGGAAAGATTTTGAACAGGCTCTTAGACGCCATATCACGTAAATCGGCGTGAACCCGGAACGAAAAGGCCACCGGTTACCCGGTGGCCTTTTGTTCCAGAGCCCTGAACATCCGGGCTCGATGTCGCAACGATCAGTAATCGTAGGTGATGCCGAACTGCACGTAACGCGGGTTCTCGAAGGCATAAGGCAGCATATACGACACGCTGGGCGACGGACTAAGGCCCGAATCGTGCTGAGCGTAATACTGCAGAACGTTCTGCTCGTTGAACACGTTGTGGATCTGCAGGCTGAAGTCCAGCCTGTGCTGGGCGAAGGCCGGACGGTAATCCACCTGCAGGTTCAGCTGATGCGTCCACGGCGTGAAGCCCATGGAACCTTGCGGCGAAGGCACGCCGTTGCACCAGTGGTAGGACGAGCCGTACTCGCCGGTCGGGTCGGTCTGGTTCGGACCATATAGGCCAAGGCAAGTCACCGGCGTACCCGAGGCAATACGGTAGGTGCCGCCGACGCTCCATTCCGGCGTGACCTGGTATGAACCGTAAATGCGCAGCTGATGCTTCTCGTCGTTGGCCAGCAGACCGTTCGAGTATTCCATGATCTGCGGGAAGTCCCACTGCTCCGTGCCCGACTGCGAGCTGCCGCCCTGGCCGATGCTGGACTGCACCGGACCTTCGTAGTCGCCGTAGCTGCGCGAGAAGGTGTATTCGATCTTGCCCCACCACTTGCCGTCGAACGGATGCTCCAGGAACATATCCAGCGAGTAATACTTGCGCTTGAGCTGGGGCATGCCGAGCTGGGCGTTGCTGACATTCACCTTGTAGTAGCCGCCGTTACCATTCGAAATCAGGAAGGTATTGGCTTGTCCCGGGTTGATCAGGACGCTCTGGCTCATGAGGCTCGGGTCGAGGGTAATACCCTGGGCCGCAGCGGCGGCGATGACTCCCGGAGCATCGGGGCCGCCGAGATCCGTGTCGTCAATGGCCCGGCCAATCTTGTTGACCGTGCCGGTGACGCCATACACCCACGACGAATTGATCTGCTGCTGTATGCCCAGAACGTACTGATCCTGGTACTCCGCCTTGAGGTTTTGGGCGGAAGCGACCTTGGCGTCGACCGGTTGTCCGTTTTCGCCGTTGATGTAATTCACCCCGCCCGGCAGGGCATTCGGCTCGATCATCTGGGGGTTGATTGGAGTGCCATCAGGATTGATGCCCGAGTACGTGTAGTACTCGTCCGTGTACAACGGAGCTCCCGCCACACGCAGCGCCACGGCCGTGGGCATCGCCAGATAGTAGCGCCCCGCGTTGCCGAACACCTTCATGGTCGAATCGCCGAACACATCCCAGCTGAAGCCGATGCGCGGTGCCCATTGCGGCTTGGTCAGGCGCAGGTAGGGCTCACCTTTCGGGTTGTAGTTGGTGAACTGGTCGTTGCGCAGACCGAGGTTCAACAGCAAATTCGGCGTAACCTGCCAGTTGTCCTGGACGTACTGTGCGCGCTGCATCACCTCCACTGAGGCACTGTCGTCGAGGGTGTACTTCTCGACGTAGCATCCGCCCAGCGCGCACGGCGTGGGTGCTCCCACCACTCCGGGGATGACGGGACCGTTCGGGCTGACATAGTTGTAGAGCCATGCGTAGCCGGGGCCGGTCGTGTTGTTGCCATCGTTTTCGTCGATGGCGGTCTGGTTGTCGATACCGAACTGGATATCGTGGTTGCCCAGTTTCCAGTCAAAGTCGAGGCGCAGGTTACGCACCTCGGACTTGTGCGCCGGGTCGGTCGCGTTCAGATTGACGTTCGAATTGCTTATGTAGCAGCTAGAGCAGGACAAATATGCCGGGTTTTCGTAATTGATGTTGCCGACATAGGGCAAATCGGGGTTGTAACCCGCGGTTTCCGGC
Organism: Dorcoceras hygrometricum; assembly: GCA_001598015.1. NCBI lineage: Eukaryota > Viridiplantae > Streptophyta > Magnoliopsida > Lamiales > Gesneriaceae > Dorcoceras > Dorcoceras hygrometricum. The sequence goes on along the minus strand of KQ998100.1, from coordinate 41,013 downwards.
TGGGCCTGATAGTACTTGCCGTCCATCTTGCCGTACAGGAAGTTCAGCGTCAGGTTGTCGGTAATGTACGAGGTGTACTTGGCAATCCAGATTCCGAAGGAATTCTTGGTGCGCTGGCCGTAGCTCTCGAAGCTTCCGGGCGTGTGCGCGGGATTATTGTACCAGTAGTACTCCGATGGATCGGACTGAGTCGAGTTGTAGATACCCGTCAGCGACAGGATGTTGCTGGAGTTGATGTTCCAGTCCAGTTTGCCGTAGAACTTGGGGTCGCTGCTCTTGTAGCGATACATGTCGCCCTTGGCGACGCTGTCCCACGCCTGCCCTTGGGTCTTGTCGGCCTCGGCCGCCAGGAACATGAACAGCGTATCCTTGATCAGCGGGCCACCGAGGTAGGCGTCATAGACCGTGTTCCAGCTGCTGTTACGGCGGTTCATGGACTGGAGAGTCCCGTATGCTCCAGTACCCGAGGTAATCTCCGGATTGTTCCAGTACCGGTTGACCGCACTGTCTTGCGCAAACGCTGGCTGCCACAGTACCTGGCCGCCGAAGTGCCAGTCGTTGGTACCGCTCTTGCCCACCTGGCTGATCACGCCGCCGGCCGAACGGCCGTACTGGGCACCGTAACCGCTGGTAAGGGTCTGCTGCTGGTCAATGGCGCCGTAGGGCAGCGCGATACCGCCAGTGTTGCTGAGCGGGTCGGTGGTATTGAAGCCGTTGATGTAATAGGCGTTCTCCACGATGGATGAACCGCCGAACGAAACCGTCGGATCACCCGTGGGGCCCGTGGCGCCCAACATGGGGGCCGCATAGGTGGTGCCCGGCGCCAGCAAGGCGATGGCGCCCGAATTGCGTGCCAGCGGCAACTGCGCCAGCTGTTTCGCCGTGATGGTTAGGTTCTGGGTGGTGGAGGTCACGTCGATCGCGGGCAGCGCGTTCGCCGTCACGGTCACCGTGCTCAGCGATTTCGCGTTCTCGCTGCCCGGCTGTACGAAATCGGCCTCGGATGCACCACCGGCAACCGGGTTGACGTTGTTGTGCGATTGCACCACGGCGCCGTTCTGCACCAGGTTGACCGTATAGGTGCCGACCGGGACGGTCACCGAGTAATGGCCCGTGCTGTCGACCGCGACGGTACGGTTGAAGCCCGCGCCGCCGGTGATCTGCACAGAGGCACCGGACGTGGGTGCAGTACCGAAAATGGTGGCTGTCGTGGCCTGCGCCAGCACCTGGCCGGTCATGCCGACGCCCGTGACGATGGCCACGGCCAGCGCAGTACGACGCAATGCGGAAGGACGTATGCCCTTGTTGAACTTCACGGCATTCATGAGATTTGTGGACTCCCCGGTGAAAATGATGGTTCTTCAGAACGAAGAAGCCATGGCGCGTCAAGTCGGATTCCAGCTTGTGTCCGCCATATCCCCTGGAAATGACGAGGCCGGAGCAAGGCTTGAGACGCAACATGCCACGTTCGTGGCGGTGGCTACTTGCGTTTTAACCATAAACATCCGAATAACATAAAGTCAACATTCAAGAAATTGCGATATGCGCAATGGGCGCGATTTATTTTGCGATTAACCGGGTATGGCAATTTCTTGCGTCTTGGCCATGCCCCGGTTTCACTCCAGCCATCGTGCTGGCGAATACCCGTGGCATTCATCACAATCTCTTTGATTCAGGCACTCTGAGGCGTACCGACGACCATGTCGCAACAAGCAACAACCAGCCAGTTGCTGGCGCAGGCCAGCAATGCACTCGCACGAGGGAAATTCGATCTTGCCAGGCAGGTGTTGTCGCAAATACTTGCCGGGAATCCCGGGCTTGTCGACGCACAGTCCCTGTACGGCATTGCCTGCCTCATGGGTGGCGACGCCATCCAGGCAACCGGCTTCCTGCGCAAGGTTGCCTCGCAGCGTCCAGCCGACGCCAACATGCAGATGTACCTGGGCTGTGCCTTGCACGATGCCGGGGAGCTGGACGAGGCCCTGGTTCACCTGCGCAGGGCATGTGAACTGGCACCCGGACAGGCATCGATCTGGTACAACCTCGGCAAGGCCCTGAAGCAGCGGGGGCAACTGCAGGATGCCGACCGGGCATTGCGCCGGGCGCTGACCCTGGACGAACGGCATCTGCTGGCCCGCATCGGCGTGGCCGATATTGCCACCATGCAAGGCGACATCCCGCGCGCCGTTGCCGAGTATCGGCACGTACTCCGCCTGCAACCCGACCGCGCCGAGGCGTGGCACGGATTGGCCAATCTGAAGACGGAACCATTGAGCCCGGCCGACGTCGAGCAGCTGCGCCATGCCATGCGTAATCCAGGCATCCAGCCCGACATGCGGGTGGCGTTGGGCTTCAGCCTGTACCGTGCGCTGGAAGACCAGCGGGACTATGCCGGCGCTTTCGAGGCGCTGCGCCGGGCGAATGCGGACAAGCGGCGCTTCGTGAAGTGGGATGCCGCCGCCGAGCACGCCAGGATCGACCGCATCATGGAGGCTTTCCGCGTGCCCCTGCCTGCGCCAGCGGATCCCGGACTGGGCCGTGAAGTCATCCTGATCGTCAGCCTGCCGCGTTCGGGTTCGACACTGGTCGAGCACATCCTGGCGTCGCATCCGGATGTCGAAGGCGCCAACGAAATCCCGGATCTGCCTCAGGTCATCGAGGATGAGTCGCGTCGTCGTGGCCAGCCTTTCCCGGACTGGGTTGCCTTGGCGACCGCCGATGACTGGTCACGCCTGGGCAGGGACTATTTGGCCCGCACCGCCCGCTGGCGTGAAAAGCGCCCCCGTTTCACCGACAAGGAGCTGCGCAATTGGTCGCTGGTAGGCGCCGCGCTTGCCATGCTGCCGGGCGCGAAGATCGTGCATTGCCACCGCGACCCGGTCGAGACCTGTTTCTCCTGCTACCGGCACCTGTTCCGGCACGGCGTACATTTCAGCTACGACCTCGACGAGATGGCCGATCACTACCGGGACTACGAGCGCCTTGCCGGTTTCTGGCTGACCCGTTATCCGGGGCAGGTGCTGGACTTCCCCTACGAGGCATTGCTGCAGCAACCCGAGGCGCGGATCCGCCGGCTGCTCGCCTTCTGCGATCTGCCTTTCGACCCCGCCTGCCTCGAACCTCACCGGACCAAGCGCGAAGTCCTCAGCACGGCAAGCGCGGCACAGGTGCGCGAACCCATCCATGGGGACACGGCACGCAGCAAGCCGTACCTGGATCTATTGCAAACGCTGCGCGATCGCCTCGCCCGCTAAACGGACAAGGCCGCCGGTTGCCCGGCGGCCTTGTCCGTTTAGCCTCGATTTTCCACCATCCAGCGCCATCGGTGGACGATGGCGCTGGATGGTGGAGCGGCTTCTTACCAGTCGTACTTGATGCTGAACTGGGCGTAGCGCGGCAGTTCCGTACTCACCGGCAGCAGGTACGTGGGATCGGGCGAGCTGGTCGAGCCAAAGCTGCTGACGTAGGCAGTGGCCTTCTGCTCGTTGAACACATTCTGCACCTGCACCTGCAGGGTCAGGTGTTTGCCGGCCCAGGTCGGGACGTAGCTCACGCCCAGGTTCAGCTGATGGGTCCATGGCGAATTGCCAGCTTTGCCAGGCGGCATCGGCACGCCGCCGCACCAGTGGTACGACTCGCCGTAGCCATCCGGATCGGTCTGGTCCGGGCCGTAGTAACCCAGGCAGGTGATCGGTGCGCCCGACTGGATGATGTACGAGCCGCTGACCAGCCATTCCGGCGTGATGGCGTACGTGCCGTAGGCCTTCAGCGTGTGCTTGTGCATGTTCGGCAGGTCGCCGTTGGAGTACTGCATCAGCGCCGGGAAGTCCCATGCCTCGGTGATCGAGCCGGACTGATGGCCGCCTGACGCGCCGGAGGCGTTGCTGATCTGGCCGACCGCGGAATCCGTCGGGCCTTCCGTGGTGCCATAGCTGCGCGAGAACACGTAGTCGATCTTGCCCATCCACTTGCCGTCCCACGGATGTTCCAGCGACTCTTCCAGGCTGTAGTAGTGGCGGAAGGCTGCCGGGAAGCCCATGACGGTGCCGTCCGAGGCCGTGGAAGGATTCCAGGTGAAGGTCTTGTAGGTGCCGTCGGCCGCCAGGTAGCGCAGGGTATTGCTGCGGCCCGGGTTGACCAGCACGTCCGACTCCTGGCCAGCCTCGCTGGTCGCCGCATCGGCCGGCAGCGTGATGGTGCTCGTATCGTCGACGATGTCGCTCATCTTCGACCAGGTGGCCTGCGAGGTCCACACCAGCGACTGGCCGAAGGCATTGAACGCCTTCTGGAAGCCCAGCACATACTCGTCCTGGTACATCGGCTTCAAATTGGTTGCCGCGACCACCTTCGGGTCTTTCGGCGTACCCTCTTCGCCGTCGGGCGAGATCTGCTGGTAGGGGTTGGTGATCCCCGGGCCGCTCACCTGAAGCTGGGTCAGGCCCTGCGGCACACCGTTCGCATCGATGGAGGTGTAGGTGTAGTAGGTGCTGAGGTAGCTGTTGGTACCCGCCATGCGGGAGCCCAGGCCGGCAGGCAGCGCGAGGTAGTAGCGACCCACGTTGCCGTACAGCTTGGCGCTGCTGTCGCCGAAGATGTCCCAGCTGAAGCCGAGGCGCGGCGCCCACTGCGGCTTGGTCATGCGGATATAGGGGACCATGTCACCGTTGTAGTTGGTGAACTGGTCGTTGCGGATACCCAGGTTCAGCACCAGGTTCGGATTGACCTGCCAGTTGTCCTCGATGTACTGCGCCTTCTGCTGCACCGTGAACGAGGCTGCGCCGCCGTACACGGTCTTCTGGGCGTAATAGCCGTTGGGATTGCTGGTGCTCGCTGCGGTGCCGACGCACTGGTGGACGTTGTTGCAGAGCGTGGTCGGGTTATTGGGGTTCGACATCACGTCGTACGCCCAGTAGTAGCCCGGCGAAGACACAGGGTTGCCGGCATACGACCACTGGCTCAGGGTGCCGTCGTCGATGTCCGTGCTGCGCTGGTTGTCGATGCCGAAGCGCAGGTCGTGGTCGCCCAGCTTCCAGTCCAGGTCCAGGCGGAAATTGTTTTCCGAGGACTTGTGGTCTTCCGTGGGGATGGTGGTGGGATTGGGATTCGTGTTGCCGTTGCCCACGACATCCGGGTTCTGGTTGTACACGTAGGCGATGCCGGGAAGCGTCGGATCCAGACCCGGATAGTTCTCCATCTGGCTGTAGTAGGTGCTCTTCATCTTGCCGGCCAGCACGCTCAGCGTGAGGTTGTCGGTGATGTAGGAGGTGTACTTCAGGATGTTGACGTTGAACTTGCTCGAGTACAGCGGATTGTTGACGGCGGCGAAGTTGCCGACGGAGTTCGTGTTGTAGTTGTAGTTGTAGACGTTGTCGAACTGGTCTTCATTCTTCGACATCACGTTGGTGTATTCCAACGTGTTGTTGTCATTGATGTTCCAGTCCAGCTTGCCGTAGAACTTGGGCAAGGTGGTGCCGTGCGTGAAGTAGTACGGATCGTCGACCGCGCCCGTGGAGTGGGTATTGTCGTGCTCGACCTCGCCAGTGAGGTAGAAGAACAGCGTGTCCTTGATCAGCGGGCCTGAAATATAAGCGTCGTAGACCGTGCTCCAGCTGCTGTTCTGCTGGCGATTGTTGTAGATGTCGCCGTACTGCTGGCCCGACGTGGAGGACGCGGGGTTGGCGAAGTACACATTGTCGTAGCCGCTCTGCGCCCAGCTCGGTTCGAAGGTGGCGTACACGCCGGCGTGGAACTCGTTGCCGCCGCGCTGGCCCACCTGGCTGATCACGCCGCCGGTGGAACGGCCGTACTCGGCGCCGTAGCCAGAGGTGATGGTCTGCTGCTCGGCGATGGCGAAGTACGGCAGCGCGACACCGCCGGCGTTGCCCACCGGATCAGTGGTGTTGAAGCCGTTGATGTAGTAGGCGTTCTCCACCACCGAGTCGCCGCCGAAGGAGATCAGCGGAGTACCGGCCGGACCGGTGCCCAGGCCGGCGTTGCCGGCGCCTACACCAGGCGCGAGCATCGCGATCGATTCGGCATTGTGGGCCAGCGGCAACTGTTTCAGCTGCTGCGCGGTGATCACCGAGGTCTGGCGGGTGGAGGATACGTCGATCGCGGGGATCGAGTTGGCCGTGACCGTGACGCTGGAAAGGTTCTGGACGCTCTTGCTGGCTTCCTCGGCCGAGAACGGTACCTGGGCGCCGCCGCCCACGCTCACTGACACGTGGTTGTGCGAGGCGATCACGTTGCCGCCCTGTACCAGCGACACGGTGTAGTCACCCACCGGCAACTGATTGGCGTTGAAATGGCCAGTGCTGTCGACTGCCACTTCGCGGGTGAGCCCGGTCTGGTTGTTGACGATGCGGACCGTTTCGCCGGACGCCACCGGTGCGGTGCCGAAGACTGTGCCGGTGGTGGCCTGGCCGTAGGCCAGGCCACTGATGCCCAGGCCTACCGCCAGGGCGGTAGCCAGGGCGTTGCGGCGGTACATGTGTTCACGCGTAATGCGCTTGCTCATTGCTGACTCCCCAAAACGAACTGTACGGGTGACTGGAAATCGACCACGCCGGCCGCCTCGTGCGGCAACGCGGGTTTGCAAACAGATGGCTGCAACGGGTTGGCGTCGTGGCAGGCAGACAGGGGCAATGGATGGGGGGTATTGCCGTACTGATTTCCGTGCCTGCATTCCATTGCATAAAGACCGGGTTAGGCCATCTTTCGCGGCCGAACTTAGTTCGGCACCCTAGTACTGTCAACACTTTTTTAGCATCTTTCGAACACAGTTCCATCGCATGGAAATTAATGCGCTTCACGGCAATTTCATGATTTGATCTACACAAGAAATCACCATGCGAAATTGCGCTGTAACGTACCTGCGCGGCACTTTATTATTAAGCTACATCAATGTATTGCGTGATTTACCCGATTCATGCTCGGCGCGCCATGACAAAATAATGCGCGCAGAGCAGCGATATTTTGTGGATTTCACCATGTTTTTCTGCGATACGGGCTTTTCTTGCCGCCTGGCTGGAGTGGATATGCCTGTTTCGGGTGGTCGTCCGTTTCCATTGCGAAGTGCCTGCCGCACAGCTATTTGGCGTCGAATTTCAATTGGCGATTTCCCGCGTGTTCTTGTTGTCGCAAGCGCGTGCCCGCACGGAGGAAGGGTTCACCGATGAGGGCATGTGCGAAGGCTGCGTGCGGCCCGCTCAATGGGCCGTCTTGTCATGCGATGGACGTGCTGTGATATCGCGTGGGCGGTGGGCTGCCAGGGCGATAACCGTGCGGCGCCCGTGAGGGATACGGCAGTGATGTCCCGGGCTGCGCGGACGCATTGCCTGCCGGCGCCCGCGAACATATCCGCGCCCGATGGCTGGCTGCCCGATGGCCAGGGCGGTCCGTCCAGCGTTCGTCCGGCATACCTGTGTCTGCGTCGCGCACAAAAGGCAACGCCCCTGACGGGGCGTGCCGGGCAAACCGGTATTGGTACGGCCTGCTCTACGGGCCGGCTTGGCGAGGTCCGGCTTCGGGCCGGCCCTCCGTCCTTGACCGCTGTTACACGTTCGCGCCGGTCTCGTCCGCCCATGCCTCCATGCCGCCCGCCACGTTGTACACGTGGCTGAAGCCGTGCGCGGCGAAACGCTCGGCCACGCCTTGGCTGGAGATGCCGCGCTGGCAGATGAAGGCCAGTTCGGTGTCCTTGGGCAGGGCGGCCAGCGCCTCGTAACCCTCGTCCTCGAGGATACGCGCCTGCGGCAACGGGGCGAGCTGGGCCCGCGCGGCGGCCGGGCGCACATCGACCAGGGTGATGCCGCCGGCGGCGAGACGCTGCTGCAGTTCCTGCGCGGTCAGCGACTTCACTTCCCGGGCGCCGGGAAACTTCAGGCTCAGGCCCTCGCCCTGCACGGTGGACACCCAGTCGATCACGATGCCCTTGGCGCGCTGGGCGCTGGCCGGATCGAAGTGCACTTCCAGGCCGTTGGCATGGGCCACGATATCGTGCTCGCTGGCGGGCGCCAGCTGGAAGCCGGCGCTGTGGTCGGGGCCGATTTCCAGGTGCAGCGCCAGGCCCTGCGCGTTGGTGGTGCCCTCGCGGATCGTCTTGGCGGCCGCGTCGGTGATGGTGATTTCCGGCGGCGTGCGGTCCGGCGCGGCCACGCCGAACAGCGCGTGCAGTTCGCCGCTGCCGTACATCTGGCGGATGATGTCGGCGCCGCCGACCAGCTCGCCTTCCACGTAGAGCTGCGGGATCGTCGGCCAGTCGCCGTAGGCCTTGATCCCTTCGCGGATCTCGGGATCCTCCAGCACGTTCACCGTGTGGTAGTCGGGCAGCAGTTCGTTGAGCGTGTTCGTCGCGGCGGCGGAAAAACCGCAGGCCGGCTGGAAGCGGCTGCCCTTCATGAACAGCACCACGCGGTGGCTCTTGAGCAGGGTTTCGATGCGTTCGCGGGTGGCGGTGTCGAGGGACATGAGGGGCTCCGGCAAAGAGGGCAATGATACGCCCGATATGCCGGCGCCGCCGTGCGGCTTCAAGCCGCGGAAGCGGCAGCCAGCATGGCGCGGACCGTGGGCAGCGCAGCCCCGGTCCACAGGGCGTATTGCGCGGCCGAGGGGTGCAGGCCGTCGTCGGCGAGCAGGGCTGGGTGCCGGCGCGAGATCGGCGTGATGTCGACCCAGCGCGCGCCGGGCCGCAGGGTTTCCTCGCGGGCGGTGGCGTTGTAGGCGTCCAGCTCGGCGGCGATGCGTGCGCCGTCGCGGCCGCCCTCCCGCGCGAACGGGGTGACGCCCCAGTCGGGAATCGACAGCACCAGTACCCGGTCGGCGCGAGCGGCGGCGAGCGCGATCGCGCGTTGCAGCAGGCGGCGGAATTCGTTGCGGTAGTCGTCCACCCCGCGGCCGCGGTATTGGTTGTTGACGCCGATCAGCAGGCTGACCAGGTCCCAGGGCGGCGCGAAGGCGGCCCCGTCCATCGCGGCGGACAGCTCGTCGGTGGTCCAGCCGGTGGTGGCGAGGATCACGGGCTCGTCCAGCGGCGTGCCTGTACCGCGCAGCGCGGCGGCCAGTTGCATGGGCCAGCGGCCTTCGGCCGGCACGCCTTCGCCGATGGTGTAGGAGTCGCCGAGGGCGAGATAGGTCAGCGGCATGCGGATATCTCCCGAGTCCCTGCTGGCGGCCTGCAGGGCCGGATGAGGCAGGGTGGCAAGTATGCCCCGGCCCTTCCCCCGGCCTCTGCAGGGCAGGGCGCTCCCGCAGTCCGCCTGCGGGAACAGGCTTGGGATATATGTCAGGCGACAGCAGCGTGCCGCGGTTGTTCGGCCGCCATGCGTGCCAACACCCGCTCGATGCGTACGAACACCTCGCGCAACTGCGCCGGCAGCGGCAGCAGGGTAAGGCGCAGGTGACGGCTGGACGGCACATTGAAGCTGGTGCCGGGCACCACGAGTACCTGCTCTTCTTCGAGCAGACGCAATGCGAAAGCTTCGTCGTCGAATGCGGGCAGGCGGTCTGCGCGCACCTGCGGGAAGGCGTACAGCGCGCCAGCGGGCGCCACCACATCGAGGTAGGTGCTGGCGGCCACGCCGTCGAGCACGGCGCGGCGTGCCTCGTGCAAGCGGCCGCCCGGCGCGGTGAGCGCAGTGATCGTGGGAGCGTCCTGCAGCGCCGGGATCACTGCCCATTGCGCGGTGACGTTGGCGCACAGGCGCAGCGCGGCCAGCAGCTGCAGCGCATCGCGGTACTCGGCGCTGCGTGCGGAGTCGCCGGACAGGCTCAGCCAGCCCACCCGGTAGCCGCAGGCGCGGTGCACCTTGCTGAGGCCGCCGAAGCTCACGCAGGGCAGCTTGCCGGCCACGGCGGCCAAGGGCTGGAACGGCGTGCCGTCGTAGAGGATCTCGTCGTAGATCTCGTCGGCCAGCAGCAACAGGCCGTGCCGCGCGGCCACCGCCACGATGCGCTCCAGCAGCGCGCGCGGGTAGACCGCGCCGGTGGGGTTGTTCGGGTTGATCAGCACCAGGGCGCGGGTGCGCGGGGTGACCAGCGCCTCGATCTCGTCCGGGTCGGGCAGGTGGCCGTTCTCGGCGAGGCAGCGGTAATAGCGCGGCTGGCCGCCGTTGAGGATGGTGGCGGCGCTCCACAGCGGGTAATCGGGGCTGGGCAGCAGCACCTCGTCGCCCGGCTGCAGCAGGGCGCGCAGGCTGAGGTCGATCAGCTCGCTGACGCCGTTGCCGATGAAGATGCGCTCCACCTCCACGCCGCATGCGCCGCGGGCGCGTTGCTGCGCGGCGATCGCTTCGCGCGCTGCTTCCAGGCCCTGTTCGTGGCCGTAGGCCTCGCTCTCGGTGAGGTGCGCGGCGATCGCCTCGCGCAGGTGCGCGGGCGTATCGAAACCGTAGCGGCCGGGGTTGCCGATGTTGAGTTTGATGATGTCGCGGCCGGCCGCTTCCAGCTCGCGCGCGCGCCGGGTGAGCGCGCCGCGGATCTCGTAACGCACGTCCGCCAGATGCGTGCTGGGTCTGATCGAAGCCAACGCCGTGATCCTCCGGGTTCTGGGCCGGCGCGCGGCCGGATTGCCGCCGATCCTAGCAGCGTGGTGCGGTGCAGCGCGAGCCGTCGGGCTGGCTTGGCGCGGGCTATACGGAGACATTAAACGGGCTCTCCCGCGGCAGGGCATAATCGTCCTACATGTCGAAGTCCCCAGACTCATGAGCGATGCCGAAACGATAGAGCGGTTGCGGCGCATCGGCTGGCGCGGCGAAGCCATGCCGGAGGCCGGCCGCCGGCTGGCGCGGGTGGTGGCGCAGCACCGCACCGGCTACGAGCTGCACGATGGCGGACACAGCTTCGGCGCGCAGCCGGCCGGACATTTCCTGAAGCGCAGCCTCGACCCCGGCGAACGGCCGGCGGTAGGCGATTTCGTGGAGATCGAGCCCGGCCAGCCGCCGCACATCGTTGCCGTGCTGCCGCGGCGCAGCGTGCTGTCGCGCGCCGCCGCGGGCGAACGCTACGTGCGCCAGATCATCGCCACCAACATCGATTGCGTGCTGGTGCTCACCGGGCTGGACGGCGACTACAACCCGGCGCGCATCGAGCGCTATCTCTCGCTGATCGAGGATTCCGGCGCGCGGCCGGTGGTGGTGCTGAGCAAGCCGGACCTGCACGAGGACGTCCAGGCGCGCGTGGCCGAACTGCGCGCGCGGCTGGTGCCCGGCACGGCGATCCACGCGGTCAACGGCAAGGACCCAGCCAGCACGGCGCAACTTGCGCCCTACCTGCAGCCCGGCGACAGCGCGGTGCTGGTGGGTTCCTCCGGCGCGGGCAAGTCCACGCTCACCAATACCTTGCTCGGCATCGACAAGCTGGCCACCAGCGCGGTGCGCCAGCACGACAGTCGCGGCCGCCACACCACCACGCACCGGGCGCTGCTGCAGCTACCCACCGGCGGTTGCCTGATCGACACCCCCGGCATGCGCGAGCTGAAACTTACCGGCGAGGAGAATCTCGACCTGTTCGCCGACATCGAGGAGCTGGCCGAGGCCTGCCGCTTCGCCGACTGCGGCCACGGCAGCGAACCGGGTTGCGCGGTGCAGGCCGCGCTGGACAGCGGCGAGCTGTCGCCCGAGCGCTGGCGCAACTACCTCAAGCTGCGCGACGAGCGCGAGGAGCAGGCCGCCACGCTGGAGGCGAAACTGCGCCGCCAGCGTGGTGGGCGTCCGTCCGAGCGGCCGCATGCGCCACGTGGCCGACGCGAGCGGGAATGAATAATTTGCTGCCCAGCTTCATTGCCCGTCATTCCGGCGCAGGCCGGAATCCAGCAAGTGGAGCGTCGGGTTTTCGCGACAGCCGGGCACGCTCGGGGCTGGATTCCGGCCTGCGCCGGAATGACGGCGTTGTGTTCCGTTCGAACCCTGGCGTGACCGCCGGTGTCGGAAGGTATCGGGCATGAACAGCATCTCCCCCGACCTGCAACATTGCGCCGCGCTCGACCAGCGCCTGCTGGGCGCGGTGAAGGGCATCCGCATCCTGCCCACGGTGGCATGGCCGGCCTCGCTGGAGAACCGCATGATCGCGGACTACGCGGCCGGCCGTTACGCATTGCCGGAGGTGCACTACCAGCGCCCCGATCTCGCGGCCGCGCGCGCCGAGCTGGCGGCGATCGAGCGCGAGACGGCGGCGCTCGGCGGCGATCCGCTGGGCGATTACCTGGCGCGCACCGCGGAGTCCTGGCGCATCGCGGCGGAGATGCTGGAGGCGGTGGGCAGCGACGGAGTCTGCGCGCCGTCGATCGCGCTGTACGGGCGGCCCGGCGACGCGATCCCCGGCAGCCAGCGCAGCAATCTCGATGCGGCGCGTTACTTTGTGGAGCTGTCGGACGAGCTCGGTGGCGACCTGCTTGCCGACGACGCGCGCGAGGGGATCGGCGCAGAGACCTTGCGCGACGAGCTGGCGCATACGCTGGATGGTTTTTTCGGCGCCGGCACGGTGAAGGTGGAGGTCGATCCCGAGCTCACCGCCAAGGCCGCCGCCGGCGCCACCCGCATCCGCCTGCGCGGCGGCGCCTGCTTCAGCGATTACGACCGCCACCAGCTGCTGGCGCACGAGGCGCTGGTGCATACGCTCACCGCGTTGAACGGGCGTGCGCAGCCGCTGCTGGCCTCGCTGGCGCGCACCTCGCCGCGGGTCACCGCGACGCAGGAGGGACTGGCGGTGTTCGCCGAGCTGATGTCCGGGGCGATCGACATCGCACGGCTGAAGCGCATCAGCCTGCGCATCCTGGCGATCGACATGGCGCTTTCCGGCGCCGACTTCGTCGAGGTGTACAGGTTTTTCGCCGAGCGCGGACAGAACGCCGCGGACAGCTTCCATTCCGCCCAGCGCGTGTTCCGCGGCGTGCCGCCCGGCGGCGGCGCGGCGTTCGCCAAGGACAACGTCTACCTCAGCGGTTTGCTCACCGTGCATACCTTCTTCCGCTGGGCGCTGAAGGAGCGCCGGCTGGAGCTGTTGCGCCACCTGTTCGCCGGGAAGCTGGCGCTGGCGGACGTGCTGAGCCTGGAGCCGCACTTCGCTTCCGGCGCGATCGCGCCGCCGCGCTGGCTGCCGCCGTGGATGCAGCATGTGCACGGCCTGGCCGGCAAGCTGGCGTTCTCGGTGTTCATCAACGGCATCCGCATGGGCAAGGTGGATGCGGACGAGCTGGTGCTGGGCGTGTAGCCGACAGCCCGGTGCTACCATGGCGCAAGCCGCCACACGGCGCCCCGCACCCCAAGAAAAGCCCCATCCATGGCCCATTCCGAAGACCTGCGCCACGCGGCGCTCGAGTACCACCGTCACCCGCGCCCGGGCAAGATCAAGGTCAGCCCGACCACGCCGCTGCTGACCCAGCGCGACCTGTCGCTGGCCTATTCGCCGGGCGTGGCCTACGCCTGCGAGGCCATCGTCGAGGATCCGAACGCGGCCAGCGAGATGACCGCGCGCGGCAACCTGGTGGCGGTGATCACCAACGGCACCGCGGTGCTCGGCCTGGGCGACATCGGCCCGCTCGCCGGCAAGCCGGTGATGGAAGGCAAGGGCGTGCTGTTCCAGAAGTTCGCCGGCATCGACGTATTCGACATCGAGCTGGCCGAGCGCGACCCGGACAAGCTGGTCGAGATCATCGCCGCGATGGAGCCCACCTTCGGCGGCATCAACCTGGAAGACATCAAGGCGCCGGAGTGCTTCATCGTCGAGCGCAAGCTGCGCGAGCGGATGAAGATCCCGGTGTTCCACGACGACCAGCACGGCACCGCGATCATCGTCGGCGCGGCCGTGCTCAACGCGCTGGAAGTGGTGGGCAAGAAGATCGGGGACGTGAAACTCGCCACCACCGGCGCCGGCGCGGCCGGCATCGCCTGCCTGGACATGCTGGTGGCGCTGGGCCTGAAGCCGGAAAACATCGTCGCCTTCGATCGCGAGGGCGTGATCTACCAGGGTCGGCCCAGCCTCGACCCGGACAAGGCGCGCTATGCGCGCGACACCGACAAGCGCACGCTGGCCGAGATCGTCGCCGGCGCCGATGTGTTCCTCGGCCTGTCCGCCGGCGGCATCCTCAAGCCGGAGATGGTGGCCACGATGGCCGACCGGCCGATCATCCTGGCGCTGGCCAACCCCACCCCGGAGATCATGCCGGAGGAGGCGAAGAAGGTGCGGCCCGACTGCATCATCGCCACCGGCCGCTCGGATTACCCGAACCAGGTCAACAACGCGGTGTGCTTCCCGTACATCTTCCGCGGCGCGCTGGACGCGGGCGCCACCGGCATCAACGAGGCGATGAAGACCGCCTGCGTGCGCGCGATCGCGGAACTGGCGCGGATGGAAGCCTCGGACCTCGGCAGCGCCTACGGCGGCGACGTGCCCTCGTTCGGCCCCGACTACCTGATCCCGCGCCCGTTCGATCCGCGCCTGCTGGTGATGCTGGCGCCGGCGGTGGCGCAGGCGGCGATGGACTCGGGCGTGGCCACGCGGCCGATCGCCGACATGGAGGCGTACAAGGAGAAGCTCGGCCAGTTCATCTACCGCACCGGCCTGATCATGAAGCCGGTGTACGACCGCGCCCGCTCCGACATCAAGCGCGTGGTCTACGCCGAAGGCGAGGAAGAGACCGTGCTGCGCGCGGTGCAGTCGGTGATCGACTACAAGCTGGCCTACCCGATCCTGATCGGCCGGCCCGAGGTGATCGACATGCGCATCCAGCGCCTGGGCCTGCGCATGCGGCCGGGCGTGGATTTCGAGCTCACCAACATCAACGACGACCCGCGTTTCAACGAGTACTGGCAGCAGTACCACGCGATGACCGAACGCCGCGGCGTCACCCCGGATGCGGCGAAGGCCCTGATGCGCTCGCGGACCACCCTGATCGCCGCGATGATGGTCAAGCGCGGCGAGGCCGACGCGATGATCTGCGGCCTGGTCGGCCGCTACCACAAGAAACTGGGTTATCTGCGCAGCGTGTTCGGGCTGGACCCGGGCGTGCAGTGCACCTCGGCGATGACCGGCGTGATCAACGACAAGGGCGCCTGGTTCTTCCTCGACACCCACGTGCAGCTCGACCCCAGCGCCGAGCAGATCGCCGAGGCCACGCTGCAGGCCAGCTACCGGCTCAAGTTGTTCGGCATCGAGCCCAAGGTGGCGCTGCTGTCGCACTCCAACTTCGGCAGCCACGACAACCCCAGCGCGGGCAAGATGCGCAAGGTGTGGGAGATCCTCAAGGCGCGCGCGCCGAAGCTGGACATGGGCGGCGAGATGCAGGCCGACACCGCATGGGACGAGGCGCTGCGCCGCCGCGTCTTCCCGAACACCACGCTGACCGGCCGCGCCAACCTGTTCGTGCTGCCCAACCTGGACGCCGCCAACATCGTCTACAACATGGTGCGGGTGATGACCGACGGCGTGGCGATCGGCCCGATCCTGATGGGCGTGGACAAGCCGGCGCACATCCTCACCACCGCTTCCAGCGTGCGCCGCGTGGTCAACATGACCGCGATCGCCGCGGTGGATGCGCAGATCCGCGCCGCACGCAGCTAGCGGGCCGTCTTCGACGGCCCGCTAGCTGCGTGCAAAGGATAAAGTCGGCGCCGAAGCCGGATGCTGCTGCAAAATGTGGCGCCCAGCAGGCGAACCCGCTAACCGCGTTCGCCTCCTCTCCCCTCTGGGGAGAGGATTGAGGTGAGGGGTGGGTGCTCGCGAAGATGCGCCATCGAAGCGCGCTCCGCAGCCCCAGGCCGCCACAGCGTGCCCCCTCACCCCAACCCTCTCCCCGGAGGGGAGAGGGGGAAGCCCACGCGCCATGCGCCGCCGCATGGCCGCCCATCGACGGACGTCCAACTGGCAGCGATGTGCCGCGAAGGCTAGACTTGGACGTCGGCCTGCCGCTTTCCCCGGCGGCGGCTCCCCCTACAGGCACCTGCGCCGCGCGGCGCTGCGGAGAATCTTCCATGGATCAGCTCGACGACGTCCTCAACCAGGATCTCGATCCCACCGAAACCCGCGAATGGATCGATTCGCTCAACGCGGTCATCAACCATGACGGCACCGAGCGTGCGCACTACCTGCTTGAGCAGATGGTCGACTCGACGCGGCGTGCCGGCGGCTACCTCCCGTTCGACCCCACCACCGCCTATGTCAACACCATCGCGCCGGCCAACGAGGCGAAGAGCCCGGGCGACGCAGCGATGGAATGGCGCATCCGTTCGCTGATCCGCTGGAACGCGATGGCGATGGTCGTGCGGGCGAACCGCAAGCCCGGCTCGCTGGGCGGCCACATCGCCAGTTTCGCCTCCTCGGCCACCCTGTACGATGTGGGCTTCAACCACTTCTGGCGCGCGCCCAGCGCCGATCATCCCGGCGACCTGGTGTTCCACCAGGGCCATTCCAGCCCCGGCATCTATGCGCGCTCCTTCCTCGAAGGCCGCGTCAGCGAGGAACAGCTCGACCTGTTCCGCATGGAAGTGGCCGGCCACGGCAAGGGGCTGTCCTCGTACCCGCATCCCTGGCTGATGCCGGACTACTGGCAGGTGCCCACGGTGTCGATGGGCCTGGGCCCGATCCAGGCGATCTACCAGGCGCAGTTCTTCAAGTACCTGGAGCACCGCGGCCTGATCCCCGAGAGCGACCGCAAGGTCTGGTGCTTCATGGGCGACGGCGAGTGCGACGAGCCGGAGTCGCTGGGCGCGATCTCGCTGGCCGGCCGCGAGGGTCTGGACAACCTGATCTTCGTGATCAACTGCAACCTGCAGCGCCTGGACGGCCCGGTGCGCGGCAACGGCAAGATCATCCAGGAGCTGGAAGGCGTGTTCCGCGGCGCCGGCTGGAACGCGATCAAGGTGATCTGGGGCAGCTACTGGGATCCGCTCCTCGCGCGCGACAAGGACGGCGTGCTGCGCAAGCTGATGATGGAAACCGTGGACGGCGAATACCAGGCCTGCAAGGCCTTCGGCGGTGCCTATACGCGCGAGCACTTCTTCGGCAAGTACCCGCAGACCCGCGAGATGGTCGCCAACCTCAGCGACGACGACATCTGGCGCCTCAACCGCGGCGGCCACGATCCGCACAAGGTGTATGCGGCCTACCATGCGGCGTCGACCACCAAGGGCATGCCCACGGTGATCCTCGCCAAGACGGTGAAGGGCTACGGCATGGGCATCGGCTCGGGCGAGGCGGAAAACCCCACGCACCAGCAGAAGAAGATGAGCGGCGACGCGGTGCGGCATTTCCGCGACCGCTTCCAGGTGCCGATCCCCGACGACAAGCTGGACGAAGTGCCGTACTTCCATCCCGGCAAGGATTCGCCGGAAGTCGAATACATGCTGGAGCGCCGCCGCGCGCTGGGCGGCTTCCTGCCGCAGCGCCGGCGCAAGGCCGACACCAAGATCAAGGCGCCCGACTTGGCCGCCTACGCGCAGATCACCGCGGGCACCGGCGAGCGCGAGATCAGCACCACGATGGCGCTGGTGCGCGGCATGAACCTGCTGCTGCGCGACAAGGCGATCGGCCCGCGCGTGGTGCCGATCGTCTCCGACGAGGCGCGCACCTTCGGCATGGAGGGCATGTTCCGCCAGATCGGCATCTACGCGCCGTTCGGCCAGAAGTACCGCCCGCAGGATTCCGACCAGCTGCTGTACTACCGCGAGGACCAGAAGGGCCAGGTGCTGCAGCAGGGCATCAGCGAGGCCGGCGGCATGGCTTCGTGGATGGCCGCGGCGACCAGCTACAGCATCAGCAACCAGGCGATGCTGCCGTTCTTCATCTACTACTCGATGTTCGGCTTCCAGCGCATCGGCGACCTGTGCTGGGCCGCCGGCGACATGCGCTCGCGCGGCTTCCTGGTCGGCGGCACCGCGGGCCGCACCACGCTCAACGGCGAAGGCCTGCAGCACGAGGACGGCCATTCGCACCTGATGGCCGGCGCGATCCCCAACGTGAAGTCCTACGACCCCACGTTCTCGTACGAGGTGGCGGTGATCCTGCAGGACGGCGTGCGCAGCATGCTGGAAGAGCAGGATGACCACTACTACTACATCACCGTGATGAACGAGAACTACGCTCACCCCGACATGCCCAAGGGCTGCGAGGAAGGCATCATCAAGGGCATGTACCTGTTCAAGGACGGCGGCAAGCCGAAGAAGGGCGAGTCGCGCGTGCAGCTGATGGGCTCGGGCACGATCCTGATGGAAGTGATCGCGGCGGCCGAGCTGCTGGAGAAGGACTTCGGCGTGAAGTCCGACATCTGGTCGGTGCCCAGCTTCATCGAGCTGCGCCGCGACGGTTTCGACGCCGAGCGCTGGAACCGCCTGCATCCGGAAGCCGAGCAGCGCGTGCCCTACGTCACCGGCCTGCTGGAAGGCCGCGGCGGCCCGGCGGTCGCCGCCACCGACTACGTGCGCGAGTACGCCGACCAGATCCGCGCCTTCCTGCCCGACGGCATGCGCTACACCGTGCTCGGCACCGACGGCTACGGCCGCTCGGATACCCGCGAGCACCTGCGCGAGTTCTTCGAGGTGGACCGCTACTGGATCGCCCACGCCGCGCTGGCCGCGCTGGCGAAGGACGGCAAGGTCAACGCCAAGGACGTGGCCAGGGCCATCCGCGAGTACAAGCTCGACGCAGATAAGCCCAATCCGCTGACGGTGTAATCACCGGCGCCGGATGCCAAAAGAAAACCCGCCGCCGGCGGGTTTTCTTTTGGCCCGGCGGGAGCCGCTGGGATTCACTCGTCGTCCTCATCGCGGCGGAATGCGCGGCGCAGCAGCAGGAACGCGCCGATGGTGCCGGCCACGATCGCGGCCGTGGCGACCGGATGGCGATTCACCTGGCGCTTCAGTCGGCGGTAGCGATAGCTCGTCTCGTCGGCGAAATCCTCGGCCGCGCGCGCCAGCCGGCGCCGGTAACCGTCGCTGTCGAAGCGCGCCGCCGCGCTGCGCCCGCGCGCGACCCAGCCGCGCGCGGCATCGCCGGCATCGCCGGCGTAGCGACGCACGCGGTCGCCAAGTTCGTCCATGCCTTGTTCGATATCGCGGCGGCTGCTCATGACGTTCTCCTGCGGGGACGGCTCACGCTGCCAGTGTCCGCGTGACTGGTGCGTAAAGAGGGCGTGACCGCGTTCAGTGCGCGGTCGGTCGCGCGCCGTGCGATCCCCGCGCCGCGCCGGGATGCCCTGACCGGTGCGGCACAGGCGTCATATCGTGTCGGCTGCGGCCTGCGCCTCGTCCGCAGCGGGTTCCATGTGCAGTTTCTGGCGCCGGCGCAGGGTGGGGAACATGGCCATCCATGCGCCCACCACCAGCAGGGTGCCGATGCCGCCCACCAGGGTGGCGCCCACCGCGCCCAGCCAGGCGGCGAGCATGCCCGACTCGAACTCCCCAAGTTGGTTGGAAGTGTTGATGAAGATCGAGTTCACCGCGTTGACCCGACCGCGCATCGCGTCGGGCGTGTCCAGCTGCACCAGCGAGCCGCGGATCACCATGCTCACCATGTCGAACGCGCCCAGCGCGAACAATGCCGCCAGCGACAGCCACAGCATGCTGGAGACGGCGAACACCAGGGTGGCCACGCCGAAGCCCGCCACGGCGGCGAACATGGTCATGCCAACGCGGCGTTGCAGGTCGTGCTTCGCCAGCCACAGCGACATCAGCAGCGCGCCCACCGCGGGCGCCGCGCGCAGCAGGCCCAGGCCCCACGGGCCGGTGTGCAGGATGTCGCGCGCGAAGATCGGCAGCAGCGCGGTGGCGCCGCCCAGCAGCACCGCGAACAGGTCCAGCGAGATCACGCCCAGCACGTCCTTGCGCGCGCGGATGAAATGCACGCCGGCGAACAGCGACTGCAGCGTGGCCGGCTCGCGCCGCGGCGGCGCCTGCTCGTAGCGCAGCATCGCCATCATCGTCGCGGCGACCAGGTACAGCGCGGCGGCGGCGAGGTACACCACGCCCGGCCCCGCCACGTAGAGCAGGCCGCCCACCGCAGGGCCGAGGATCGTGGCCATCTGGAAGGCCGAGGCGCTCACCGCCACCGCGCGTGGCAGGATCGCCGGGGGCACCAGCGCCGGCAGCAGCGACTGCATCGAGGGCGACTCGAACGCCTTGGCCACGCCGATCACGAACACCAGCGCGAGGATGCCGGCCTCGTGGATGCGGCCGAGCAGGGTCAGTGCGGCCAGCAGCACGATGGCCGTCCATTCCACGATCTGCCCGAGCAGCACCACGCGCCGCCGCTCGAACTGGTCGGCCACATGGCCGGCCGGCAGCGCCAGCAGCACCGAGGGGATGAACTGCACCAGGCCGATCAGGCCGAGGTCGAAGGCGCGCCCGGTGATCGTGTAGACCTGCCAGCCCACCGCCACCGACAGCATCTGGAAACCGAAGCCGGAGGCGATGCGTGCGCACCAGAACTGCACGAAGGCGCGGTGGCGCAGCGGCGAATCCGCTGCAGCGGACGGGGGCGTAGGGGTCGACATGGAAATCCTTGGGGTGCGCGCATTGTAGCCGCGTCGCATGCCCAGGCAGATACAGGGTTTGACGCCGCCGTGCCGCGGAATTGATCCAGGCTTTCCCCGCGCGCGGCTATCGTGAAGGCGGTTTTCCCCGAGGAGAAATGCAGCGATGGGCAGATCCGCCAGACATGTCTATTCCGACCCGGCCGACGTGCAGGCGCTCGAAGCGATAGCGAGCAAACTTCCCGCCAACGGGCATGTGCGCCTGATGCTGAAAAATGGCCGCACGTGCGAGGGCGTGGTCGCGGAACGCGCTACCGTGCAGGTTTATTTCGATCCCACCGAGCAACGCCAGGGCATCAACGGAGAGCTGCGGCTCGAGCGCCCGGACCAACCCGACTGGCACCGCTGGATGTGGCTGGACGAGATCGCCAGCGTGGAGCATCTCGACTCCACGCTGGGCAGCGAAAACTGAGCGTACGCGGGCTGGCGTGCTACGTCCGCAAGCGCGTGAAGCCATCCGCGCTCCAGTCCTCGCTGCCGACGCCGTGGTGCACGAAGAACAGTCCGTCCGGGTCGTATTTGCGCTTCGCCGCGGCGAGGCGCGGATAGTTGCCGCCCCAGAAGCCCTGCTGCCAGTCGCGCAGGAAGTAATCGCTTTCCGAGACGTAGGAGCCGGCGCCGGGAGCCACCGTGCGGAGATGGGTCATTGCTGCGTCGACGGCGGCCGCCTCACGGCGCGCCTTAGGCAAATCGGGGGTGACGCCCTGCATGCCGGGGAAGGCAGGTGGGCCATAGGCGCCGATCAGCGCCAAGGCGAAGGCATCCAGTACTTGCGGATGAGTCGCGGTGTCGCGCGCGGCTGTAATCATGTCGGCCGGAGCACCAGCTAGGCCCTTGTTGAAATGTAGCTCCAGATCCCAGTGTTGCGAGGCGTCAAATAGGGCGTCGGTAAGTCGCGCTTGCCTACCGGTTTGCAGCAGTGCGGCTGGTAGCCAAGCCGACTGGTAGCCGTGGAGGAACCAGCCCACCTGCTTGCTGTCGCCGGCCCATACGAAGTGATCGTGTGGTGCGCCTGGGCGGTTGTCGGACACGATCAGCTGAGGGGCATATTTGCGGAAGAACTCAGCGTCCCAGAAGTATCGGGCCGGCACGGCGGTGATCTGCACAGGCTGGATGAAGCGGTATTCCGGATGGGCGCGCACCCATGCGACAAACGGTGCCCAGACGCTCTCCGCCTGCTTCTGGGTCAGGTCTTGGAACACCATCGACACGGCCAGAGTGTCACCCCCACGCAGCGCCATTTGTTCGCCCCAGTGCGGATTGAACAGTGCCTCGCGGTAGAACGTCATCGCCTGGGTGATCAGAGCGCGGAAGGCCTCGGCGTTGGCCGCCTTGATCGCCATGCTGGCACCTCCGAAGAACTTGGGCAGCTCAAAGGTACGCAAGGTCAGCCGCGTGACCACGCCGAGACTGCCGCCACCGCCGCCCTTGAGACCCCAGAACAACTCCGGGTTGGTGCAGGCATTGGCGATGCGTACCTGGCCGTCGGCGGTGACGACTTCCGCCTCCAGCAGGTTGGATGCCGCCGTGCCCCAGCGCTTCGAGAAGCTGCCGAAACCCCCGCTCTGCACCAGCCCGGCCACGCCCACCGTGGTGCAGCCGCCGCCCTGCACGTAGCGGCCGCCCTGGGTGGTCACGGCATGGTAGGCGTCGATCCACATGGCGCCCGCCTGCACGCTCACCGCCGTTTGCGGCGCCACGTGGCCGGCGCAGCCTTGCGGCACGAAGGCGTCGTGCAGGCTCAGCTGGTTCATGTGGCGCGTCCACACCAGCAGCGAATCCGGCGCGTCCGAGGTGCCTTGGTAGCTGTGGCCGCCGCCTTTCACCACCAGCCGCAGATGGTGTTTGCGCGCGAAGTCGACGGCCGCGACCACGTCGGCGGCGCTTTCCGCCGCGACCGCGTAGGCGCTGGGTTGTGAGGTCCAGGCGTCGGCCCAGCCGCTGGTCTGGGTCAGCGCGGGGTTGTCGCCCACCGCGAATGGGTTGTCCAGCTGCTTGAGTACCTCTGTGCAGGCGTTGCCTGGTTGTGGCGCACTGCAAGAGGCGAATGGTGGTTCCAGCTTCAGCAGTCGGCCGCCGACTCGCTGCTTCAGCCGCTCCCATTCCGTGGCCGCGGGCCAGCCCGGTTGGCCCGGGCGCAGCCGCGAGTGCAGGGTGGTCGCGAGCGTGCCGGCGCCGCGCGCCAGGGTCGTGCCGCTGCGCATCAGCAAGGGCAGCAGGGGCAGGGTGGCGGCAGCCTTCAGCAAGTCGCGCCTTTTCATCGTATCGCTCCGGATCGGATGGACAGCGGCCAGCATGGGCGTGTGCCGCCACCGTTCCCAGCGTGGGGTGACGGATTGTGGGCGGCCAGGGACGAACCGACCCCGGTACGGGACGGGGCGCACGGGATATTGCCGCCGCCACGTAGAATCGCCGGCATGAATGAGCAGCAGGATGTGGGACACAGGGATTTTCAGCGTTGGCACCCCGCGGTCGAGGCTGCCTTCTGGGTGGCGTTGTGCACGCTCAACACGGTGTTCAATGGTTTCGTCTCGCAGATCGACCATGCCCGTACAGCGGCCTGGGAACCGTGGGTGTGGGAATCGAGCAGTTCGCTGCTGGTCCTGCTGCTGATCCCCTTCGTGAAGACGGTGGAGCGGCGCTGGCCGTTCCGCTTCGATACCTGGCGCCACAGCTTGCCGTGGCATCTGCTGGCCAGCGTGGCGTTCAGCCTGGTGCACGTGGCCGGCATGGTCGAACTGCGCAAGCTGGCTTACGGGATGGTGGGCTGGCACTACCGCTTCGGCGCGTGGTGGCCGAACTTCGGCTACGAGTACCTGAAGGACATCCGCAGCTATTTTCTGATAGTCGCGCTGATCTGCCTGTCGCGGCTGTGGCTGCTGCGCCAGCAGGGCGAGGCGAAACTGCTGGCCGAGCCGGACGACGGGCCGCCGGTGGAGCCGGTGGAGCGGCCGGAGCGCTTCCTGGTGCGCAAGCTGGGCAAGGAATTCCTGGTCGCCGCCCGCGAGATCGAGTGGCTGCAGGCCGCGGGAAACTACGTGAACCTGCACGTGCGCGGACGCGACTACCCGCTGCGCAGCACCATGGCCAGCATCGAGGCGCGGCTGGATCCGGCACGCTTCCTGCGCGTGCACCGCGGCTACTTCGTCAACCTCGACTACCTCGCCGAGATCGAGCCGTTGGACACCGGCGACGCGCGCCTGCGCCTGCGCGACGGCACCGCGATTCCCTGCAGTCGCCGCTACCGCGCCGCGCTGCGCGAGCGCTACGGCCAGCCGCTCGCAGCCGAGTGAGCTTGCGTCGCGCCGGCGGTTCGTTCCAAGCTGCCCGCCTGTCTTTCACGGATGCGCCGCCGATGTCCTCCTTCCGCCTGTCCCTTGCCGTTGCCGCCGCGTGCGGCGCCTTGCTCCTCGCCGCTTGCTCGCAGAGCAGCGCGCCCGCGCCGGACGCCGCACAACAGCAGGCCCAGGCCCAGGCCGCCGAGGCGGCGCGCAACCTCGATACCTATCGGCAGTTGCTGCGCATCCACAACGATCAGATGGCGGTGACGATGGGCCAGGACATCGTGCAGCGCTTCCCCGGCAGCGCGGCGGCGAAGGAGGTCGAGCAGACCCTGCCGGCGATCCAGAAGCGCTGGAAGGAAAACAGCGAGAAAGCGCGGCTTGCCGCGCTGTGGCAGTACCAGGTGGCGCCGATGGCCGGCGGCACCCAGTCCACCGCGGCGACCTACAACAGCCAGCCCGCCGACGTGCACGTGCGGCTGGTGCTGCGCCGGCACACCAGCTGGGGCCAGAGCGCGTTCCTGTTCAACGACGGCCATGGCGGCTTCGTCTGCAAGGGCGAGTGCACCGTCGCCGCAAAGTTCGACGACAAGGTGCACGCAGTGAAGGCCTATGCTCCCTCCACCGGCGAGCCGGCATTGATGATACGCGACGACAAGACCTTCATCGCCCTGCTGGAGAAAGCGAAGAAGCTCAGCCTCCCCGTCACCCTGCAGGACGGCGAGAAAAAGGTGGAGCTGGTCTACGAGGTCGGCGGCTTCGTGCCGGACCAGTGGC
Source organism: Dorcoceras hygrometricum (assembly GCA_001598015.1). Lineage (NCBI taxonomy): Eukaryota > Viridiplantae > Streptophyta > Magnoliopsida > Lamiales > Gesneriaceae > Dorcoceras > Dorcoceras hygrometricum. The sequence goes on along the minus strand of KQ998100.1, from coordinate 16,437 downwards.
AGGCGCTGCCGAAGAAGGCCGGCAAGAAGTAGTCGCGCGTCGCCGGTGCACCCGCCGGCCGTTTGCGCGTTCCAGCGCGTATCGACGAACGGAGGATGCAGCGATGTCTCTTCGGGGCCCGTGGACGGTCGCCGCACTGGCGGCGGTGTTGGGCGCGTGTTCCAGCGTGCCGTATGCGCAGCGGCTGGCCCAGCGCCAGGCCGCCTACGCGGCGGCGGCCGGCGCGCCGGTACGCAGTTTCCATTTCTTCAACCTGTACTCGTGGGAACCGCTGGGCGACAGCCAGCTGGCCGTCTATACCGACCCCAGGCGCGCCTGGCTGCTGGACGTGGCGCCCTGTCCGAACCTGGGGTTCGCCAACGCGATCGGGCTCACCTCGTTCGCCGGCGACGTGTCGGTGAATTTCGACAAGGTACTCACCGGCCGCGGCTATGCGCCCTGCTTCATCTCGAAGATCCGCCCGGTCGACGTGGCGAAGCTGAAGCTGGAACAGCAGACGCAGCGCAAGATCGATGCGGAGCCGCGGCAGCCGGCTGCGGGTGCGCCGCGGCAGTAGCGCTGCTAGCGCACCACGGTCACCGGCACGTGGGCGCGCGCCAGCACGTTGGTGGAAACCGAGCCGAGCAGCCAGCGGGCCAGCGCGCCGCGCTCGGTGTGGCCGATCACGATGTGGTCGATGCCGTGCTGGTCGACCTGACCGAGCAGCACGTCGCCGGGGCTGCCATGGGTCAGCTCGATATCGGCGAGGCTGGGGGCGTCCGGCGCGATCGTGGCCAGTTCGTCTTTCAGTTCCTGCATGCGCTGGGTACCGGAGTCGGTCATCATCAGCGCACAGGTGTCGCCACCCTCGGCCACCTGCAGCACCGATACCACGCGTACCCGGCCGCTACAGGCGCGGGCCAGTTCCATGGCGAACGCAAACGCGCGGCGCGCGGCGTCCGAGCCGTCGTAGCCGACCAGTGAATACTTGGGCATGCCTGCTCCTGTTGCGGCGAAACAATCGCCAAATGATGAAGAAGTCTGGACGGCGACGTGTTAGCGAAACATCAAGATGAACGGACGCGGGGTCGGGCTCACATGCCCGTCACGGGGGGCTGCCGAAGCTGGATCGCACGTTCCTGCCGTGGGTCGGGCAGGTACGCCACCCACAACGATCCCGCAACCGGAAGGAGACGACGATGAGCAAGCACACCCTCGCCCTGACCGCCGCGCTGTTGCTGGGCACTGGTGCCCTGGCCGCCCTGCCGGCCACGCCTGCCCATGCCGCCGAGGCGAACGTGAAGTGCCACCTCGATTTCAGCCTGTCGGGCTGGTCGATCATCTACAAGCATGCCGAGGGCAGTGGCACCGTGCGCTGCGACAACGGCCAGCAGGCCGCGGTGAAGATCACGGTGATTGGTGGCGGCCTCACCGCCGGCAAGTACCGCATCGACCACGGCACCGGCGACATCTCCCACGTGCGCGGGATCGACGACGTGTTCGGCGACTACGCGCAGGCGGGCGCCGAGGCCGGCGTGGTGAAAAGCGGTACCGCACAGGTGCTGACCAAGGGCACTACTTCGCTGGCGCTGGCCGGTCACGGCGAGGGCGTCAACCTCGGCGTCTCGGTGGGCAAGTTCACCATCAGCAGGCGCTGAACCCGCGCGGCGGGCGGTTGCGACGGGCGCCGCGAGGCGCCCGTCGCTTGCGCGGCGGCGTACACTGGGCGCCGTTGTCCCGTTCCGGAGAGCCGCCCGCGATGCGCCGCCTGCCGCTGCTGTTCATGCTGACCCCGCTGTGCGGCCTGCCGGCTGTGCCCGTGCTCGCCGCTGATGCGTTGCCGCCGGCTGGCGCCGCAGCCCCCGCTTGCCGCTTCCTGGTTGGCGCGCAGGGCAGAATCGCCAAGGCGTATGCCGGCGCTGATGCCAGGGCGAACGCCAGTCGGGTGCCGGCCGGTCCCGCCGCGTTGAAGAAGGCGGCGCGCTGATGGCGGTGATGATCCGTGCCGAATCCGGTTTCGCTGCGCGCGGTTTCGCGGCATGGCGCGTGCTGGTCTGGTTGCTGCTGCTGCTGGCCGCGTTCGGCTGCGTGCAATACCTCGGCCATGCGCAATTCCTGTGGGCGCAGCGCGCCAGCGTGGCGCCGGGCGACAGCGTCGCGCTGCATCGCATGCTGGCCTGGGACCTGGGTTACCTGCTGGCCGCGTTCGCGCTGATCGTGCTGTGCGCCGGCTGCATCCTGCGCCAGGCCTGGGCGCGCGCGCCGCTGCGCGTGGCCTGTGGCGTGCTGGCGCTGTGGGCACTGGTCAGCGGCGGCATGATGCTGGCGCAGTGGCCGCAGTTCCATCGCGCCAGTGCCGAGGCGCTGGCGCAGCTGGGCCACGACGAGATCCTGCGCAACGCCGTGATCCATGCCCGCCGCGTCTACCGCATCACGCTGGGACTGAAGGCTGTGATGGTTCCCGTGCTGCTGTGGCTGGCCTGGCGGTTGGGCACGCCGGCGGTGCGCATGCAGTTCCGCCACCGTCGCTGAGCGGCGGCATGGCGTGATCTGAAGAGGGTGCGTTTTCGGGTCGATCAACCGTTCCAACAGGGAGGAGGCGGATGAAACGCTGGCTATCGGGTCTATTGTGTCTGGCATTGTCGGGCGCGGCGCTGGCGGCCGGGCCGGGGGCGGTGCGCAAGCGGGTACAGGCGAGCATGCTGGTTACCGGCGCGCTCGAGGTGGCGGCGGACGGCAGCGTGGCGCAGTACACGCTCGACCACCCGGAAAAATTGCCGGATGCGGTCAAGGGGCTGCTGGCCAAATCCATTCCGGCATGGAGGTTCAAGCCCGTCGAGATGGACGGCAAGCCGGTGGCGGCCAGGGCGCCGATGAGCTTGCGCGTGGTGGCTCGTCCCTTGGGTGACAACGAATTCAGTCTCGGTGTTGCAGGCGCCTGGTTTGGCGATGGCGCCGCGCATCAAAGCGATGCCTCGGCGCGCACGGTCTCGTACAAGAGCCGGCACAGGCCCGGATACCCGGTGGATGCGGTCGATTCCAGGGTATCGGGCACCGTCTACGTGTTGTTGAAGATCGGGCGCGACGGGCGGGTTGCCGATGCCGAAGCCGAGCAGGTGGATCTGCGGGTTGTCGCCAGCGACAACGAGCTGGCGGTTTGGCGGCATGTGCTGGCCGGTGCCGCCTTGTCCGCACTCAAGCGGGATACCTTCAACCTGCCCAGTGCCGGGTCGGAGGCGGATAAACCCTATTGGGTCGCAAGGATTCCGGTGACTTTCAATTTGAATGTGCCTGGCACGCCGTCGGTGAGTTATGGCCAATGGCAGGCCTATGTCCCGGGGCCGGCGCATGAGCCGGCATGGGCGGCGGAGCACCAGTTGGCAGGAAGCCCGGATGCCGTTCCCGAGGGTGGAATCCTGTTGGCCGAGCAGACGTTGCGCCTGCTCACGCCGTTAGGCGGCACTTGAGTTCTGAGAGCCTGTTTACGATCTCTGCGTGGCCCGCGGCGGGATGCGGGCAAACAGACCCGGCACCGAAAGTGACAGGTGCTGGGGTTGCCTTGCTGCGGCCGCCATGCGGCAGCGCGCGGCTTGACCTGCCGGCCAGGCAGGCGCTGCGCCACCCGCTGCCACCTGACGGCCACAGCAAGGCAGCGCGAGCTGCGCGGAGGTCGTAAACAGGCTCTTACGCGCTGGCGGCCCATGTTCAGCATGGGTTGCCCCGGAAACAGGTATCGCTGCGCCGTCTCGTCTGCGGATTCCCCCGATGCGCTTCTGTCGCCTGCTGTTCCTGCTGCCGCTGTGCGCCGTGCTGCCACTGCAGGCGCAGGACCTGGCCGCCACCTGCCATGCCGCCAGCAGCTACGACGTGACGCTGCGGCCGGACAGCGTGCTGTTCGACCGTCCTTCGCCGGCGCCCACGCGGGTGGAATTGAGCCAGGGCGCGCTGCGTACCGACGGCGTGGCGGTGCCGATGAATGCCGAAGAACAGGATCGCATGAGCCTGTTCGAGCGCGACCTGCGCGCGTTGGCGCCGCGCGTGCGCAGTGTGGCGAGGCACGGCGTGGATATCGCGGTGCAGGGGTTGCACGAGGAAGCGGCAGGCATGGGCCTCGGCGCCGACACGCGGGCCGAGCTGGATCGCCGGTTGCAGGCGGATGCGGCCAGCCTCAAGCACCGCATCGCGGCCAGCAACAGTACCCACGACTGGCAGGGCGGAGCGATGGAGCAGACCATCGACCGGATCGAGGGCGACCTGCTGCCGCTGATCGCCGCCGACCTCGGCCAGCAGGCGCTCGATGCCGCGATGAGCGGCGACCTGCAGGCCGCCGCCGGCTTGCGCGACCGCGCGGCGAACCTGGCCACGCAGCTGGAGCCGCGCATGCAGCAACGGATGCAGGCACTGCGGCCGCAGATCGAGGCGTTGTGCCCGGCGATCCGGCAATTGGCCGCGCTGCAGCAGGGGGTGCGCGACGGCAAGGGCCGGCCGCTGGACCTGTTGCAGATCGGTCCGTGAGCGCGGCGGCGCCGGCGTATGCCGTGGCCGCGGCGGACGAGGTCCCCGCGCCGCGGATTAATCTCCGGGTAAGTGGCCGTGGGCGAGGATAGCGGCACCATCCTCACCGCCCGAGCGGGGGCGATCGTGGTTTCGAGCGTCGTCCACACCACCTGCAACCAGCTGATCCGCCGCGGCATCGACCTGTGCCGGCTGTATCGCCGTGCCGCGCTGGCGGTGGGCGAACCGGGCCTGCGCGCGGTGCTGGACGAGGATGCCCAGGCGCTCGCCGCCCTGGTAGCCGATCTGCAGCACGCGGTGGAGCTGGCCGGCGGCGCGCCGCGTACGCACGGCAGCTGGCGGGCGGCGCTGCGCGGCCGGCTGGTCGAGGGAATGGCGCGGACCGCCGCCCGGCGCGACAACAGCTGGATCCATGCCCTGGCACAGGACGAGGCCAGCCTGCTGCGCGCCTTCGAGCGGGCGATCGCCGAGTTGCCCGAGGCGTCGGCCAAGGTGCTGCGCCGGCAGCTGCCGCGCCTGCGCGGCATCCACCTGGACATGCACAGCCTGGCTGGTCCCGCGCATTTCTGACGGCGCACGCCGACGCGCGTGCGGGCATCGCCCTCACCCGATCCTTGTCTTCCGGCCGTCATCGTCGCCGCGGCATCCGGACTAGCCTGCATGCCCGTGTCCGCCGTATCGGGAGCGCGTCATGCATCGTCGCCGACTGGCCAGCCTGCTGGCCTGCACCCTGTCCGTCTGCGTCACCGTGGCCAGCGCCTCCGACAGCCTGCGCGTGGGCAACCGTGTGCTGGTGGTGGGCGACAGCGCGGCGACGGTGAGCGCGCTGCTCGGCAAGCCCGTACACAAATCGCATGGCGCGGCTTCCCGCGGTAGCGGCCGCCGCGGCCGGCGCGTACGTGCGGATGCGGGCGCCCCGGCGCGCGGCGAGCAATGGCAATACCGGCGCAACGGCCAGGTGATCGTGGTTACTTTGGTCGACGGCCGCGTCAGCGATATCGACGAACGCAGTCACTGAGAGCCTGTTTACGATCTCTGCGTGGCCCGCGCCGAGAGCTGTTTGCGCGCAGGCCAAGGAAGAAGGAGGAAGTGGACGTCCGTCCACGACCGAATGATGACGCCGGGATGCGGGCAAACAGACCCGGCCCCGCAAGTGACAGGTGCTGGGGTTGCCTTGCTGTGGCCGCCATGTGGCAGCGCGCGGCTTGACCTGCCAGCCACGCAGGCGCTGCGCCACGCGCTGCCACCTGACGGCCACAGCAAGGCAATGCGAGCTGCGCGGAGATCGTAAACAAGCTCTCAGAGCCTGTTTACGATCTCCGAACCCCACGCGATGACGAGCCGCGGGGCCGGGTCTGCAGGCATTCCGGCGGAGCCCGTGACTGATGGCAGGGCATGACGCCTGGCGCATGCCGCCGCGCGCCGCATGGTCAAACCTTCGGGCAGGTTGACGCATCCAAACCGGCACCGGGCCATCGGGCCTGCACCAAGGGAGGTTTCCATGTCCAGACACGGTACGCTCGCCATGCTTGCGTGCGCCCTCGGTCTCGTCTTCGCGATCGGCTTGCCGGTACAGGCGGAAGGCGTGCATGTGCACGGCGAGCAGTGCGGCTACAACAGCAACTACGACGTGCGGGTGACGGCCGCCGGCATCGACTTCAGCCGCGGCGGCGCGCAGCCGAACGAGATCTTCATGCACGACGGCGCCTTGCGCGTCGACGGCAGACCGGTCGCGGTGTCGGCGGACGATGCGGCGCGGTTGCGCAGCTACGAGGGGGACATGCGCAGCCTGCTGCCCGAGATGGCAGGCATCGCGCACGAAGCCGTGGGCATCGCGTTTGATGCGCTGGCCACGGTGGCTGCCACGCTGGGCGGCAGCCAGCACCACCGCGACGCGCTGGTGCGCCAGCTCAACCAGTCGCGCATGGAGGCGCTGCGCGGGCTGGAGGCCAGCATCAACGCCGATCACTGGAGCCAGCAGGACTTCGCCGACGCGATCGAGCAGCCGGTCACCGAGGCCAGCAATCAACTGGCCAGCTCGCTGACGCGCAGCGTGATGTGGTCGCTGTTCACCGGGCGGGCCGGCGAGCTTGAAGCCCGCGCCGACTCGGTCGATCAGTCGATGGAAAAGGAAATGAAGGCGCGTTCGGGGCAGCTCGAAGCGCGCGCGAAGGCGATCTGTCCGCGCCTGGCGGAGCTGGACGGGCTGCAGCAACAGTTCCGCTTCCGGCTTGCCGACGGCAGCCCGCTGCGATTACTGACGGACAACCGGGACCGCAAAAGCAGGGACAGCCAGGGCGGCGCAGGCGGCGACGAAGTCGCCGGGCGCTGATACCCCCAGAACCCGTGCGCTCCCCGCACGGTGGCATGCCGCGCCCGGCGTGATGCCGCCCGCGGCATTTTTTTCGCCTGCGGCACACACGAACCGCAGGGATCGATGCTGCTAGGCTCCCATCGATTCCAAGGTATCGGTGATACGCCATGCATGCACTGCTTGCCCGCTTCTCCTCGATCGACCTGTCCGCTGCAGCGATGAACATCGGCCTGCGCCTGCTCGGCGCATTGCTGATACTGCTGCTCGGCGCGTGGGCGGCGGCGCGGCTGGCGAATTTCACCCAACGCGCCCTGCATCGGGCCCGGGTGGACGACACCCTCGGCGGCTTCCTGCGCAATCTGGTCTACGGCGTGCTGGTCGCGGTGCTGGTGGCGATGGCGCTGGCCGCGCTGGGCGTGTCGCCGGCACCGATGGTGGCCGCGCTGGGCACGGCGGGACTGGCGATCGGCCTGGCCCTGCAGGGTTCGCTTTCCAACCTCGCCTGGGGCGTGCTGTTGATCATGTTCCGGCCGTTCCGGGTCGGCGACTACGTCACCGCCGGCGGCATCGACGGCACCGTGCAGAGCATCAACCTGATGCATACCCTGCTGGTGCTGCCGGACAACCGCGAGGCGGTCGTGCCGAATGCCAAGGTGGGCAGCGACGCCATCCTCAACTTCAACCGCCGCGGTACGCGCCGGGTCGACCTGAAGATCGGCCTGGGCTGGCGCGACGACCTCGAACAGGCGATGGCCGCGTTGCGGCAGGTGCTGTCGGACGAGCCGCTGGTGCTGGCCGAGCCGGCGCCGGGCGTGTGGGTGGATGGCATCGCCGGCCAGACCGTGACCCTGGTGCTGCGCGGCTGGGTGAAGAGCCCCGACGTGTGGGCCGCGCAGACCGCGCTGCTGCGTGCGGTGAAGCAGCGCATCGACGCCGGCGAGCTGAGCCTGCCGGCGACGGCGCACGAGGTGAGTGTGATGCAGGTGCAGCCGAAAGCCGGCTGAGCACGGGTGCGGGCATCGAGCCCGCCGCGGTCACTCCAGCGCGAGGATGTGCTCCCAGTGCGCCGCCTCCACCGGCTGCACCGACAGCCGGCTGCCCTTGCGCAACAGCACCATGCCGTCCAGCGCCGCGTCGGCCTGCAGTTCCTTCAGCGTGATGGTGCGCTTGAGCTTCTTCACGAACTTCACGTCCACCAGCATCCAGCGCGGGTTGTCGCGCGAGCTGGCGGCGTCGAAGTACTTGCTTCCCGGATCGAACTGGCTGGGATCGGGATAGGCGCCGGTGGCGACCTGGGCGATGCCCACGATACCGGGTTCGGCGCAGTTGGAATGGTAGAAGAACACCTTGTCGCCCACGCGCATGCCGTCGCGCATGTAGTTGCGCGCCTGGTAGTTGCGCACGCCGTCCCAGGCTTCCTGCTTCTTGCGCTTGAGGTCGTCGATGGAGAAGGCGTCTGGCTCGGATTTCATCAGCCAGTAGTGGCGTTCGCGCGGGCTCATGCGTGGGCGGCTCCGTCTTGTCCGTTGCTGCTGCAGGCGATCAGTTCGCGGTCGGTGGCGACGTAGTCCAGCGGCACGTCCCAGGACTCCGCCTCGAGGCTCTCCACCTCCTGGAATGCGTAGGCCACGCCCACCAGCAGCGGTTCGGTGGGGCGGGCCTGTTCCTTGAGGAAGGCGAAGCAGCGGTCGTAATAACCGCCGCCGTGGCCCAGCCGGTGGCCGCGGCGGTCGAAGGCCAGCAGCGGCACCAGCACCAGGTCGAGCTGGAACGGCGCGAACCATTCGCGCGGCGCCACCGGCTCGGGGATGCCGTAGCGGTTCGGCGCCACCGCGTCGCCGTCGCGCCAGGGTGCGAAATGCAGTTCCTTGCCCTTGGCCAGGATCGGCAGCAGGAAGCGCTGCCCGCGTGCGAGCAAGGGCGGGATCACCAGGTTCAGCGGCAGCTCGCCGCCGGTGGCCCAGTAGCCGGCCACGCGCAGGTCGGTGAGGTATTCGGGAAGCTGCTCCAGCGAGCGGCGCAGACCTTGGGCGGCGGCCATGCGCGCCGGTGGCGGCAGCGCCCGGCGGCGCCCGGCCAGCTGTTGGCGCAGTTCGCGGCGGTGGGCGGCTGCGTCCACGGGTCGCGCATCTCCATCGAAGGCGCCCCGTCCGTCGGTGGCGGGCGGGGCGGGAATGAGGTGGCGTCAACCGCGATGCCGCTGCCCACCAAACGACCTTGATCCACGATGGATCAGGTGGGAGGGCGACATGGCCTCAAGGCTTTCCGCACGCGGCGGACATGCACAACGACCGATGAAAAGCCGACCCGGGGCCGTATTTAGGAACAAGGCAAATGTAAGAGTGTGCCGGCGCACACCGCAGAAAACGCCGGGGTCAATTGTAGAGCCTGTCCGCGCCCTGCGCATAGCCCGCGAACGGGTCTTTCAGGCTTTCGGCAGCAGATCGGCGGTCGCTTCGCCCTGGCGCGCCAGGGCGCTTTCCATCGCGATCTCCAGCCGTTGCCGCAGCGCGGCGAGGCGTTGCGCGGTCTGCTGGTCGTGGCCGCCTTGCTGCTTGCGCAGCGCCAGCAGTTCGTGGGTCATGCTCACGGCGGCAAGCACGGCCAGCCGTTCGAAGCTGGGCGCACGGGCGTTGGCGCGCAGCTCGCGCATCTTGCGGTCGAGCAGGCCGGCGGCCTCGACCAGGCCGTCGCGCTCGTCCGGCGCGCAGGCGATCAGGAACTCGCGGTCGATCAGCCGCAGCGCGACAGGCTCGTTGGTGGCGGTGTCGCTCATGGGTTGCCTTCGAGCGACTTCAGTCGCTGGATCATCGCCTCGACCCGGCTGCGCGCCTGCTCGTTGCGCGCGAGCAGGCTGGCGCGTTCGCCCGACAGCTGCTCCTGGCTGTGCCGCAGGCTGCGGTTTTCCTCGCTGAGCCGGCGCACGGTGTCGAGCAGGCGGTCGACCTGGCGGCCCAGCGCCTCCAGCTCCAGCTGGACAGGATCGGGCGGAGTGGCATCGGAGGAGGTCATGCGCGGAACTATAGCGGGGCGCCCGTAGGAGCGCACCCTGCGCGCGAATGCTTTTGCTCCGATCAGCGCCGGAGCATTCGTGCCCAGGGTGCGCTCCTGCTGGGACGGCAACGTAGAATGGCGGATCATCCACGAGGAACTCCCCATGCCGGCCACCGAACCGCTCAGCCACGATGATCTGGACGCGCTGATCGTGCGTTTGCGCCTGGGCGTGGACGCCAGTGAGCTGCATGGTTCGTTGTGCGGTTACCTGGCCGGCGGCGCCGCGCCGCGCGCCGGCAACCTGCTTGCCGCGTTGCAGCTGGATGGCGAGGAGGTTTCGCCTTCGCCCGCCGACCAGGCCGCGCTGGAACAATTGCTGCGGCAATGCCGCGACGCGCTGGCCGACCCAGAACTGGGCTTCGAGCCGCTGTTGCCGGCGGACGACCGCCCGCTGGACGAGCGCGCCGAGGCGGTGGCGGAATGGTGTCGCGGCTTCCTCGGCGGCTTCGGCCTCGCCGGTACCGATGCGCACGCGAACCTGTCGGACGACGCGCAGGAAGTGCTGCGCGACTTCGGCACCATCGCCGCCGCGTCCTTCGACTTCGGCGATGCCGCGGAGGACGAGGATGCGCTGATCGAGGTGCAGGAATTCCTGCGCGTGGGCGCATTGCTGCTGTATACCGAATCCGCGGGCCGCGGCCAGGCCGGCAGCGATCGACTGCATTGAACGCGTTGCCCGACCGCGCCGGCGCCCCGGCGATCACCGGCGAGGAATTCGCCCGCCGCCGCCGCCAGTTGATGGCGATGGCCGGCGAGGATGCGGTGCTGCTGGTCGCCGCCGCGCCCGAGCGCCTGCGCAACGCCGATGCCGCGTGGCCGTACCGGCAGGATTCGGATTTCCACTACCTCGCCGGCTTCCCCGAGCCCGACGCCGTACTGGCCCTGTTGCCCGGCCGGCTGCATGGCGAGGTAGTGCTGTTCTGCCGCGAACGCGACGCCGAGCAGGCGCGCTGGCATGGCCGCTCGATCGGCACCGAGCGGGCGGTGGCCGATTACGGCATGGACGATGCGTTTCCGATCGACGACATCGACGACATCCTGCCCGGCATGATCGAGGGCAGGGCACGCGTGTACTGCCACTTCGGCCGCGAGCCCGCGTTCGATGCGCAGTTGCTGGGCTGGATGCGCAGGCTGCGCCAGTTGCGCGGCGGCGGCGTGGTGCCGAAGGAATTCGTGGCGCTGGGGCACCTGCTGCACGACCTGCGCCTGTACAAGTCGCGCGCCGAACTGAAGCTGATGCGCGCCGCTGCCGGCATCGCCGCCGAGGCCCATCTTGCCGCGTGGCGCAGCGCGCTGCCGGGCCGGCACGAGTACGAGGTGGAAGCCGAGCTGTTGCACGCCTTGCGCAGCCGCGGCGCGGTGCCCGCGTTCACTCCCATCGTGGCCGCCGGAAGCAACGCCTGCACGATGCACTACCAGCACAACCGCGCCCGACTCGACGCCGGCGACCTGCTGTTGCTCGATGCCGGTGCCGAGCTGGACTGTTATGCCTCCGACATCAGCCGCACCGTCCCGATCGGCGGCCGCTACAACCGCGAGCAGCGGGCGCTGTACGAGGTGGTGCTGGCCGCCCAGCTCGCCGCGATCGACGAGGTCCGTCCGGGCCAGCCGTTCGACGCGGCGCACCGCGCCGCGGTGCGGGTGATCGCCGAAGGACTGTGCGCGCTTGGGTTGCTGCGCGGCGATGCCGACGCGGCGATTGCCGAGGGCAGCTACCAGCGTTACTTCCCGGCCAAGACCGGCCATTGGCTGGGCCTGGACGTGCACGACGTGGGTGACTATCGCATCGGCGGCGCTTCGCGCGTGCTGGAGCCCGGCATGGTGGTAACGGTGGAGCCGGGCATCTATGTGCCGTCCGACGAGCCGGGCGTGGACGAACGCTGGCGCGGCATCGGCATCCGCATCGAGGACGACGTGGCGGTGACCCGCGACGGCCACGAGGTGCTCAGCGCCGCGGTGCCGAAAGAGGCGGAGGAGATCGAGGCACTGCTGGCCGGGCGCTAGCTGTGCGCGACTCGTTCAGCCTGCCTGCGTGAACGCGTCGCGGGTGAGGTTCTCCGGCGCGCCGTCGGTGCACGCCACGTCGTCCTCGATGCGGATGCCGCCGTACCGGCGGAAGGCGTCCACCCTGGCCCAGTCGATGTCGGCGGCGACGGGCTTGTCGCGCAGTTCGGCCAGCAGCATGTCGATGAAGTACAGGCCCGGCTCGATGGTCACCACCATGCCGGGCTGCAGCACGCGGGTCATGCGCAGGTAGGGATGGCCTGGCGGGCGCGGGATGCTGCCGCCGCGCTCGTTCTGCTGGAAGCCGGCCACGTCGTGCACCTGCAGGCCGATCGGGTGGCCGAGGCCGTGCGGGAAGAACGCCGAAGTGACGCCGGATTCCACCGCGCCCTCCGCGCTGATGCGGATGAAACCGTGTTCGCGCAGCACGCCGGCGATCACGTGGTGGGCGTGGAGATGCAGTTCGGGATAGCTCTGGCCGGCGCGCACCTGCGCCGCGAAGCCCTGCTGGGCGGCGTCCATGCTGTCGACCAGCGCCTGGAATTCGGCGGCTCGCGGCCCCGCGTAGGTGCGGGTGATGTCGCTGGCGTATCCCGCGCAGCTGGCGCCGGCGTCGATCAGGAAGGAGCGGTGTTCGGCGGGTGGCGTGCGATCGAAGTTCGTGTAATGCAGCACCGCGCCGTGCTCGTTCAAGGCGACGATGCTGGCGTAGGGCAGTTCGGCGTCGATCTCCCTGGCCGCGGCGAGGTAGGCCAGGTGGACGCCGAACTCGCTCTCGCCCGCACGGAACGCGGCTTCGGCGGCGCGGTGCGCGCGCGCGCCGATGCGGCTGGCTTCGCGCATCAGCGCCAGCTCGTAGGGGGTCTTGTACGAGCGATGCCAGTGCAGATGGTCGAGCACGGCCTGCGGGTTGTTGATCTCCAGGCCATCGATGGCGGGGCAGCTCGGCGCGAGCACAGCGCTGTGCCCCTGCGGCAACTGCGCCACGGCTTCTTCCGCGCTGCGCACAGTGACGATGTCGAAGTGTTCCACCCAGTAGCCGTGCGGCGCCTCGGGCACCACGTGCCAATAGTCGCGCGGCTGCACGAACACCAGCTTCGGCTTGCCGCCCGGCGTATAAGCGATCCAGCTGCCCGGTGCGTCGGTGAGTGGCAGCCAGTGCCCGAAATGCGGGTTGGCGACGAAGGGATAGTCCTGATCGTCGAGGAACTTGCGCGGCGGGGTGCCGGCCGCGATCAGCAGGTGATCGAACCCGCCCAGCGCCAGCGCCTGGTCGGCACGCATGCGCAGGGTGGCGAGATGTTGCGGGTAAAGGGCGGCAAGCGAGGGGTTCATATGTGCTCCAGGCGGCGCTCGGGGCCGCCAGTCTAGTCTTGGCTCAGGCGAGGAAGCTCGCGATCACGTCATTGAGGAAGCGCTGGCCCAGTGCGGTGGTTTGCAGTCGCCCGCGGTCGTCGCACAGCCAGCCGCGGCGGCGGCCTTCGGCCAGCGGGACGGCGATGCGCTCCGGCGAGAGGCCGGTACGCTCGGCGAAGTCGGCCAGCGGCACGCCGTCGACCAGGCGCAATGCATTGAGCATGTACTCGAACGGCAGCTCGTCGGCGTCGACCAGGTTGCCGCCGCCGATGCGGGCGGGGCTGGCGGCGGCTTCCATGTATGCCCGCGGATGGCGGACCTTCCAGCGCCGGCGCACGCTGCCCGCGGCCGCGTCGCTGAGCTTGCCGTGCGCGCCGGCGCCGATGCCGAGATAGTCGCCGAACTGCCAGTAGTTGAGGTTGTGCGTGCAGCGCCGGCCCGGCCGGGCGTAGGCGGAGATTTCGTACTGGCCGTAGCCGGCTTCGGCCAGGCGCGCCTCGCAGGCTTCCTGCATCGCCCAGGCGTGGTCGTCGTCGGGCAGCGGCGGCGGATTGGCGGCGAACGCGGTGTTCGGTTCCAGCGTGAGCTGGTAGTGCGAGATGTGGGTGGGGGCCAGTGCGATCGCGCGCTCCACGTCGGCCAGCGCGCCATCCAGGGCCTGCTCCGGCAACGCGTACATCAGGTCGAGGTTGAGGTTGGCGTAGCCGGCATCCTGCGCCGACTTCACCGCGGCCTCGGTCTCGGCGGCGGAATGGATGCGGCCCAGCCGCTTCAGCTTGTCGTCGTCGAAGCTCTGGATGCCGAAGGAGAGGCGGTTGACCCCCGCGGCGAGATAACCGTCGAAGCGGCCGTGTTCGACCGTGCCCGGGTTGGTTTCCAGGGTGATTTCGCAGTCGTGCGCGAACGGCAGGCGTTCGCGGGCACCATCGAGGAAGCGGGCGATCAGCTCCGGGGCGAACAGGCTGGGCGTACCGCCGCCGAAGAACACGCTGACGATCCCGCGGCCGGCCACGGCTGCGCCGAAATCGACGAGGTCGGCGTCGAGATCGGCCAGCAGCAGGTCGGTGTACTCGGCATAGGGCGGCGGCGCGGCGCGCAGGCCGTGCGAGTTGAAGTCGCAGTACGGGCACTTCTTCACGCACCAGGGCATGTGCACGTAAAGCGCCAGCGGCGGCGCCACGAGGCTCATTGCCAGTGCAGTTCGTGCAGCCGTTCGCGCAGCCGGGCCAGTGCCTGGCCGCGGTGGCTGAGGCGGTTCTTCAGCGCGTCGTCCATCTCGGCCACGCTCTGCGTGTAGCCGTCCGGCAGGAACACCGGGTTGTAGCCGAAGCCGCCGCTGCCGCGGCCCTCGGTGAGGATGCGACCGTGCCAGCGGCCTTCCGCGATCAAAGGGGCGGGGTCCTCGGCGTGGCGCAGCAGCACCAGCACGCCGATGAAGAAGGCGCCGCGCCGTGCCTCCGGCACGCCCTCCAGCGCGCGCAGCAGCTTCGCGTTGTTCGCCGCGGCGTCGCCGTGGCCGCCGCTGTAGCGCGCCGAATACAGCCCGGGCGCGCCGCCGAGATGATCCACGCACAGTCCCGAGTCGTCGGCCAGCGCGGGCAGGCCGGTGGCGCGCGCGGCATGGCGCGCCTTGAGCAGCGCGTTCTCGACGAAAGTGAGCCCGGTTTCCTCGGCGTCGTCCACGCCGAGGCTGGCCTGCGGCACGACCTCGAATCCGCTGTCGGCGAGCAGGGCGCCGAATTCCTTGAGCTTGCCGTGGTTGCTGCTGGCGAGAACGAGTTTCATGGCTTCAGTTGTAACAGGTCCCAGCGATTGCCGTAGAGATCCTCGAAGACCGCGACGGTGCCGTAGTCTTCGTGGCGCGGGGCTTCGGCGAAACGCACGCCGCGCGATTGCATCGCGGCGAAGTCACGCTCGAAGTCGTCGGTGTGGAGGAAGAATCCTACGCGGCCGCCGGTCTGGTTGCCGATGCGCGCGGACTGGATCTGATCCGCGGCCTTCGCCAGCAGGATGCCGGTTGCCGCACCAGGCGGCGCCACCAACACCCAGCGCTTGCCGTTTTCGAGCGGCGAATCCTCGCGCAGCTCGAAGCCGAGCGCTTGGGTGTAGTACGCGATCGCTTCGTCGTAATCCGCCACGACGAGCGCGAAGCTGGCGATGTATTGGGCCATGGGCGACGGGTTACCGTGCAGGCGTTCAGAGCGCCAGCGCGGCGCGTTGCGCGGCCACCAGCTCGCCGATGCCTTTCTCGGCCAGCGCCAGCAGGGAGTCCATCTCGTCGCGGCGGAAGGCGTGGCCTTCGGCGGTGCCCTGCACCTCGATGAAGCCGCCGCCGTCGTTCATCACCACGTTCATGTCGGTGTCGCAGTCGGAGTCCTCGGCGTAGTCGAGGTCGAGCACCGGCATGCCCTTGTAGATGCCCACGGATACGGCGGCGACCGCACCCACGATGGGGCTGCGCTTGAGGTTCTCGCGTTGCATCAGGCTGTTCACCGCGTCGACCAGGGCCACGTAGGCGCCGGTGATCGCGGCGGTGCGGGTGCCACCGTCGGCCTGGATCACGTCGCAATCCAGGGTGACCACGCGCTCGCCCAATGCCTGCCGGTTGACGCAGGCGCGCAGGCTGCGGCCGATCAGGCGCTGGATCTCCATGGTGCGGCCGCCCTGGCCGCCGCGCGCGGCCTCGCGCTGCATGCGGGTATGGGTGGCGCGCGGCAGCATGCCGTACTCGGCGGTGACCCAGCCCTCACCCTTGCCGCGCAGCCACGGCGGCACGCGGTCCTCGATGCTGGCGGTGCACAGCACGCGGGTGTCGCCGAAGCTGACCAGCACCGAGCCTTCGGCGTGGCGAGTGAAGTGGCGTTCGATGGCGACGGCGCGCAACTGGTCGCTGGCGCGGCCGCTGGGGCGTGCGGACTGGTTCATGGGGTTAGAGCCTGTTCAATGTCTCCACGTAGCCCGCGCCGGGAGCTGTTTGCGCGCAGGCCAGGGAAGAACGAAGGTACGCGGGGAGAGTCCATGGATGGACTCGGCTTTGAGGAGCGAGGAGTGGACGTCGGTCCACGACTGAGTGATGACGAAGGGATGCGGGCAAACAGGCCCGGCCCTTCGGGTTGCCTTGCCGTGGCCGCCATGCGACAGCGCGTGGCTTGGCCTGCCGGCCAGGCAGGCCAAGCCACGCACTACCACCTGACGGCCACGGTAAGGCAACGCGG